>JAGQAX010000017.1:6465517-6943017 GCA_019142605.1 Cephalopholis sonnerati | reverse complement strand
TTGACAGAAAATTCAAGTGTTTAGTATTCTGAAAAATTGCTCAAAAAGTTGCTCTAGAAATTCAGACACAAAAATTCAATTTAAGCTACAGAACTGATCAGACCTCTGTGCTGTCAAGTCATGGATGGCTGGCTTTTTAGATTCAGATATATCAATGCTATGAACTCAGGGGTATTTAGATTTTCATATCAAGTGTAATGTGCAGGATTTGTTTCCTTTCCACTGAAAAGGTCAGCACTTTGTCAGGAGCTAAAATGGGTCAGCTGATTTTGGCTTAGGTGGTGGATCACCCACCTGCCAAGAGTAACAACATGTTTTCATTATACTAGCTCCCAGTAGAGAAAACATTTCTAAAATTTAGGTCAGCTCCAGTCGAGTCAAATGTATTTCCAATGGGACTTTTTTTTCACCCTCACAAAATAGGTTTATCGCTAAAGTGCTTCACACAAGAATAAGGACAGAAATAGACGTATTAAACAAAAACGCTCACACAGAACAAAAATATTCAGGAAACCTCTCAGTAGCTTAACTCTGACAATCTGGCCACTGTGGGCCCATTACTGTCACTAACCAGGCTTCTGCTGAGACCTAATCATGTAATTGAATCTCCACTCCCTCTACCTTGAAGAGCTAATTCGATTACAGGTGCACCAATGTTTTTTTAGCTACTTCAGATGGCCCTGCTGATGTCAGTGACATCATGTCTGGACTGGATCTTTTCCTTATGAGCACAAAAGAAACACAGATAGCTGTTATATTTTTGGTTTTGTTTTGTAACAGTGCACATGTGCAGATTAAGATCAGTAGAAAGTACCCAGAATATAACTAACTGAAAATACTTTGTCATATCTGATAGGCATGGATCAGCGCTTTTGTTTTTCTTTCTCTTTCTCTGTCTGTGTCATTCTCTCAGGAATCAGCTTCACTTCCTTCAACAGGCTGGGTTTTTTTTTTGAGATGCATGCGGTTTTTGGCCTGAAGTGAACAACTGTGATTCAGTATGAAATGGGAAAAAGACAAGGAGCCTGCACTCTCTCTCTCTCTGCCTAAGCTCCTATTTGAAAACTCACCATCCTCCCTCAGCTCCCTGATTGCTTCAGCACATGTCTGAGGGAGTGTATTTTTCTATGCCTCCCTGTGCTGTTACCAGTCAACCACCCTTTCCAAATGAGAACAAAGTGCTCTGGATGTCAATGTAATTTGACAGCCAGCAGCAGTACTACAAACCCAAGGTCACGCAAAACTATGTTTCTGTGGATTTGGTGGGCTCATAATTTTACACAGCGAAGATGATTTGACCTCCTTCCTGAGTGGGAACCTTTTGACTGCCAAGCTGTGAGTCAGGTTTAGTCGTGTAGCCCTAAATCACAGTGGTGGCCTCATAGGACTTTTAAGCTCTCACATTAAGACAAGATGCACAATAAAATAAAAATAAAACAAATATAAACCAAATAAACACATTTATAATGGTAACAAATCCAACTGGGTCATGGAGCACCATCCATCCTTCAGAAGAGAGAAAGTAAAGGACTCAGTCAGCCAGTGTCTGCTAATCTGCCTTTCTCATTCACATCCTTTATTGCTGTGGGAACCACTGTAACAGCAGACAGGAGGGAGGTTTCCAGTCCTTGTGCGGTATGAAGTCCACAACCACCATGGCCCTCTCTGGACCAAGAGTAGCTCTCTCTGGAGACATAGCCCTCAGGGTTGTGTTTGTAAAGTTCTTGTTCTTGCTTGGTCTTTCCCTCGAGTGACTGCTGTCTTGTTTGTGTTATAAACCAACTTGGGCCAAATTCTTGGAAAAGCGGGTGTGTTGGTTTTAGTGACTTTCAGACCATATTAGATGATGTATAGGTAGAGGTGACTTTGTCAGTGATCCTGGTCAAAGAACTCAGACTTCAGTACATTAAGTGAGAATACACTCTAGAAGCTGAAGTAGCAGATGTCATCTATTTTACCCTTTTCTTTTTTATGTATTATGGGGCTGCAACAAGTGATTATTTTTCATATTTGATGACTCTAATTACTTTTTTGGTGAATTAATTAATTGTTTAGCCCCTAAAAATGTCAGAAAATTGTGAAAAATGCTGATCACACATTTTTGAGAGCCTAAGATGAAGTCTTTAAATCACCAGCAAATGCTTCCAGCGGTAAGTAGGCTATATGGACTCTTTTTGTGTTTGTAAACAGTGATGCTGCATTTTGTGGGTGGAGCCGAACCAGTGGCAGAAAGGGACAGTAGCGGAGTCAGTGTGAGTGACAAATAAAATGTAAAAAACACTATAAAATTTGTATTTCCTAACCAATTGCAATGACTCATTATACACATATATCTATGAGTTTATGATCTACGTATAGTAGAAAAAAGAGTTTTGTCTCCAGTTAATAGCTTAATATTTGAATTACTTAATTTTCTATGTGGTGAAAGATAAATCATCATAAGAATTGTAAAAACTCACACTTGTCAAGCATGGATTTGACATATTGTCTTTGATTAATAGTTGTGGAGATGTTTCCTTACAATATAATTTAATGTGGACGTACAACTTATCAATGTGCTAGCTCGCTAACACATTCTGCTTATTAACACCTCGATCATAACAAAGTATATTAATTATCACCACTGCTAACTTGAGAAAGGCCACTGCAAGAAAGCCCATGATGTGTGTTTAGATCAGTTCCCATCTGCACTCAGGCAGGGAAAGTGAAAGGCACTGTAACATTAGGGATGTAGCTAATGTAGCTAGCGTGCTAGCTATGGCTGATCGCTAACACCCAGAAACAAACGATAACCCATTGTCCGTTTATTACTCTAAACAAAGAACATGTTTTCCTGTGGTGTCATTTCTAAAGTGAGCAGTGGTGGTGAAAGTTACTTTATTCTGTTATGACAGTGTTCGCCAGCTAGTTAAAAAGTTGTTACTTCCACATTAAATTATATTTGGAGACGTCTCCACAAGTTTTAATCAAGGACATACTTACCATACTTAACAAATGTGAGTTTTTACAGTTCTTTATGAGGATGAATTATCTTTCACCACGTCAGTAATTCTGTTCATGAAAGCCAAACAAACGTACTCCTCTATGAGTATCCAGCAGCAATTATATTCTGACTACCGAGATTATAATCAACTGGAGACAAAACCTTTTTTCTACTATGGTGCACTCTGCAATGGTTTTCTATCAAAATGAAGGTTATTTTATTCTGTATTTCTGCTTTGACATCTGGCATACTGTAAGTGTAAAACAACTTCATCACATGCATCATCAAAGCATGTGTCAAGCTTTCAGAAAGACAAATGACCATCTTTGCCCTGGCAGGTTATCAACCAGCCTCGAACGCCTCTTCTGTATTTCACAACCATAGTAGGCTGTGACCTGTTCATGCATCTGCCTGAGCTGCCTGCTATTTCACCAGAAAGAGCTGTGTCAATATTAGTTAAGCCATAACTCACTGATATGTTGAATGGTTAGGTAATGCCTCAGTGACAGGAGCCTTTAGTCAAATGAGGTGTCTGCAAACAGATACACTTCCGCACAATTGCTCACAAACACATGCTCTTACATGTCACACAATAAAAGGAGGGAAACGCTGAAATGAAAAGAGACACCGAAGAAGGAGAAATTCAATAATATGCTGTTGGTTAATTGACGAAGTCACACTGAAGGTCTATTGCAGTTTTACCTCAAGTAATCAGAGATTATGTAGGTAAAAAGGGAATAATCCTGAAAATTCAGGATTAACTCCGAAAATGTGAGAATAAGGTGTTTTATCTTGTTATCTATGGCTTGTTAAGATTATTCCTGAATTTTCAGAATTCAGGAAAGACAGAAGAAAATAATATTCATTTCGGAACATGAGTGTACAGATTAACAGATGATTTGTGCTGATTAAGATTTAACAGAAGTCTTTGGAGCTTGGACACCAGAGGGAGATATTTTGTGATCGAGGGACATCTGAGCGGCAGCAGGATAAATCCCCCCATGGAGTCCAGACACTGGTGGTAGTGGTGGCTGATGACTCTGAGGTTGCTGACTGCTGAGGCAGATGAGGCTGATGAATCCGTGAAGACTAGGTGGTGATGGAGAGGTGGAGGGCGCATATGACTGCAGCGAAAAAGAACTACGGCAGAGAAAGAACCATATTTGAAATGAGGAGCAATGAGATGATAGGCTGACAGAGAAGGTGTGCCGCTGTGCAATAAGTTGATTGTGAATTGGCTGGTGACTCAGTTGACAGACCCCAGACAGTGACACCTAGAGATAGTGAGTGAGTGAGTAATTCAAGGTAACACGACAAATTGATATATAATTGATAACGATATCTAATTGATCTACAAATAGTCATTTTATGAGTAAAGTATCCTTTAATGGATTTCACCTACAAAGCCTTAAAGCTACAGTGTGTAATTTTCAGTGACATCTAATGGTCAGACTGCAGATTGCAACCGAGTGAACCTTCCCCCACACCGCCCCTCCCTCTCCGAAAATACGGTGGCCGTCAGAGGACAAAATGGCTACCGCAACGTCCGCATCGACTAGTTTGTCAAGCGATGAGGTTGAGAGGAATGGCTCACATAGACATACAACATTGAATCATACCTGTATATACCATAAACCAGCAGTCAACGGCAAGTGTAAATACAGCTGAATCAAAACAGCTGCATATCCGCTCACTATCATGCAGATGTATTTATGTGTCACATATACAACTGAAACACTTCTGTAAGTGACGATTATCTGTAGCGGTGGCCTTATCTCAGTAATGCCACCTGATATTTTGACCATATGGTTGGTGAATACTTGCAAACTTACAGTCATGGCAATAAATAGGTACTAACGACAGAAACACGGGGCGGGGGGGGGGGGTAGTTGTGTGAGTAACCAGCGTTATGTCCATGGCTGTGTTATATTGTTAGCTAGAGCGATCTCACAATAAACATCAAGTATGTTTGTAGGATCATGGCGTACAACCGTGGCTGTTGTTTTGTTAGCTGAAGCGATCTCACAATAAACTGCAAGTATGTGTGTAGGATGAATTACCTGTCCAGCAGAAAACAAGCAACTTGAGTGTCACTTTGAAACCCTTTGTCCTCCTTTAGGGATTTCCATCGCGTGAACGCTGTGCCGATGTTGACTCGTGTTTTTTGCCGTTTCTTGTCCTCGCGTCTCTGCTTCTTAGATGAAGAGGGTTCGCTGTCCACGGCTTTTCCTTCTGGTACAAAGTATGTGTGATCCTCCATTACTCTGAAATTTGGCTTCACAATGCCAGACACTCTGCCAGTAATAACTTCTTCTTCTTCTTCTTGTTTGTAATAACCCGCGTCTGTCGCCGTCTTCAACTTCCGTGTTTACGCTGCGGCGTCTACGTAAGAGCGCTATGGGCGTCACAAGAGTCGCTTTTAGCGTATTTTGTCCGCTCTGCGCTGCCGTAGTCAATATGGCGGTGCAAGATGGCGGTTGTCCCCGGAAGGCTACCCGCGCATATGTAACTATAAATGGCGATTTCTAAGGTAAGACAAACATAAAGATGATGACCTTTAGTTGATTGATGATAATAAATAACATACTTAGGAATAATAAATTCCATTTTTGTCCATAAGTCCCCATAAATATTACACACTGTAGCTTTAAGAAATGGCTTAATTTCCTCAGCAATTTTCAACATTTATCAACCATTGGCAAACTTTTGAAGCTGTATTTCTACCATTCTCAGACTGGAAGGCATGGTGACTCAGCCGTAAGCACAGTCCACACACATGCAAACTCCACAGAGAAAGGTGTAGGTTAGATTAATTGGTGGCTCCAAATCGCCCGTGGCTGTGAATGTGAGTGTGAAAGGTTGTCTGTTTACATGTGTCAGCCCTGTGATAGACTAGGATTAGTCCAGGGTGTAAGCCTCACCCAGGTGTCCTCCTGCAACCCTGAACAAGGTAAGTGGGTAAAGAAAATGGATGAATTATCATGCTGTCAGTAAAGTTGTCAATAACACACAAACAAGCTTACTCCACAATACATTCCTGTGATTTCTGAAGGTATCTAGTGTCAAACACCACCCATTTGGGAGTCCAGCCTCCCTGAAACAAATGTGAAGGATTACTTCTAAATACTATGCGACATCAGAGTGGTGTGAACAACACTTTGTCTCTTCTGTCCCGAGGGGGCTCATTTTGTCTGTGCTGACAGACAGCTCATGTAACTCAATCCTCCAGTACTGCAGCCGGCCCTGAGTCTTTACTACTACTCTGGAGTCACACAAACACACCCACAAACCACAAGAAAACATGCCATGTGTGCTATACAAAAATGTTAATGCTTTATTTGAATCCACAAACGGTTTAAGGGCATGTTAGGTCGAAACAAAAAGCTGCGTTTTTACCTGATAGAACAGAAACATGGGAATGCTCCCTCTCACATTGCAGACTACATGATCCCTCCCTTTGTGCTTTTAGTGACTTTTTTCTGCCTCATTACCTGGTTGGAGTCACTGGACCAGACATACACATACGCTGAATTGTTTTCTCTGTGTCTTACTGTGTTGTTTAAACTCCCACCAGGGTGGAATAAATAGCACTAAGGCTGGAGTCACTGTCAAGTCTCAGAGCTCAGTTGATGAGGTTTGATTAAAGTGGCTGAAACCCCAAACCTGCTCCGTGTGGGTTCGCTCTCAATCACACATGCTCACACACAAGCAAAAGGTCAACAGCTCACATACACATATACTACACTGTCTCTCCTGTGTGTGTGTCCTCTCTAAATCCTCCCTGCAAAACAAGGAGAGCATCTCTGACCTTGTGACCTTTCCGACTTACCGGCCTGAGCCAAGCACAGGATGAGGCTTAACATAAGGACGCACTTGAAACATCTGGAAAACCTTAACCCAAATGAATGGGTGGAAGTAAATGCTTGGTTTTCTGTCATCATGTGACACTCCACAACCTGATGCCGCTGACTCCAGACGGAGCCAGAAAACATATTTTGTGCACTGACGTCACATTCACAAGAAAATGTTTCAAACACTATACATTAAAAATGGATGACGCATTCCTCAACATGGCTTTACAATCTGTTCTTAACTCTGTGATTGGTTTCTTTGTGTCAGGATGTGTGGCACGCCAGACATTCAGTTCTCTACATGTAATTACTAAATCACAGTTTCAGTTTTAGCAAAAAGCATTTGCTCAGGTGTGAAAATTACCTGATGGTTGGCATGTTATTCCTCAACCCTGACAGCAAGGAAAACAAAATACCTTTACGTTTAGCTAAGAACAGAGACGCCCTGTTGTGTCAACAAGGCCAGATTTATGATAGGATTCATTATTCTGCCCTGCTGTGGTATCTGTGGGAAAGGTGGCTTACGACAACTGCACATACACTACAAACAATCAGATAAGACATTTCATCTGTATTTTAATGTATGTCAAGTATTAAATGTAACAGCTCATGCAAGACAGTGATAACATTTAATGTGCTATAAAGCAGCATAGTTTGAAATGAGCAATGGATAAAGAGTGACACCTGGTGACCAAAGTATGAACAGCATGAAAGAAGTTTGCCAGTCACTCTTGTGTCCTGTACATCGGGGGTTTCCCAAACTTTTTGGCTTTTGACTCTCCAAAAAACAACAGAGGAAAAATAAACAAACAAATAAAACTACTAGATAATAATAATAAAATAATGATAATGGTGAAATATACATATACACATGCACACACTTCATATGGCAACCCACTTTTCCCCATACATTGATTTTATTTAATCAAACAGTTGTATGCGGTGCATTTGCTGAGACCATCTGTCTCTCTGTTTATCAAATGACCAATGAGAAAATACTTTCAACGCCACAACGACAATTCTCTCAACGCCACTGTGGACTGTTTACCCAGGAGGAGAGCAGGCAGTAGCTCAGTAGATGGACATTTGGTTAGTGGCTTTAGCAGCTGGAATTCACCCAGCACACATTCCCCAGCACTGGGTGTCACAGCGGCCTGGTGGCCAGGGGCAGCACCATATTTAACCAAAACAACAAAAATATTGACACATCTTTCTGTTTATTGTCAGATTGTCTTTTAGACTCTTTTTTTTGATAAGTTTGTCTTCTTTTTCTTCTTTGGGTTGCTTTGCAGTGTAAGCAGTTGTTGTCAATGCCGTAATAGCAACTTTCTCTACGGGATTCTCTGCCATTGAATCAGGCTTTCACCAAAGGCATGAGCACGGACATCTGCAAGCCAACAGGAATGCCCTTGGTCTGAAATGACCTGTGATTAAAAGACTAGTGACTAAAGTCTCCCATCACAGCCTAGATTTTCTACAGCTAAAACCTGAGACATGGGGAGGTGCAGAAGTCTAGTTTTCTCTCAGTCCACTTGAATGACAATATGCTCATCATTTACTTTTAGGATTTCTGCCCAGTGGAGCCAAAATTAAACTGCCTAGCCCAGCTTTAAAAGAGAGTGTGAAAAAGTTAACAGGTTTATTCCACATGTGTTTTTTGTCTAATCACCTATTTTAGTCATCATCATGTGACCCCTTTGACCCCTAGGTTGGGAACCACCATTGAACACTGTCAAACATTGGTGTTTTTTGTTTTTTAACTTTTGATAGCACACATCAGGCAACTTCATACAGTCAGTTTGTTTAACATACAAAACTACAAATAAACAAACAAACAAAAAATATAAAATTGTCACAGCTTAACTTTCTCAAGTTATGTTATTTATTTTATTCATTCATATGGTTTCATGCTTTACTTTAAACTCACATCTCCTCTCGTTTCAGATCACTTCCTGTTCCTGTGTGTTTTTTTTTTTTTTTTGGTGCAAATAAGTGCTTAACCGGCAAATGTGGGCTAATAGGCTTAGTCAGTGAGAGTGCTTGAGCATTTTTAAGTCTCTTTTTTCCATTGTATTCTGCTGACGCTCAGTGGACATGGGTAAACAGTGTAACTATGTTGTTCCTCAGCAGCAATTTACCATAGGGTAAAGATGGATGGATGGATGGATAGATAGTAATTATAAACAAATTAGGGCTAGTTATAGAATATCTAGTGTTAGTACATCAAAGTGTAAAATGACCCAAGGTCTCCAGAACCCCAGCAGTACATTAGGGTTAGCTTTATGTGAAACTGTGTGGTTTGATAAAGCCACTGACATATTTTTACATGTACAACATATTAGCAGCGTCTGCTCTTTCTCATTAAAAAGAATTTTCCTCCTGGCCTGAGTCATGATGAGTCATCATGATGTGAAAGAGATCCAGGCAAGGACATTCAAGCCCTGAAGGTAATAGGCCATAAATTGTTAGAAAGAAATTGTAACTCTACATTACATCAGTTTAAGTACACAAATATAAAGACTGGGCACCGAAGAGGATGCAGTTCAAACTTCTCCATTCAAGTGCTGATTGAATTGAGATTTATCAATTATCTTATGTTAACCCACAGTGACACCTGCTGGTCAGACTCAATTCCAAATGTGCGCAAGATTTTCAGAAATGTAAATCCATAGCTTACATTGCTAATTAGAAATCACACAGGTTAAACCCTAGGAGCCTACATTATATAATAGTATACTGTATTTATGATATTTTTTACAATTCAGTGCACAATGCATAATGTGCAATACTGTGCGTTAATAGGGTCATAATGAAAAAAATCTAATAATGAAAATTTCTACCTGGCAAGAATGACATTTTTTTTTTTTAAAGAAAACTCAACAATAATTTTTTCTCCCAATATTATCAGCTAAAATATACTAATCATAGACATTATGCAAGTGTATACTGCAATCACAAGGAGTATTTCATCAGAAGTGTCTCAGCCTGCCACATGTGTCACAGTATGTTGCTCTAGCAAAGCAAATGCATCTGGTCCCCTTACAGTTCTACTGGGTTTAATTACAGTGTCTTCAATCTTATTTGGTGTTAATAAAGTCCCATTTTGCCCACTGGTCCTAATAGCACATAATGCAGAATCACCAGAGACAGGGACAGTACAGAAACAGAAAGTTCAGGAACAGGAGATAATTGAAGAGCCATGTTCCAATGTTTTTTATGTTCCAGATGGGGCTCAGAACATCCAAAGAACAAGCCCTGCAAACCCAGATCCAAACTGTAAACGTGACGGATTGCATGATTACATTACCGTAAATATCCTATAAGACTGAATTGTCGAGGTCAAAATGCTCTTGAATGTTCTCCATTGATGACAACTTTTTTTCTGCAAGAGGCTCTTGATATATGATCAATAATCATACGTGACATTGAGAGACTGAAAAAAATGAAGGTATTCAGCAAACATGTAATGGTCACAGTATAACACCAAGTCAGTTAAACCCCAGGGATATCAATCTGTCCATGTAGGAAGCACAAGTGATTGTGAATCAGTTTTACCTGCTTTGGTGCAAATGAAAGCGATAACAGGCACAATGGAGAGGCAAAAGTGAGACAACCCCCCAAAAGGGAATGGTTTTACATGTGGTGGCCACAGACAGTTGCTCTCTCCTTATCCTTCCTGACTGACTCTTCTCTAGTTTTGTGTTCTGCTAGTGTCCTTGTCACCACTGGTAGCATCAGGCGGTACCTGCAGCCCAATCAGATTGCAAAGGTAGTCCAGCTCCTTCAGGATGGCACATCCATCCATGGCAAGAAAGTTTACTGTGTGTCCCAGCATAGTCTCAAGAGCATGTAGGAGATACCAGGAGACCAGCCATTACACGAGGAAGAGCTGGACAGGGCCTTAGAAGGGCATCAACCCAGCAGTAAGACCGGTATCTGCTCCTTTGTATGGGGAGGAACAGGAGGAGCACTGCCAGAGCCCTACAAAATGACCTCCAGCAGGCTACTGGTGTGCATGTTTCTGACCAGACTGTCAGAAACTAGACTTCATTAGGGTGACATGAAGCCAGACATCCTCTAGTGGAACCTGTGCTCACAGCCCAGCACTGTGCAAGTCGATTGGCATTTGCCAGAGAACACCAGAATTGGCAGGTCTGCCACTGTCACTGATAAGAGCAGGTTCACGCTGAGCACATGTGAAAGGAGTAAAAGAGTATGGAGACGCCCAAGTGAACGTTATGTTGCCTGTAACATCATCCAGCATGACCGGTTTGGTGATGGGTCAGTGATGGTCTGGGAGGCATTTCCTTAGAAGGTGGCAAAGATCTCCATGTCATAGCCAACAGTACTCTGACTGCTGTTAGGTACCAGGATGAAATCCTGGTGACTGTCAGACCTGCAGTGGGCCCTGGGTTCCTGCTGGTGCAGGACAATGCCCGGCCTCATGTGGTCAGAGTGTGTAGGTAGTTCCTGGATGACAAAGGCATTGATGTCATTGACTGGCCCTCTCGTTCCCCTGGCCTATTAAATGGAGCTTGTATAATGGTAAAAAACAGTCCCTTACTTAAATACAATTTTAAACAATTGTTTTATTACAAAAATTGCTTATATTTCAGAGGAAAATATTTTCCTTTTTTTCAACTCCACTATTTCTCTGACAGCTTTATATACTGGCAATTATGCTGGTTCACAGTTTACCTACAAAACAAATTAAATCAAACATGCATTTTTATGAACTGAAATGTGCAACAGTATTAAGTTCAAATTAGTCCCACCTCAACCAGGTAAGACATTAGAGTGATCTTAAAATATGATACATGATGTATATAACATAGCCTAACACCCTGCAAGGGGCAAGTGTGCATATCCTAAAACTTCAATTAAAAAATTAATGCTCAGTCCCTTTTGTGGCTACACATTTTAGCAAATATACACTTGTCTCAATTAGACAGCTGGTATAGTTGCCAAGCAGTTCATTTTTTGTACCTCAAATTATGTGTCCATTCCTTGATTACCCTGAAAGTTATTCATGTTTTCCATAAAAATAAATCCAAATTGTGAGTATTGTTTTAACAGTATAAAGTGTTGGTGTGTTCATATGCTTGTGCCTTAATCCTTGAGTGCCATAACAAATGAACGATACATATTTTATATTATCTGCAGCCTAATTTTTATACAAGTAATATTCATACTGTTTTTAAAAAAAAAAAACAGTTCATTATAGTTCTCTATGTCTTTGCTGAGCAACACTTTTGTGTGAAAGGAATTAAAGGTCTGTCTCATATAGATGCCTGTCCCAAATATAGGCCCGTTGATTTCAGTGATTAAAGCAAATAATACCCTGGGCTAATAATGAAGTTTTACAGTAATTGCTTTTGCTGATAGGCCTACTGTTAATTGGCAACATTTTGCATCCAGTACTGCAGTGCTTTTAGTTAAGTTAAATCTTGAATGCAGCACTTTCATTTTGGACTTTTCGGGAATTTATTTGGAGCATTTCTGAGGAATCACAGTTGTTCTTCTACAAGCTGGTAAAGCATCTCTGGAGTTGGTATCCTGGTGTAGTTAATTCTTAATACAGCACAACACAAACCTAATGGAACTACCACACGTCACTCTTTAAACATATGTTTTGTCAATTTTTCTGAGAAGGAGGTGACGGATGCTCAACCTAGAGCTCAGAAATCGGAGTTTGACGGCATCACAATACAACTCGACGAAGAATGTCTCTGCGCGTCTATTCTCAGTATTAAGGTCAGCCCTCCCGGAGGTTCTGTACGTGGCAGCGTCGACAACCCCTCTCTGTCCTATTCATAACCCCCGGGGTGCCAAAAGAAATTGCTTCCACATACCAAAGTGTGACGTTACTCTTGGAGACCTAAGAAAATAAAGGTAAGACAGTGTTAAATGTTGTATGTTACCAGCCACAGAGCTCTTCTTTACATCACTGAAGGGGCTGACTCATTGAGCTCGCGTGTGTACCGAACATGTTGGGATGGTTGTCAATAACTGGGTCCAACAGGTTTCTTTGGAGGGGAAACGTGATACCAGACACATAGAGCTTGTGGTACCGAGAAGGTAAAGTAACAACGGCTTGTTATTGGTGAGGTCTGTTCCGACATGTTTGTTACAATGTAAGACTCCGCGGTGAAGACGAGTTACAGTGTTTCCAAGGGCAGAAAGCGGAGAAAGTTTTGAAACTTTGCGCGAACTTTCTGGAAGAGCATCTCAGACGGTGTTGCTTATATGACAGTGTTTATAACTCACGTGATTCAATGCAGAAGGTGACAGTTGATTTGAATGTTTTTGTGCAGTAAATCTCTGCACATGTAGTCAAACAGCGCAGGCTGCACGGACATTAAGAAAGAGCTGAAGTGTCGGGAATTTCTAGAAACAACTATCTGACGTCACCGGGACGGCTACTATCCAGCTGGGGATGATGAGCAGACTCGAGGTCTGCGAGGCAAGGCGCAGGGCAAAGTACTTTCTGAGTCACAGTGGCGCTGCTCAATGTTACCGAACTTAAATAGAAAAAAGAGCCAGGAGAAGTCAGTATATTTTCACTTATAATACCAAAAAGAACAGTTCTATTGGAACCACCTCCTACTAAAGACATAGCTCCA
Organism: Cephalopholis sonnerati; assembly: GCA_019142605.1. Lineage (NCBI taxonomy): Eukaryota > Metazoa > Chordata > Actinopteri > Perciformes > Serranidae > Cephalopholis > Cephalopholis sonnerati. The sequence continues at coordinate 6,929,560 of JAGQAX010000017.1, read as the reverse complement.
ATAAAAGGTGTGTCAACAGTGATGTCTGTGTCTCATTCAGAGTGATGGGGACTATGTCTTTGGAAAGAGATGCTGCTGTATAATAGGCTCTCTAGGTTTAAAAACGCTCCAAAAGGTGGCTGCCCTTGGTAAATACCACAAAAAAATCAATGCAAACACAGTCACTGCATAAAGGTTGTTTTGTATGCACACCATTAATGATGCCCTGCAGTGATTTATATGTAGTACAATGGCAATAATTGGATGTGGCAGCCATTGGATTGGGCACAAATGGAAGGCAACAAATGGAGAGATGCCATAAATCTGCCAGCAGTAATTGGGCTGTAAGGCAGGTGACATGCCCTCTCAAGAGGATGATGTCTTGCTGGAAGCAGCTGAAAAAAGAGATCTGGTTAATTAAATTATATGAGTCTCTGTCTGTTGATATTCCCTTTTCTCTGTCTGTTTCCTTAAGTAAGCTGCAGCTAGTGTCCAAGTCTGGTTGTGTCTGTTTTTTAATCATAAATTTTGTAGCGAGGCTTATCTAAATGCCTGAGTGATTCACATTTAATACAACATTAGTCTATTTCTTTATTAAACATTATTTGTATGAGTCTTAAGTGTTTACATACCAGAAAAAGCTTTTTGGAAGTGGATGGTGTGTTTGTGTACTCTTGCACATAAAAGGAAGGTGTGGGTATGTGTTGCAAATGTAAACTAATGCTTGCAACTTTCAGCCTGTCTGCCTCTTTATGTTAATACATGGCTTAAAATGAGTCACACTCTGCAATCAGTGAGCTTGTGGTATGAATGCAATTCTCTGCCAGGTATAGATGAACATGTTTGCAACCCATCCGTCTGGTAATGGATTACGGGTGCTACCACATTCTAGTTGCCACGTTGGGACGTTAGTCACATTCAGGAGAACATTTAGAAATGGTTGTCCCTCATAGTAAAAGAGGTCTATTCTATTTTTAGTTGTAGTATGGCTGCAGATTTTTTTTTCAGCTTTCATTGCATCTGAAATAAATTTGCTTTAAAGTTGAACACATGTGCTCAGCATAAATCTCAGACTTGCACTTCTAAAACGTTTTAACCCTTTGCTATATTTCGAGATTTTCTACACTGTCCTCCCTCATATTGTATTACACTGCATTTATTTGTCAGACGCTGTCCGTTTGTCCACAGTGAAACTAGGTGTTGTCTAGTTCACAGGTCAGTGAAACTGTGCTGGAAATACTCACTTCCCTTGTGTCAGAGCAGGGAGAGACTAAAATGTCAGTGTCAGTACACTTTGTATCGGTAAGCTGGCTGAATGAAGTTGTGAAATTGCTACAAAACTAGAAATGATGTTCATTCACCCCTTGTGATGTTGAGGGGAAGTGAGAGTCAAAGTTGTTGTGCCCTTAGTTTGACCAGCCATTCAGGAAATCTCCTGTGGGGCCCCATGAAATCCATTTTGATTTCTTCCAGATTCTGTTTTATTTTTTTCCATATTCTGCATTTTCTGATTTTTTTTTTTTTTTTTTATTTATTTAAGATTCAAGGACATTTTGTCATCAGAAAGCGTGTCTAATCATGTGGTGTATTCATAAAATATCAATAGTTTAATAAGAACATATTCAAATTTATCAGGAATGTAGGTAATGTGTTTTGTACTTCCTTTGAATATAATCCAATTTTAATTGTTTTCACATAATGGAATTTACACTGTAGAAATACCTTATTTTGAAAAGTAGATGTAGTCATATGTTTATCCTGGGCAGTTTCAATACATTTATGGGTGCACTCTAACTTAAGCAGCAGGTGGTTTGACCACAGATGCAAGTAGGGCTAGCCTGTTGCAGAAACTTCAGACGCTGCCTCTGGATGACCATGAATCACAGGAGGACAGGATTTGATCCAGCCTATCTGACAGGGGAAAAGACTGTGGTCAAGCTAACCTTCACTTGCATCTCTGCAGTCAAACCAGCCAATGCTAAAGTTGGACGCAACACAGGCAGAGCAGAGCAAAGCCTCTGCAACAACTGACCCAGTGTACCCCTGGTGTTAGCGGCCCAGCTGGTGTGTGCGGAGGAGCTAAGCTCCGCCCTCTGTAAAACACCATCACAGAGAACAGAAGCAGCGTGTCCATAAATGATACATAAACATAGCAGCATAGCTTGTTTTCTGTTCGTTCGGCTTAGGTGCTCTGCAAAAAGCTTGTAATGGTAGGGAGAACCCTGATTTGTATTTCCATGAAAATTTTTGGCAAATTCTATGATACTCTGCGCATTACACCTGATTCTGTTTTTATTAACAAATTCCTGCAATTTTGTCCATGGGCCAACTTCCTGCTGATTAAATTTTTTTGTTGAATTGCAAACATAATGGATGTCAGAGGTAAGATCTGATGACTACAGTCATAGTAAATAGCCATTTTATATTTCAAAGTTGCTAAGAGTTCTCTTAATGCAAATCATAATCCTCATTTTTGAACAATAATGCTTTATTTAGTTTGGATTTAGAAGGGCTACGGAATTGACCTGTGAGGGTTGAGACACACCTGATAGCAATATTATTTAATAAATGTATCAAAAGATAGAAAGTTTACCAGTACTTAAGCAGTATTCCCACCATTTTGGAAACCAGGAGGTGAGACAGGAGCCCTTGGGATGTAGCTGACTCCTTTTTTGCCTGATTAAATTATTATTCTGTGGAAATCTGACAAAGCTGACAAAAAAAATCTGTGACACATCTTAAAATGTCCAACATTTTCATAAAAAAATATATTTTAAAATAAAGATGAATGTAGAAGTACACGTTGACACCAATGTTATCAGTATGTACTGTTACGTTTTAGATTTTGAACACTTTTAAACAATTTTTACATTGTTTGAAGTTGTGAATTCTTGTCTGGGACAAAGATGTTTTCTAGAACAGGGCAAGTATAGTATTAAAAAAAATGAAAGCATGTCAAAAATATTTTATTAATCATATTTGTTTCATATAAATAAATCCTGCAGAAATAATGTTTCTCTCCAGAAATGGAATTAGTGTGTTGATAAGTTAAAATACTAAGGATGTTTTTGGCAGGACATGATTTGTCCCGATTCTCAAGAATGGATGAATTAATCACAAAATAATTCACTGTACTGTCAGCAAAGCCAGAGATCCTTCATATCACATTATCTGTAACAGATTTATGATGAGTACAGTCTAATTGAGGATGACCTGTTCTTTGTACACTGAAATGCACAGAGCATGAGCAGTGACAAGGTTCAAGTTTGAATTTGAAATTGTTTTGTCTTTGCTGGTGAAGTGAGTTAAATCTCCCTGACTCTTACAGGCAGTGATTGTCTGAGCATGTTCACAGCCTGTGGATACTGTGTGCATGCACGTATGTGCCATATTATGTAACGTGCGTATCACTCTGTACACGTGTGTTACTGTAGCATGACTGCGTGACCAAGTTTATGCCTTTGCGTGAGGGGTACATGGCTGTCCTGCTTACTGATCAACATCAGCCAGAAAAATACCTGTTTAGCATCAGACATACAGGGTATATCTCAGTGCACCACTTACAGGCGTCACAGTGTGGAGAGCGTTGGCAAAGCATCTTGTCTGTCCTATGAGAACTTCTGTTCTCTGGCATGCAGCTCCTATTCTCTAGCAACACAGATGACTGCTTTCCTACTAGTCTTATCAAAATGCTGGAATTTGGGCTTTGCTGCCAAAATGTAACGGAGAAAAAATGTGAACTGCCACGACACCTCAACAACAAAAGCCACCACACAGGGTTTTTCCACTCTTAACAACTTTTGTTGCAACGTTTGCAAAGAAGCACATAGGTCAGTTTGAAGGTCTGGCTTTGTCAGCTCTGTGAGTTCCATATTTTGCTCTGGGAACCACTTTTAGATGCACAGGTCAGCATGTCAGCTGTTTGAATTGAATTCTGCACCAAGGTTTGTAGCCCCCTCAATAGCCAGACTGCAGTTCAGTCTATTCTCATTCTTTTCTTTTGTCATAAGCCTCAGCCTCTTCTTTTTCCCAATCTTCTACACATTAAATTCATTCTGTAACTATGAAAGGCAAGTTTAGTTTGTAGGACACATTTCCCACAGTCAGAAGAAAGGTCTGAAACAGGTCTTTTGCAACAATACTGAACTATTTGCCTCAGTTGTCTTGACAACGCTCTCTTACTCACATCAGCCCCAGATCTTTTTGGCATTGCTTATGTTTGAATGTGTTATGAAATAATATTTTTCGACCCCTCCGGAAAAAAAGGAAGAGGAGGATCAGTTTTTATATTTAATCAGTTTTCAGATCTCTTGACCAATGTTCTAATCTGCTTTCCCTCAAAACGGAAAAAGAGTATTTTAATAACTTCCAAAATTGGCACTTGTGTGATTCAAGACAGCTGTTGCTCGTACCAGCCAGGTTTTTCTCGTGGATTTGTGAGAGAACAAGCAGAAAGAAGAAGAGGAAACGACACATGTTGGAAATGTAACTGTCTGAGTAATTGTTTGCATCAAAGATACCCCTGCCCCATTGCAGACCTTGGATCCTGCCTGCTTTGCCAGAGAATCTGTTACTGTGGTTCCTTATCTCTCATCTGGAGCCACACCTCCATGTAGAACAAAAGTCTGGAGAAACTCAAAGCCACTGGCTAGAAGGGAGCTTTTATTGGTTGCTGTCATCATTACACACCATGACTGGAGAGTAGATGAGCAAGAATACAGTGCTTTATCCAGCACAGTGGCATTATCTTAAATTTAACAATAGTTGCTGACCCCCATTGCTTCTTTTTCTGTCTTTTTTGAGAAACAGGTAGATGAATCATTGCTGTGTTGCAGCAAGACATGGCACCCTCATAGGTTTATGTTCAAAACACAGCTGTCTGGTCCTGTCCTCTTATGACCTGTCATATTATACTCTGTCCTGTTGTCAGTATTCTTGCCTACATTTGCCAGAAATGCCAGGCGGGGGGTCAGGAGTCGGGAACATGGGGTAGTAAATGTAACAGGCCTCTTTCCAGGAATGTGGCATGGGTATTACAGCCTGCAACAACAGGCAAGACTGTTTGGGCTGAGCAATCGCACAGGCTGTAAATTATAAGGCAAGAGATTTGGTCCTTTCATTTGTAGTCAAGGATTGTGGTAATAGTTATCTGGGCCGCCCCTCATTAAGTAAACTGAAAGCACATTCTGGTAATACACTGGAAGCTAAAGAAGTCCAGTAAGAATACATTTCCATGGGATTTGAAAGTTATTTATGAAGCTTTACAGTAACTGTCAGGAAGGTGTAACAATTCTCCCTTAAGAGTGATTGATATCACTGGTTTACAACACTAAATACACTTATATCTTTGGTGGTTTTTGTTTTCATATCTGGCACAGTCAATGCATTTAAGCATCTGACTAGGTGATCTTAGTATAGTGAGGCAGGAAAAACTAAATGCACGAAAAAGCATCATTTGCACACAAATGAAGGCTGAAAACAGTTTTTTTGCAGCCCAAATAATTTAGGCAATGCTTGGCACTGATATTGGTCTGCTTTCATGGTCCAGCACCATCCATTCGCCATGTGCACCCAAGCCAACTGACCACAAGGATCATGCATGCATAACCAATATGTGTTTAGTCCTTTCAATAATCAGGTTAGGTGGTGGAAAGTTATTTAATATGCATTGCAAAGGACCTAGTTCCATTCTGTAGCTGTATTTTTGTGGTACATGGAGTGTAATTTGCAAGGATTTTGACAAGCAGGCAAATCCATCTCTCATCCCACACGCTCACAGGAATTTTTATCCCTTGAACTCCTCAGATCAGTGCTGAGCTTGGTAAATTAGCTTTTAGTTTTCTCAAACCAAATAAACGGAACAAGTTACAAGAGCTGTTTAAACTAGACAGGTATGTGTTGTAAGATCATTTCAAGTGTATGCTACATGATATGGTTATTTTACAGTGTTCCTGCTTTGGTTAATTGACATGATTTTCTACATTTTACTGTTTTTATTGTTGTTGGTGTTAAGTATCCATCCTGTACGGCAGACTCTATTCTTCATACTTAATGTCTTTGTCTTACTGTTTTTCATTGCTGTTTATAATTCTTGATAGACAGTGCTGCTACTAATTTGTTTTAATGGACTTTTTTCATCACTTTATTGCAGTTGCTATCATACATTTGTATCTGTGTAGCCCATTTAATGTGAACTCACGACATTGCAGTAAAAGAGCTTAATGCTCAGTCAGTTTTCCTTGAATAACAATGAATAAACAATGATTTGCTTGATAGTTCTGTATATAAAAGATTATCTTTAACATAATCAGTCAAAAGAAGCCTAAATCAACTCAGTATCTTCAGGGAGGCTTGATTTATTTTGATGTAGTGTTCTTTATTCCCACATCCGTTGAGTATATAAGCATTTCATTCCCCAAATGTTGGCTACTCCCAACAAGTCAGGACAGCTCTGCAGCTCTCCTACAACATGCAGGAGACAGAATGACTGATGAAATGTTTTTTCTCCTAAGCCAAAACTTAAGACCAAAAATGTGTTCCTCTGACAGTTTTGGTTCGGCCCTATCCTGAAATTTTGATATACAGACACTGACCTATATACTTACACCCAATGTGGTACATTCCACCAAAATAACTATAATTGTAAATGCTGGGTTAAGGAAAGCAAAAGAGTTCTTTAAGAGTAAAAAGAGTAAACTTTAAGTCCTTTCTTTTCACCAAAATTACTTTTTACAGTTTGTTGATCAAAATGTTTGTGGAGTTCTTTGCTTTATCTATTCCATCTTCAGCAGTTAATGAAAACACAATTTTATCTCAGGACTCTCCAATCAGTTCATTTTGAGGCATGCAGGGCTGAAACTTGAAAGTTGAATTAGAATTTACAGTGACTTGTTGAATGTTTAAATCCATTTCACAACCATTTACCAATACCACATACCACTGGTTAGAACCACATAGCCTGGATGTCTTGATGTTTGCTCATTAGGAGGATCCATTCATCACAAATAAGCCAAATTCCACCTTCCACCATGTTTGTTTCACAAATGACTTTACAAAGGATTAATTAAACATTGATTGTGCATTAGCAGTTTTTCCTTGAAGTGTGTAAACAGACATGTTGTCCAGGAAATATGTAACAGTTGTTCATGGCTTATTCCCTCATGGGCATGACGCTGGTAACTTATCTCTAGTGTATTTTGGCCTAAGGCTTAAACTTTATTTCTGCTTAATGCATTAACTCTGTCATGGTTTATTTTGGCAGCAATAGAAAGTTGACTTGTTTTTTGTCAGCAGGTGTCATGTAAGTGAGACCATTTCTTTTTCACCTGAAGCAGCTCCCTCTCCAAGTTAATACTGCCCTAACAGTAAAGGTGCCACTTTTCTGCTTCAGATCTGTTGTCTCTCTAAGCCTTTGATAAAGTAGTGGTGCAGACAGAGGTGTGTCTGTGTGTGCGTGTAATTTGGCTGACATTTTGAAATATGAATGTATGTGTATGTGCACGTTTTACACACGCAACACTAAACAGCCATCACCGATAAGCGATGTGGTAAAGTAGAATTAGACTAAATCCAAGAGGAGAAAGTGCAGCACTGTCACTTTTCATCTAAGATCACAAACAAAGCTGGTTTCACTGCTGGACTGTGAACAGAGACTTTCTGCCAGGTGATACACCATTGTTAAGTCCTGCCTTTTCAGCGTCAGCTCTTCACACAGCTCATGTTGCCTCTGGCTCCTGAATGTCGCTGCTGTATTTTTTAAAAGTTAGTGAAGGAAATGTGGCAACTCTGACAAGTAAATCATAATAAACCATGAAACAATAGGCTTTATACAGCTGTTTGCTTTGGAAAAGAGTGCTTAATAACAACAATTTCACTTAATATTTAGGGTTTATTTGCTTGGTTCTTTTACACTACCTACCCAACACCAAACAGCAGATTGACACAGTCAGTGACTACCCAAAGAGAGTAAAAGAAGAGTAAACATTGAACTTACATACGGGAAAAGGCCAAAAATGCATCTCTAATTAAATGATAATCTTGCTCTGTAACTACTTGATGTGTTAATAAGTAACTATTTGCTAACAGGTTCCTGATATCAACTTAAAAGTGATGATATGTCAATGTTGTGTTTACATCTTGCTTGTGCTAACCCCATGTGGCCATTATTAATGTTGACTATTAATAATTTTAGTGCCAGTTAAATAAATCTTAAAGTTTTAGTTAGCATGTGTAGGATATAGATTTGAGGTTAATATTTTGAAATCATTTTACTCGTTAGTTTCTGCAGTGCAAGCTCTGGGTTATATTTCTGTCACAAAGTACACTGTGCTTTATTTCATCATGGCCTTATAAACATTTTTTATTAGGCATCTGGTGGTCAGGACTCATGTTGAACACCAGAGGAAAAACAAAGGAAAATCAAATCCGACCTCACATGAACCAGATGTTGAACATGGTACTTTGCAATTTTACATTTTACATTTTGTCTGTGAGGTGGAAATTATATATATATTCCATATATTTGTAGATACAGAATGTTTTATCAGAAAGAAACACTTTTCTTTTTCCACATTGGCCTTCCTTATTCTTTCCTAATGAGAAGTGGGCACAGAGGCTATTATGACAGCATGCCTCCCAGCAGGATAAGTGACTCATTTATAGAGGACACACTGGAAACTTTGAATATTGTTAGATCATTGTCTAATTTAGTTTGGAAACACATCATCATTGCATAAACTGTTGAGTCAGGGTAATGCAAACTTCACGTTTATTTGTAAGTGTGGTTTAAGAATAAGAATGTCATTATGTAATGGAAATATAGTTTGTCAGTTTTCAGTGGCCAGTATGAAAGCAAAGCACAGTGGCAATTATGGATGTTCGGAATATTAAATGAGGGAGCTTTCCAAAGCTTGTGTTGAATGGTGGTAGAGAATAGGCAGACAGCAAAGTGTAAAAAAAACTGTTTTGCTATACAGGCATAACATGAAAATCAGATTAGATAGTGTAAATCTGTTGTGACATGATGCGATTATGTGTCATTGCAGGTCATTGAAGAAGACAGAATGAGGAGGTTCCTGTCTTTAATCCTCTGGGCTCTGCTCTGCTGCTGCTGGACAACACAGGCAGAGATCTTCACTTCCATAAGTAGGTTTAAAAACTATGTGAACTTTTTTTTCTCTTGCTATTTTTGTTATATACAAATTAACAGTAGGTCTTCTCACAGCTTTCATTTGGTCCATTGTAAAACTGTCTTGACTCACACTGGGCTCACACTGGAGGCAGAAGCACTGCGAAGCATGCCAATTTTGGGTGGAGTGCTGCCCGCTACCTTTCGGTGCCCATTTTGGCCAGTTGGGCTGTTCACACTAAAGGGGCCGCAATCTCGGCTGGCGATCTGCAGCAATAGTTTCAGCTTCCTGTCTATTTTCTCTGCAAGCCACAGGTGAATCTGGCATGAAACACGCTGTTAATCATTTATGAAATATATACAGGATACATATATAGAAGATATTAAAGAAGATGCATCTCATGCTTACTTATTTCGCATATTTGTCGGTTGTATCTAAACATAGAGCAAGAGAGACTTAAAGACACACACACACAAGTAGACACTCGGGCAGAGACTGAGTTCTACGTCTATTAGAAAAGAGCAGAGGAGCAGAATCACTGGTCTCGTGGACTGCCCAACAATTGACAGTTTGGGGCACTTCTGCAGTTTGAACCTGGCGTCATTGATACATTGTTTTTTACACATTAAAAGTGACAAAAAGGAATTTTTTTAATTATTCCTATGTGTATTTAATCCTGAATGTTCCTTTGTAGGCTACAATGAACTTGTGTTTTTGTGATTGGAATTATTTGTGATCCATTACTGGAGACCACTGATTTAGATAACTTTTTTTATGTAATTGTGTCACCTTTTACTTTTTGTTTCACTTTCAGTCAGATTGCACCTCAGGGCATAGAACTTAATGCTATTTTGGGATATAATAATATGATATATTCCTGATTTGAAGCAAGGCCCTGACTGTGTTTTATTCACAATACAAACTGCACACTACTTAAAGGTGCCCTGTGTAATTTTCTAACAACATATTACTCAGCAAAACTCATTATGTGTATCCTTGATATATATTGATATTGATAATGATATTTTCATCTTTCCTGCCTTGGCCTGCACATTGCAGCATTTCTTGGTGCTTTACCGCCACCCTTAGGTCAGTGGCAGGACTGAGTATTGCATCACCTACATGATTATTTGTCCTCGTGCTTGTGCACAAGACAACACTCATGAATAAAATTGCTCCATAATGCTAGGATACCTTTAGCTAGGGTTTATCATATTCATAATTAGGTAATTTAAGCTAGTTTTGCGCTCAATAGGAGTATCAGCTGAATGCCACATGTAGAAAAGAACAGAGCATTGAGCTCAGGAATGCATGTCTTAAATTTGCAATGAAAAATGTGTTGGATTGAGGAAGTGGCGAAGAGGCCAGTTAAGTCTTTCTTGAGGTACCGTGAATAACTTTTATGAGAAATAACTGTGGTCTAAGGGTTTATGAACAAAACAAAAAAGTCTTGTTTTGTGAATAGGGCTCAGACTCAGTGACAGTATGCATCACATCACGTCACTTGAAAAGTCACAGTGAAATTCACCTTGATTGTCTTCACTTGGCTGGTCACGTATGCTGTTTGCATACAGAAACAATGAAAGTGTTTCAGTTATTCCTCTTCCCTGGCAACCCCTGTGAATTAAGCATGGCTGAGCGTTTCCATGGAATTGTTTAAGATGCACGCTGCACTCTAGCTATTCACTCAAAAGCTCATGGATGAATGCCCTGCTGTAGTTTGCCAAGTAATTCTATACAATCAAAGCCCCACTGTTTGCGGCTGAGGGGAGCGTATTTTTACCTCGGTGTGAGTCCGAGAGAAACAGTCTTACCAGAAATACACTTTATTGGTGTGTAAAGCAAATGACAGCAGACGTTTAAGTATTAGTTGGACTGTTAGTTGTAGCAACTCTCACATAACAGAAGGGTGTTTAATTAAATGTGAGACAATTGTGCTTTATTGAGTTTTACATTTGAACAAATACATTTTGACACTAATTAAAAGGTGACACATCTTTTAAGTGAGAAGGATGATGCTGATTTAATCTTCAAGTGACACCTCTCACTCATCGTTAGTATCTGTCTCTCTCTGCAGGCCAGATGACAGACCTGATCTACACAGAAAAAGAGTTGGTCCAGTCTCTGAGGGAATACATAAAAGCAGAAGAGTCTAAGCTTGCTACTGTCAAAAGGTACACTGGAAAAGTTGTTTTTATTTAATTTGTACAGTACATGGTTTTATAGTCTAACTCAACTTCACTGTCTTTTTTCCAACACATTTTCACCAGACATTTCATATAAGGTGGTACATACAGTGGATATAAAAAGTTTACACACCCCTGTTAAGTTTTTGATCAAGATCAAGATAAATCATTTCAGAACTTTTTTTTTTACCTTTTAGATGTGACTTCTAACCTGTACAATTAAGTTGAAAAATAAAGAAATCTTTTAGGGGGGAAAAAAACAAAAAATTTAAAACTTTAAATAACCTTATTGCACACTCTCAAACTAATACCTGCCATCAACTAAAGTGACTCTGATTAACCCCTCTGTTTAACCCTCCAAAAAGTTCAGCTGTCCTAGTAGGATTCTCCTGACATTTACGCATCTTACAGCAAAAGCCATGGTCCGCAAAGAGCTTACAAAGCATCAAAGAGATCTCATTGTTGAAAGGTATCAGTCAGGAGAAGGATACTAGAACTTCCCACGGCATCAGATATACCATGGAATACAGTATAGACAATCATCAATAAGTGGAGAAAATATGGAACAACAGTGATCTTACCAAGAACTAGACGTCCCTCCAAGATTGATGAAAAGGCAAGATGTAAACTAGTCAGGGAGGCTGCCAAGAGGCCCACAGCAACGCTGAAGGAGTAGCAGGAATTTCTAGCAAGTACTGGTTGTGTACTACACGTGAAAATAATCTCCCGTATTGTTCGTATGTCTGGACTATGGTGTAGGGTCACAAGAAGGAAGCCTTTTCTTATAAAGAGAAACATCCAAGCCCGGCTAAATTTAGCAAAAAAGACATCAAATCTCCGAAAACATGAGGGAATATGTGTTACAGTCTATGAAAAGAAGAGGGGTGTGCACAGGAGATGAAAAAAGGTTCAGAATGATTTATCTTGGTTTAATTTTTTTTTAAAATCACCACAACCTGGCATCATAACAGTGGCGTGTGCACTGTGCTTTGTTGATATGTATTGTTATAATCGGGTTCCTTACAGTAATAATAACACTTTGTCTGTCTGTCTGTCTGTCTGTCTCTTAGCTGGGCCAATAAACTTGATGCTTTAACCAGAGTGTCCACCTCTGACCCAGAGGGCTACCTGGCCCACCCAGTAAATGCCTACAAACTAATGAAGAGACTCAACACAGAGTGGTCTGAACTGGAGTCACTGGTGCTTCAGAATCCTTCTGATGGTATGAAAAGGAAGAAGGGAGGGGGTGGAACTGGACAAGTGGTTTGATTTTGCTTTGCTCAGATAATTGATCCATCCATCTTGTGAGCAAGCTTCATTCAGGTGTGTTTTTGGGCCACATGCAGCTAGCGGCCTGACTGTCTGATTGAGAGTATACAGACATTTGCTGTGGTAACAAGCACAGACTGTGTGTGTGTGTGTGTGTGTGTGTGTGTGTGTGTGTGTGTGTGTGTGTGTGCTTGTGCGTGTGTTGAAACGTTTTTTTTGTGTCTTTTTTTCCTCTTTGCATTAATTAGTGATACATCTGGTATTGACTGTAAATTTACACAAGCTGGAACAAATTAAACCAAATCAGATATGTCTTTGCATCAGTTAATGCTGTCTTGGCCAAATCTGCATCTATTCATTCTTGCCTATGACGTCTAAATTATTCTTTGCATCATATAATGCATCTGAAGAGCAGCATTCAGCACTTTTTCTATTAGGCTTCTTTCAGCATGAGCAGAGAGCAAGCAAATATAAAACCCTGAGAGGATGTGAGCAGAGTGATTACAGCTCTGACTGTAGTGTGGAAATTTCTGCTGAGCTGCTCTGCTCAAACACTCTACTCCCCAAATGAACAGAGGCTGTCATGTTTTAGGAACAGCTGTTCCTCATCTCTGCACATTTTGGCCATGTTCTCCCTCTGTGTGTATCTGTGTATGTGTTTGTTTGGTTCTGAAATTCTGTGTGTGTGTGTGTGTGGTGTGTGTGTGTGTGTGTGTGTGTGTGTGTGTGTGTGTGTCTGCGTGTGTCTGTGTGTGTGTGAGAGGCAGACAGCAAGAGTATGAATGGTGTGTCATACAAGTGAATCTGTATACGTGGCAGTGAGAGAAAGAAAGAAGGCGAGAGTGACCGAATACAAACCTAATAAACATAACTAGTTACAGGACAAACAGTAATTTGATTTAGTTTAATGTTTGTACTTTTCTTAGTGTTTGTATTAGCTGTCATACTAGCTGTATTAGCTTAACTATATTTACTCTTTATGCTTTGGCAACACTGATGTAATCACATGTCATCTTAATGTTAATTTAAAAAAGGGGGAATTTAGACCTTTGCCAATCACATACCATATACAGTATAGACTTATTTATCGAGATTGCAGGTGTCCTCACTCAGTACCATATAGCACGCACAAATTATAGAAAATATTCAATTAAAATGTCACACCAACCCTCGGGAGTTTCTTTTATGATTTATCAGAATGTACTGAGCAGCAGATGGTCATATCTGATATGTAGAGATGAAATAAGAGGAATATGGAGGACCACATATGAAAATATTTATTCAGTATGTAGCACTTCTTAGTAGTCATCACTAGTCACACCCAAGACACTGAATTGGTAAAGACAGAATGAGAAGGATAATATTGGTTACTTAGACACCTCTGACAAGGCTCTGATTATTTACAGAAAGTCAGGAAAGTTTGAACTGACCATGCCTTAAATATCAGAGATATGATTACGTTTGTTTTCATTACTAGTTTTGGATGGAGATACATAAAACAGGGTGTGACAGGAGGAAAATAAAGAGAAGAACTACAAAGACAAAAGCCCATTAGAAGCAGTTTTATTGTTCAATGCATTTAAAACATATATTAAAATCAATGCCATATATGTCTTACTTTAATGTCAGCAGAATATTGATCCCATCGACAGCAGACAGTTTTAAAAATCAGTTATTAAAATCAAACAAAGGAGCTAAATGTTGGTGTGCATGTTTTCCTATCATGTTTGTTCCCACAATGTACACTCACACCTTCCAAGACGTCTTTGTGTGCATGCGTTATATTTAAGCATGGCTTCATAAATGAATATTTAACCATCTGTCTATTTAATCACTAATTCAATCATTACTTTAATGTTAAAACTGACTTTTGAATATTTAAAAAGTATTAAAAAATGAGTGATTGTTGTATTTAGCTCAAATAGTTAGATTGGTAAGTTATTTCAGTGTTGTCATCCTTGGATTAATTTAATGAGCCATTAATTTACTTTCCCAGCCTAACTTTTTCTTACTTTCTTTCTAGGGTTCATTTCCAACATGTCCATACACAGACAGTACTTCCCAGATGAAGAGGATGAGACCGGTGCAGCCAGGGCATTGATGCGTCTTCAGGACACGTACCAACTGGATTCTGAGGCTTTCTCCAAAGGAAAGCTGCCAGGTAACCAAGGACTGAACAAGAATATATTAAGAGGGAGAGAGTAGTGTGTTCGTTAAGGGAAGAAAGAGAGGAAGACAAATTGAGACCACCCATAGTGATTTTCTACTGGTGTGTTTGTGCGTGTTTATACTACTCTCTTTGAGAGGTGCAGCTTGAGTTTTGAAACTCCTGATTGGGTACATTTTTGTGAAATTAGGTCATGTTCAGTCCTCACTTCTTCAAGAGTTAGGGCGTTAAGTTAGTTACTGTTAAGGTGGGGAGTCATTTGTGAGGTCATTTTAAAATGAATACTTAGGTTCTGAGTATGATTGGATTAAGGATAACTTTGAATGTGGTAAGCAAACACATGACACAGTTATAGTTATCATACACAGACACATGTTATATCTTTCTCTCTCAAGTTCAGCTTTATTTGTTGGTACAGCTCTTCACCACAGTAAAGTTTCAAAGGACCTCACAGATCTAAGGACCCAGACCTAGCAGCATGCACTGCTGTATGCACCATGGTTTGGCAGGAGTTGCCAAATTCAGAAAGCCTAAAATTGTACACTGATTACTTTTTAAAATCATAACTGATCATAAATGGCTGAATAAATTTCACTGGAAGCATAGTTGCTTGGTTTGAACTGCAGTCCCATTTCAGTGGCATTCTAGGTTCAACTTGGACACAACACAGGAATTAGAAGGTGTGTGCTGGAGCATACTTCTGCAGGTATGTGTCTGTGTTTAGTTAATAAGGCCCAAGCCTTTTTTGTATTTGTATGTGCTAGTTGACTCTGCTTTTCATGCTGAGCAAATATCAACTAACCTTAGTTGACAGATTCTGCATATCTCAACCTGCCTGCCAACAAACAACATAAAATCAATATGATAAATGTCCAATAAGTTACAATTTTCACATTTTGGATGGTGCTCAATTCTACAGAAACTTAAAAAGCAGAAGCATTTGAGCACTAGTGACACCAGTGTAGGATGATTAGCCTCCCTTTGTTTTATAAGTTAAATGTTTAAAAACCAAATCAACAAAAAAATACAGTAGGTAAGTAACCTTAACTAAAAAAATTGATTTATATTACGAGCATGCAAATCATATGTGAAATTAATCTTCAAAAAATGAGAATATAAAGGCACATCCTAAAATAATAGTAAATGCAAAGTCTATGGAGACATAAAGTATCACAAATACAATAAACAATGCACACTTGGGGCCTTCAAACATGATCCACCACTGATAAGTAACATGTGAATGTGACATATACATATGTCATGAAATGAACAGGATTTTTGGTCGGTAAAATCACAGCACAATATGGTCATTATTTAAAATGATTGAATCTTTTCCCAGGTATTCACGCCAATGCCATACTGACAGTGGACGACTGCTTCGATATGGGCAAGACGGCTTATAATGATGCAGACTATTACCATGCAGTGCTGTGGCTGCAGCAGGCCTTGAAGCAGCTGGATGGTGGTGAGGAAACTGAGGTTTCCAAGGCAGACATTTTGGACTACCTCAGTTACTCAGTTTACCAAATGGGAGACCTGCCTCGAGCCATTGAGCTGACACGACGTCTTGTGGCTATTGGTAAGATGCAATGCACACAAGTATACAGAAAAAGATATAGATGCTAAAATCAGAGTGCAGCTTCTACACATTACACAAACTCTCTCATTCATTTACGTCAACCTGAGTCAGGCTTTGTTGCAACCATAAATGCGGGGTGAATGGGTTCATTGTCTCAATTTTTAGAAACCTAAAATAGCACTTGTCTTAAAGGAGCACTGCTGAATTTTTCAGTTGCCTCCCATAACACATCCAAACACAAGTTAGCTGACCAACACAGCCACAGTCCTTTACTGTGGGGTAATTGATAGGTTGTCTTGTTGCTGTTTCACTTATCACTACAGTACACCCTCCTCTCTCACTGCAGTGTGCTCTGTGCTTGCCAGAGCAGCAGGGTGTTGCCTATCCGAAGTAAGAGCCTGTGGTTTGTAACTGTTATTTTAGTCTCTGCATCAAGGGCGTTGATGACAGCTGCAGGCCATCTCTTAAGTTGAGTGGTATGCTTGTTTACATGTCAAGTGAAATGGATTGAGGTACAGCAGGCAGATGTAACAGACTTAGACCTACTTTATGCTGTCAAGTGCTACAAAGTTAACATAAAGAACATTTAAAATTCACGTACAACAGCTCATACATACATAAAAAAATAATACTGAAACATTAAAGGCTGTAGAAAAGCAAGGTATAGTCCAGATTAAGCAAATGAAATCTAAATGGAAATGAAGGAAAAGAAAATGAGCAAAGCAAGCAGTTAATTAAATTCTGTTTTTACGGGGAGATGTTATACAGTAAATTGCATTTGTTTAAAAAAGCCACAAAAATAACAGTACAAAAAATAGCAGTGAAGAACACCAAGTCAGTACAAATACATTAATGGGACAGCACAGTTTATGGTAAAACAGCCAGGCTAGATAATCCAAGGAAGATCCTGTATTGAATACAAGGAAAAATAAAAGAAAGGAAACAAAAAAAGACTGTCACTGTGCCATCACACACATGATCATTGTTACATCCAGCGCCAGTTCAATCCGTCAGTCAAAGCAGGTCTCCATTAATAGGAGACTGTTTATAGCGGGCATTTGACAGGAGTGCATTTGTGTTTCTTAATCAGTGTACTACAGCACTGTTGGAAGAGAGTATAAATACTCATTTATGTTGTTTAATGAGTCCCTGTCTCAGCAGTCTGACTCCCTGTTAAGGAGTTTAAATAACAGTACCTCCAACAAACTGTTCAAGTGCACATTTCTTCCTGCAAAAATAACCTAAACTAAGCCAATACTTTGGATACACCTTGTTTACTATTATTGTGATGTGTCTGTAATTTTGGTATATCTCCAGGAGGCGCAGTGTGATGCTGTTCATTTCTCTGCTCAATAAGGATGCAAGAGTTTTTTCTCAAAAGTCCACAAGGGGGTGTTCTCTTTCCACTCTTCCCTGTGTAATTGCTTCAGTAAATCAAACACTAATCGAAGGAAATGGGAGAGACACTAAGGATTAGCTGTGCATTAAGTAATAAGATTATTTACTGGAGCAGACATAACAATGCCACACCATAAAATACTCCAGTGCAAGCCAAAGTCCTGCATTAAAAACGTTATTCAAATAAAAGTAGTAGCAACAAATTGTACTTAAAATGTAGCAAAAGTATAAGTACTCATTATGCAGTATACAGTGGTTGGTTAATTTTAACTGCTTCATATACTGTTGGGTAGTTTAATCTTTATCAGTAAATTATATTTTATACAAACCTACAAAGTAATCAGTAACTGTAGCTATTAAATGACTCTAGTGGAGTTAAAGGTGCAGTATTTCCCTCTAAGTTCTAGTGAGTAGAAGTATAGATCGTATCACAGTTTTTTAAATAAATGAACTAGTTACTCACCATCACTGTGGAGTTTATTGAAGCTGAGTTGGAAGGTAAAGTCCACTAAGACTGTTTACTGTAAAAGGCAGCTGCCATTGTAGTTAATTGTTTTTGTCTTGAATTAAATTATACAGAACCTGGTTAAGTAAAAAAGTTATGAAGCCTGAAAAGCTAAAGAGATAAGAGACATCAGTATTTTTTTTTTTCTTCTATTCATTTATGTTCACAAAGATTAATAATCTGTTATTTGCACTTATGGTGTTAACAATTAAGGGACAAAATATTTTAAAATGATGACATTGGTAAACATTGAATACATTTTCTTCTCAGCTCTTAGGGATATTCCACTCCTCAGTTGAGATTTGATCCACTAACAAATCATTTTTTCTTGTACTGACAGACCCCAGCCACCAGAGGGCAGGAGGAAACCTGCGTTATTTTGAGCGGTTACTGTTCAAGCAGCTCAATGAGCTGAAGCAGGAGTATGAGCCTGCCTCTGAAGAACCCATCCAGCTGGGAACCTACCGCAGGCCTAAAGACCATCTCCCAGAGAGGGAAGCCTATGAGGCTCTTTGCAGAGGAGAGGGAATCCAAATGGTGAGACATGTAGTGAAAAATATACGCATATGGGGAAGTAGGCAGCCTTTAAAGTGAACAGCCAGAGAGATCTTAACTTTCATATTTGTTAACTTATTGTTAAATTAAATTATTAAGTACCTGATGGTTTGAACCACTGCAGTTACAAAAGGCTTTGGGTCTAAATTAATTTAAACTAGGCAGATAGATAATTTTAATATCTTTGTATTAGAACTTAAAAAACTGAATCAAGGAATTTGTTTAGTATCGAAGACAAATGGACAAGAACCTGCAGTGCAGTGACATCAGCACATGAAACAACAAACTTGCAAAAACTACGTACACAAAACACACCTTGCTTTACTTACTACTACTTACCTACTACTTATTAGGGGTGTAATCGCTAGTTTCATCATGATACAATATTGTGTCAATTATTTGGACAATGATACAATATTTGCTGATATTACAAAATCTGTTATGTTACAATTTTGGTTTGTTGCGATTAATATGAGACAATATAATAATCCCATTTAAACACATAAATATAGCTAAATAATTGTAAAGGTTTAAGTGCAGTAAAGTTTACTTTAAATTGACACTAGCACAAGTTAACCTTCATGGCTTCTTCCAGAAAGCATTTCCGGAAGAAATCTTTTAGTTTTAATCCAAAACATGATCCTTTTCTGAAAACTTGAAGGCAGACTTCTCCCAACAGCCATAACACATGGACTAACATCATCATTTAACAAAAGTATGAAATTTGGCTCAATGATAACTGTGATGGTTTATAAACAAAACACTTGTTTTTTTGCTAGTCACCATTATTATCTTAAGCACGTTTATATTTCATAAAATAGCCTGATGGCCAGAGCAGTTTTCCTCCACTCATAGCTTAACAAATTACATGTATTATTTATACTTTTTCTTACTCACCATTGGTTTAAGTCACTGCATCTCTTGACAGAACAGCTGTCAGGTTGAATGTTTTTCAGCCTAATAGTGTTGAAATAGAGCAGCGAATGTTGCTGTAGTGAGAAGTTAGCAGAGTGAGATACCCAGCCAGGCAGATACTGTTGTTGTTTAAATCTCCAAATGGCATTGTTTACATACAGCATGTGCTTTGTGTGTTGACCCGTAGTTTCTCCTTAATCAAAAATATTTCCACACTGTTGATTAATGTTATCCTCATCGTCTTTCTCGTGGCTGCTCGCCATCTCCCTGCTGCTGATTGACGGAGACACAGTCTTTCAAATTAAATGCGTATCCTTATGATGACAATAATGCTCAATGTTTTCACTTTGCATCGATGATATTGGATGGTTGATTATTGAAACAATATATCGATCCAGATCAATGGATCAATACATCCCTATTACTTACTACTTACTTTAGTCAATCACTTATAAAAACAGGCTTATAAACACACACATTAACAACTGCAAACAAGACTGCAGTCCCTTTTAATGTGATATTAATATTATCTGATTATCCTGTTTGTTTTACAAGCACGAGGCTAGGCGGAGCCGTTTGTTCTGTCGATACCAGGATGGTAATAGGAACCCTCGTCTCCTGCTGAGGCCCATGAAAGAGGAGGATGAGTGGGATAGCCCCCACATCGTACGCTACCTGGACATGCTGTCACACATGGAGATTGAGAAGATTAAGGAGCTGGCAAAACCCAGGGTGAGACAAGAAGCAATGAATAAATAATAATAAAATTCTGCACTTAACACAAAACATTAAACAAAATCAGAGATGATGACATGCATTTTATAGAGGATATAGAGGATTGTATCAATCAACGTAATCAGTACTGATATACTTTTCGTAAGGATGGAGTTGTCATAATAAAACATAGACTACCTACAGATGGATTTGGCAGTTAGTTAGAATGTTGTGCTTTCTTTTTCTCTCGTCACTATACATTTTGTGACTCTTTCACCTCAAGTTTTAAGTGTCTGAAGGTGGTTGATTGGCATCAAAATATATCTTTACCTTGACCAGGACATTTTAATTCAAATTTGTTTTTGATCAGGCATGTTTACCTTGAAGAAAGACACACTACAACGTCTTGCTTCAAATTATGCTTGCTCTACTGTAATAGTAGGCTGAGCTTTAACATTCAGGACAATGCCTTAACTATGGGATTTGTATGTTTTATGGTGTATTCCTCTAACAAAATGTGCTTAAATTGAAAAGTATCCACTGTGTTAAACATTCAGCTACAACTACATCATAATTCTCCAAAAGACAAAATATTTGGTGATCTAAGAAGTCCCAACATCCACCATAGAAGGCTTCGAGAGAAGCATCAGCCAGTTCCTTCGGAGGTGGTTCGGCCTGCTGAAGAGCCTCAGCAGTATTGCCCTTTACAGGCACACCAACAAGCCAGCCTAACAGAGGAGTTTAAGGTCACCAGAGTGAGCAGAAGCCAGGCGGAGGCACAATGTCTTGGTGGGCTTTGTGGCGGTTGGATGAGTGGGGCTTGGGACACACGCAAGACGACGCTTTGACAAAGCTCAGGGGAGAGAGAGGAGGCAGCTGATTCAGGGAGAGATCCGGGTTGAGGTGGAGGAGGAGCACCACAGCAGGACAGTGGCCATGCGTCAGAAAGGAGCCTGGACGAACTGGGGTCAGGCATCGGCTCGGAAGATCACCTGGACAGAGATCTGGAAGTGGGAACCAACAAGACTCCGACTTCTGATCTAGTCGGTGTATGATGTCCTGCCAAGCCCATCTAACCTGCACATCTGGGGTCTTGCAGAAACCCCAGCATGCCCACTGTGTCAGGCAAGAGGTTCCCTGGAGCACATATTGAACTGCTACCCTAAAGCCCAGGGAGAGGGGAGGTATACATGGCGCCACAACCAGGTCTTGAAGGCAGTAGCTGATGCCATCTGCACAGGAATCCAGCAGGCCGAACACCAGCGTCCAGCAAGGCGCAGCCTTGCTTTTGTCCGGGCAGGAGAGCAGCCTCCAGACCAGCTGAAGACCGCAACAGGCTTACTAGTCTCGGCTCGTGACTGGCAGCTGCAGGTGGACCTGGGGAGACAGTTGAAGTTTCCAGAGCACATTGCCACAACAACACTCAGGCCAGACTTGGTTTTAACATCTGACTCATCCAAGCAAGTAGTGCTTCTGGAACTCACAGTCCCCTGGGAAGACTGAATTGAGGAGGCCAACGAGCGTAAGAAGGCAAAATACCAGGAGCTTGTGTAGATCGGCAGAGGGAATGGGTGGAAGGCCCGCTGTGTTTTTCACTGGGGATGTGTCCAAGCTACCCATCTATGCGGATGGTGTTTCCTATAAACTTGGTGTTTTAGAAGCTAAATAATACTAATACAGAGAGGGAAATACATTGACCAGGAGCTCATCGCATTGGTGATTCTTTATGTTACCCTTATCGCATTGGTGCTGATAAAGTGCTGTTTCTTTCTATTGAAGAGCTTTACAGAGCAATCATTCATATACTCTGAATGTATAAATGCTAAGACAAGGAACTGAATCTGCAAATTAAATAAGGACCAGATATTCATTATACAATATTCATAGTAAAAGATGAACATACGTGAGTAAATACAAAGTCTTTTTGTGGCACAGCATAGACATAGCTACATCTTAAACAATGGGAAGAGTGGATGAACTCTGATGTATAATGTTTATGATGGCAAACGCTTGTTTTATTTTTGTGTCGTTTTTCTTTTTAAGCTCGCCAGAGCTACTGTGCGTGACCCCAAAACAGGCGTCCTGACCACAGCCAACTACAGAGTATCAAAAAGGTAACTCATTCAGCAGAAAGATCCTTTGGGTGCCCTCTTGTGGATTTCAGTCATTAATACACAGTTAAAACTCATGAAGATCAGGTTATATTATTTATTAATCATAACATATGCAGCATAAACCAAGGTACTCAAATCATTACTAATTGCTTTTTTTTGTAATTATTTTGGGAAATTCAGGAGCTTTGCCTTTTTACTCAATTATCTCCTAACTCTTTACTACCAGACACATTTTTCAGCTTTGCCACAAGGAAAGCCTGTTTACTGTAAACTGCTGTGAAATGTGTTCTTGGAGCAGAAAATGTAATCATTTCCAGGTGTGCTTTCAATTTATCTAGTTGTTATAAAAGAGAAGACGTTTATGTTAAAAATTTAAAAACTAAATGAATAAAAAGGATAAGGCTCATACAATACACAGGCCTCTTATAAAATTACAGTAAGACAGTAGCAGTAGGACACTAACAAGTTAGCTATGGTTGGCAGCTGGTTTATGACAAGTAACTGCACCACTAAGCAGTAAGGTAGTGTGGAAAATCTGGTAAAAACTTTTTACGTAATCTTAAATACCAGGGGCCATATTCACAAACATCCTGAGAACACTCTCAGAGAGCTACTAACTTACCCTAAAATTTTTAAGCAAGGAGTGCTAGACTAGGAGTTATTTAGGAAGGTTTACAGAGCAACTCTGTGCAAGGAAGGGGCAGAAACTAGTGAGGAGGTGTGGTATGATGCATTCTTTTAACAGATGTGAATGGCCCTATTGTGAGCCTGCAAGGTGTGGACACCCAGTGGAAATGAAATGAACTGCTGACTTTGAAAGTGTTCTTGTTAATGTGATCACTCTGCTGATAGAAGTTTAAGACAGACCCGAGTCAATACTGCTGCATGGCTGCATCTTAGTATTGTGATTATCTTATTTCTGGTCTTACAGTATTATTTTGTTGGGTGGGAAATGTGTGCATATTCCTAATGGGATCAACCACAAATATTAACCCTGCAAGAATTAATCTGTAGCATTTCATTCACTCACTATCATCCAGTGTTTGGAGAATATTTCCTGGACCTCTGTGTTTCCACCATTTTCTCCTCTGATAAAGAAATTCTTAAGCCTCTTTTAAGTCCTCCTCAATGCTGATAAGAGTTTATCACCTTAGGAGCTCTTTTAAGGGCTAAGATGCTTTGTGAATAACTTTTATCAGGGCCTAGTCTTAACTTTAAGGGGAAATTTTAAGAAAATGTCACAATTTTCTTAGAATTCCATCACTAGGAGCAACGCTTAGTGCTAGGAAGCTTTGTGAATATGGCCCCAGGACTGGTTGCTGACGAGGAGCAGGTGAAGAACGACAGAAACTAAAAGGTCCAGTCCCCAGTGCTAACCCTGAGCACTTGACAACTTAAACATCACACGTCCATCCTGTGTTTGTATGTATGCATGTGTGCACTGTACTCTGTGCTTATACTGTCTATGTACACATTTATGTTTTTTTCAGTGCATGGTTGGAAGCAGAGGATGACCCTGTCATTGACAGAGTCAATCAGAGAATAGGAGACATCACGGGCCTTACAGTAGACACTGCAGAGTTACTACAGGTAATGTAGCACAGAATTACACTTAACTCCACCATCATGTCACATATTACACAGAAATCGAATATGCATCCTTTTTTTTTTTATTAAGATAATATTAAGTGGAATACACAGCATGTGTGGCTTACTCTACACTCAGTCATGGTCCTGCTTTACTAGCTCTTGTGGATTATGAAGTTAAAACCACATTCAGACCTGTCAGTGAGATCTTAAGTGAGAATATAAAGAAAAACAAAAAATAGTTTGTCGCTCTGCCACTGAGATTTCTATCCCACCCCAATATAATGAAGGGAAACCAAATTTTGTACATTACATCACATTTGAAAACCTCACTGGCAGTGTGCTCCTCCAGAGACAGTGTCACAGTCACTTACGATATTCCACAGACTTCACTGTAGCTACTTTCTACTAAAGAAATAGTCCCTTTAAGTTCATTGCTGAGTTGTAAGTTGCAGCAAGGTATAAAGCAAATATATTTAAAATAGCACCTATTGTAGATTATAGCTTAGATTGTAAATATGAAAATGAACCACGTGAAAAATAAATTTTTATCAATTAATTATTTTGCCTAATTTGGATATCTCAAAAACAACATTCACAGTATCAAAGATACCGTATATGCACATGTATTGCATTTGATTTTTTAATCTAATTTGGTTTTTTGTTTGTTTTTAATGATATTGTCATTTGCTGACCAGGTTGCTAACTATGGAGTTGGAGGACAGTACGAGCCACATTATGACTTTTCAAGGGTGAGTTCATTTGTGGGTGAAGCTCTGAGGGTGTGACAAGTGTGAATGTGGAAATTTACATGACATGACATGACTTGACATGCTTCAAGTCCTTGAAAGCAGATTGAAAAGAATGTGTTGCTGAAACCTTGGATTAAGTAGAGGTTTCTTAACCCTCTTAATTATCTTTGGGGTCAGTTTGACTCCATTCAGTGTTAAAAATATCTAAATAAATGTTTGAGATTATTATTTGCTTTATATTTAATGACTTTTCTTTAATTTAATGGGGATATCTTGCTAAACCTAAAGTTAACATCGTGATATGTTTTCAATATCCTGTATAAATTTGGTGTCTACCTGTGTTCTTTGGGCTTAATTTGATCCCAGGCTGTTTTAGCTGTATAAAACATTTAAGAACACTCTACACACATTTGTTTAGGTTGTTTTGGCTGAAACATAAAATTTTATAATCTTTAGGGCCTGACATCCCATAACCATACCTGCAGTTGTTCAAGAACCCCTGATATTTCTGTGGGATAGAGGTAGTATGGTTGCTGCAGGGACACTGATAGTTCACACACATATAAAGTTCAAAACCATTTATCTTGGTACTGTGTGTGCTGTTTCTTTATGCTCTCATTTAAGAGAATATGACCTCTAAGCGAAGGTTTTCTGCTAATAATGTTTTGTCAGAACTCTGAGACTGAGGATAATGTTGAGGAAGACCCTGATTATAAGTCATCCTCCTCTGATAATGAGAATGAGAATGAGACTCTTGGGTGGTGACCCTCCTTGTGTCTCTCAGTATAATCAGAATGGTTCCAGGTCCCACCAGATACGCTGTCAGCCATGTCTTAGATATAAAATCAGCATTTTACACCATTTATCGAAAATGATAGACTTGAGATGACAAATTTGGAGGGGAGGGGTGTCCATGTATAGGGCCAGTTTGGAGGGCATGGATGTGACCCACTTGCAAAGTTTAATTTGATCTTGCTCAGGCTCTGAATCATGTTTCTTCTTTGGGCTTCATGTATTTGACAATTAATCATGAAAGTTTTGCCTTGTCTACAAAAGTCATATCTATCTGTGTTGTGTTTTCCATTTTGAAGACTGTGCTACTAATCTGGATGCTATTGTCTCCTTTTTCTTGCTTCTTCCTATGCCTCTCATTTCTCCAGCTTTTCTTTGAATTATATAAAACCATCACCGTTAAACTTTTGCTCTCTTCCTCCCAATATTTATGCCAACCATTCTTTAATTTGTCTTTGATTGCAATCTTCATTGCTGTGTTACTAAAGTTAACTGTGAGTGTGGTTCTTTTTGTGGCTTTTTTTTCCAGATGCTGCTCATTTATTTCCTTTGATTCAAATATGTGCTTATGACCATAGAAATATCACAATCAGCTCCATCATTTGAATCTAAGTATGTGGTCTGCCTCCCCAGCAGCTGGTTTGTCTTGCTTGCATTTCTTTGCTTTAAGCTGAAAAAACATCCATCCCTGACGTTTATACTTTGATCCGAGATCTGAGCTATGGTCTCTCTGAGTGTTAATCTGGCAACCATCTATGAATTTTTTGTAGGATCGATTGCTGTATGCACTTCTTGTGTCTGTGCAGCTGGCTAAAGTTTTGCTAGAATGACTGATTTGTTAAGTACAGTATTATACAAATGGTCAGTATGAAATATTTTGTCATTGCATAACTGACCCGAGGTTAAAATGTACAAAATTATGTAAGCTGATTAATTGTCAGTGTCTTTGGTAGATACTCCTTACAGAAATAACCGACTTCATGACTAATACATCTTGTAATACAATGATGAAGTGCTCAATTTTATTTTTAGATTTTTAATTACATTATGTTATTTTAAGCATATAATTTAAAGCTGTTGAATTTAGGTTAGTTGTAATTCACAAATGTTTCTTACAGATAGTAAGTTTTATTTGATGTGAGTATTGTTAGTGTCCTTCGTGACGGGGTCATACTGTGAGTCTTTTTAGAAAAGGGTTAAACGTTCTAACCATCTGTTGCAGCGTCCTTTTGACAGCAGCTTGAAGAGTGACGGAAATAGACTTGCTACCTTCCTAAATTACGTAAGTACACGTGCGTGTGAGTGAGCAGTGTTTTCATCGTGTGTTTTCACTTTTGAATTTTATCTTTGTAGAAAGATGAACCTGATGCTTTCAAAAGATTAGGCACTGGAAATCGCGTGGCGACTTTTTTGAACTACGTAAGTACGTGCATTCCAGTCGCCGTTGGTTGAAGGCAGTCCCCTGAGATCTTGGCTCAGTCCTCTGGTTGTAGCTTCATGAGCATTTGCTTAAGCTCTGGTTCAATCTTGGACTTGGATTGATTGACTTTCATTTGGCGTGTAGTGTGGCTTGACAGTCATGTAGTTCAAAATTTAGATGTGTTTGAGGTAATAGTTACTCATTTTGGGGAAATAATACTCTTAAAATTTTGCTGAATAAATATACCATCAGCTAGATGGCAAATATCTAAGAATGAATTTTTTCTGTCAATCAGTTCCAGTACATATTGTGGAGAGTTTTGTTGGCCATCCCCCATTAACATGCTGAAGTAGTAGCCACTCTTTATTCTACTCTTGCTAACACTGGGTCGTACAAGTTCGATATTCCCAAAAGGAGACAAAAATATGTTGTTTTTGAATGCGGTGTGCACTTGAATTGTTTTTGGGGTTTTTTCTGTCCGTATAACAAGTGATCAATTGAAGTTTGCTGTTCACCTTGATACATGATGTGGAAGTGCATATTTGATTTATCATAAACATATCATATGTATCATATCATAAATGTAACTTCTCTGAGTAAATAAGCTGACCATAAGATATGGACAACATTAAACAATATAACAGGACCACAATAAGGAGTACAATAAAATCATTGATTGTTGCTGGGAAATTATAGCCAGGTGCTGTTGCAGCAAACACTACAGAAATAAAATAAAGCAGTTAAATTCATGTATCATAACATTTTAGAAAGAATTATAAACCAGTTCAATTGTAATAACTGTCAAGAATGATCAAGAGAAATTATTTTGTATGACACTGCAACAACAGTACATAATAGACCATCACTTCAGATCAACCAACACGTGTTTTGACTTGTGGAGAAAAAGATATATCGTTGGACAACATTGATCATCACAGCTAAGTGACGTGATATAAATTTTCATATCAAACAATGTGATGAAATTATATGTGGAACAACTAGTGGGTTAGTTTAAAAGAAGACCATACTCCCTTTTCCTTTGCTCTGAAACAAGTATTTCTTCAGTCTGTCTAGTTTTCCCACATTGTAGTGCATAGCTTTCTGACACTCCACCTTATTTCTTGCAAGACCATCACAGCATCTTGTTATTTATCACATACTGAGTAATAATTTGTATTTCTTTCTAAAGAAATTATATAACATTTCATTTTTCAGTGAATTAGCATCCCCTTGTATTTATGGATGTATTGACATAGTCAGTAAGGACATTATTTGCACTATTATCACGTTTGTGTTACTTAAAAGCAAAATATAACTCATAGCAATATGTGCATTTTATGTAGACTTGTTTTATGTTGTTCTGACAAGTAAAACAAATGTATACAGCATTTAGCTAAGCTACAAATGCAGATGTTTAAAAAAAAAAAAAGCGTCCTTTGACTTTTATAGCAATGTGTGTTTCTAAGGGGACAGCTCAAATTCTTTGAAGTGGGGTTGTGTGAGGTACTTATCCACAGTCAGTGTGTTACATACAGTAGATGTTGGTTGGCATGGCCCCAGCTTGGAGAGGCAGGCTGGAGTCCAACACAGAAGCTCAGCAATGTACTGCAGTGGAGGAGTCAGCAACAAAATGTAGTATTAGCCTCCTAAAAAGTCCCACCTACAAGAATCTATCAGTTTAAGTTAACGCTATATTTAGAATGTTTTTACGTTTTACCTTGCTGTCAGACAGCAATTTCTGATGAGGAGCTGGAGCAGTCATATCACTCTTCAAAGCCAGACTCCCATTGAGAAAAAGAACAGTTCAACATCGCTGAGCACAGGAGCAGCTGGTCTACCACCGCCTTGATGAGTTAGTTTGTTTCTGTTATTGTCTCAGTTTGGTGTTTTAAAGGCTTAGTTCATGTTCACCAAAATGTTACAATAACAAAAAAATAAATAAATAAACAGACTGATACAGGCAGCGGTTGACCAGCAGCTCCTGTGTTCAGTGAACTCAAATTACTATTTTGTCAATGGAGTTGATGGAAAACTGAAGCAAAGAACAGCTTCCCCATCAGAAAGACAAAGCAGTGAAAATATTCTAAATATAGTATTCACATGAACTGATAATAATTTTTTCACATGGGGCTTTTTTTAGGTGACTAAAATACATTTTGCTGCTGCCCTCTCTCTAATCTGTGCATTGCTTAGCTTCTGTGCTGGTACTCCTGTCTGTTTCTCCAAAATGGTGCCGTACCAACTGACATGTACAGTATATAATACACTGACTGTGGATGAGTACCTCATACAGCCCTACTTCAAAAGATCCAAATTATGCCTTTAAAGAAAAGAGAGTGCTAAGGGACAATCTCCAACATGTTTGTTGTCTTTTCTCAGATGAGTGATGTTGAGGCAGGAGGTGCCACAGTCTTTCCTGACTTTGGAGCAGCAATTTGGCCAAGAAAGGTGATGACAACAGTTGTGTGTTTCTGTGTGCACTTGTGTGTGAAAAAATAATAGGAGAAGTGCCAGTTCATAGTGTATTGAGTGTGTTTACTCTGCTATTGTCAGCTTGCAGTTATCAGACATCATTTTTCCATCCTTCCCAAATATTTGGTCTTGATCTCTGTCAAGAAGCAGTTTCTTTACTTGCTTGTACTGTACATCTTCCTTAAACACTTGTGTCGTGAAATGTAAAATCTGTCAGTCATTCACCTTAATGTCCCTGTAAATGCAGCATGAAGCACTCTTTGTTTTGTGTTGTAGCTTTGAAAACAGCCTACAATCGGCCTGGGATGTTTGTTCTGTCTTCAGCCCAAATGCTTAATGCATGCGGGCAATATTAAGTTTAACTCTAATTTCCAATTTTTGCACGTCAGTCTCTCCACAAACTCAATCATATTGTTTCCCTCACAATTTTTGGCACATAGTAGATTCTTAGATTCCTCCTGCAGGCTTCAGTATCTTCATGTTTCACTTAGAAATGTACTCTACTGCTTTTGCTTCAACACATGCTCAGCATGTTCCAGGTTTTCTTTGACCCAGCATCTGTTTTTTTTCTCATGTTCTTTCTCTATTGTGCACGTTGGATGTTACCATTGTTTTTGTTCCATATCTCCACAGGGTACGGCAGTTTTCTGGTACAATCTGTTCAAGAGTGGGGAGGGAGACTATAGGACCAGGCATGCAGCCTGTCCTGTCCTAGTAGGAAGTAAATGGGGTAAGTCAAAGTTAATATTCATCACAATTAAGTATTGATTCATGGAATGGGATTAGAAAACAGCGATAGATAAAGAACTCACAGAAGTCACAATAATGTGTTTAACAATGCACAATCAATTCCATCAGATAAAAAAACAAAAAAGAAAATCTCACATTTTGTTAATTTTTGATGAAAATTTACATAGAATCATTAATTCAGAATACATTTTGATTATTATATAATGTCATCACAATTTGATTCCACAGAAAACCAAAAGAGGTCATAAAGAATAATTACGTGCCCTACCACTGACCGTAGAATTTACTTAACATGTGCAAGACAGGATGTAAAAAATAAATTATATTTATTGTATTCTGACTCGGAGTGTTGTTTGTGTGGCGCTGAGTGTAAAATTGCTGTCGTATTGCACATTGCAGCCTACCCTGTTTTCATGTGGATTGCCATGATTTTTACTCTAAAGCAGAATTTGCTTGTTAATCAAAAACACGTCTCATTTCACTGTAGGCTGATGACACCCAAATTATTCTCTCGTTAAACTGGATATAGCCCAAATTGTTCAGCACATCTTGCCAACTACCAAGTAAAATGTTGAACAGTCATTCCTACAAAGAAAGGGTATGGCTTTAATTTGTGTAATAAAAATCTCATGAGATTTGTGCGTCACTCCTTCAAAAACAAAAAAAAAGAAGAATGGTTTTCACATAGATTTTATTCACATGGTTTTAGTATTAGAAGTAAACTCTGACAATTGTTGACATTTTATAATTCAGATTTCAATAGTAGGCACTGTGGGCAATTGCTGCTGTAGCAGGATCATTAGTGAACCAAGGATCCTGTTGGTCCTGATATCTACATTCTTGCCAGACGAGTAGCTCCTTTATCTCTAACCTCAGCCTTTTATTTTTGAGATGGAAATTTAAAACAGAGTAGGGAGGCAAACTTTTGGTAAAATTACTGTCATCATTAGCGCTGCCAGCCCAGGCAAGTCATTGCTGTTTATATGTTTTCTGATCTTTTCAAGAAAAAAATGCACCTAATGTGATTAGGTTGTGCACATAGTGTCACATATCTGGCATCCATAGTGTTCTTGTTCTGCTTGTGAGCTTTGATGTGGAGAAGATATTTTAAAAAATATTAGTGGTGGGACGATGTTAAAAACATTAATGTAATTAATTAGAGGGTTTGTAATTAATTAATTGTGATTATCGTATTTTTATCAAATAGCAATATTTGACACAGCAAGCACTGTTTTTCAATTCAGATAAATTCAGACAGCAAAAATGTTTATTTTTCACTTTTCATTTTTCAAGAGTTTGATAATTTGTCAGACGAAGACTTACTTATTTTGGCTCTGAAACTCGTCATCTGATCTATTGTGGGCCAGAGTGTGGATAACAAATCAGAAATTTTGATTGGGTTTGGCCCACTTGATATGCTGCTGTGTTGTGCTATGGCCTATTCAAGTGCTGGAATTTGTTATTTACATGACAACGCCTGAACGCAACACAGACTCCGCTCCAACTAAGTGTGTGTGCTGTGCTGCTGTGCGAGCGACATGTTTGATTGTGAGTAACAGCAGCCTTTTGTTGGTCATTTACACACTGTCCATGTGTGATCACGGTAAACAGGCAAGCTGTAACCATGGTAACAATAACTATGTCAGGTAACAAACTGCATCGGGCTCGGGTCGGGTTCACACTTAAAAATCAGAAAGGCTGTGGGGTTTGGGCCGGGCTCGGTTATAACTGTCACGGACTCCAGTTGGGTTCGGTCAGGAAAATGCGGCCCGACCATTTGCCTGTACCAGGACTATCGTAGCTAACGTCAGCTCTGGTGTCAGTGCTCGCAGCACCATGTTTTGCATTGGGCTGATACCGTAGGCTTGAAGTGTGTGCATCAGTATTAGCAGTGTGCCAGAAATTAGGGAACTGAGAAAGGTGCGATTAAATGCGTTATTGTTTTTAACTCGTTATTTTTCCCGTAATGAATTAATCAAAATTAACGCGTTAAAGTCCCAGTCATATATATATATATATATATATATATATATATATATATATATATATATATACACACATATATATATATATATATATGCTTTTAACTTTTCTTAATGATTTATCTTTTCAGCACAAACAAAGCAGTGCTTTTAGCACCCAAACAAGGAACAAAGAAATCTATCAACCACTGCAGCTTAATCATGACAACAGTGTTGATATATTAGGAAGCACACAAAACTTTACTGGGGGAAAGCATTTACTACGTGCTGACATGGAAAACTGTGGTAACGAAGACATGTAGTGTTTTTGTATTGTATAACACAGGCATTACTTAACTGGCTATGATATTTTTGGTCTGCAATTTTTTTTTTTCTGTTTTGTTTTGTCAGTGTCAAACAAGTGGATTCACGAGCGAGGTCAAGAGTTCAGAAGACCCTGTGGCCTGACAGAAGTGGACTGAAGTTTGACTCACTCCTAAGAAATATGCAAAAACACTCACATACAGCCACAACAGTGCCTTAACAATGGCAACAATGCAGCTCAGAGACACACTATTAAACACTTCTCTCCCCCAACTTATCAACATGATAAAAAATGTTACGAGGAAACTATGACACTGTTATGTGTTTTATGGCTGGATAATTTCTTAAGTGTTTTTTCTTTCCAGAAGATACAGAGCTCAGTTCTCCATCATGCATCCCAGACCACCCCCACTCAATTGAATATGTGAATTAAGATGAGAAATTAATAAAAATGTTTACTATAAGTGTAATTTACTAATGGAATTTTAAAAAAGTAAAACTATGTCAGTGTAATCTTGGTTTGCCAATATTCCCCCATTTAATAGTCATTAAAATCAGATTTTAAATTAAGTTACTGGTTGATCCAAATGTGTGAGTCCTCTGCCAAATCTTTTTTCCCACTGATACCAAAAACTAATACCTGTGTGTTCTTGCTCTCAGTACCCCTGACTGCTCCACTTAGAGAAGCCTGTATTAATTTAGCTAATATCTTTACTGTTACATACAGGAGACGGGACGAAAACCTTACCATACCAAATGATGCACATGAGGTGATTATTCTGATTCATTTCAAGGTTGTATGCACATTTCTTAAAAAGAGACTACACACATTTAACATATTTTTGAATAAGAATCCACAACTGGGTGAAGAAGAAAAGTTGTTATAGTTTTTGATAAATATTGGGGAAAAAAAAAACTCTTGGTGATGGACTCAGACTTGTGGACCAATCTGTAGACTTTGTATTATATTCTGATATTACAAATTACACCCGACTTGACAATTGCCCAGTTCTACAAAATAAGCACATTTTCAAGTTGTTTAGCAAGTTTTTTGGGAAGCACTGAAAACATTTTCATAAATATTTGGCTTCCAACTATTAAAAAATGTCAGTTTACAAAAACACCTTGATCGCAAGGAAAAGCTCTGGCATCGGCTCTGTTTACAGGTTAATTTAGGACAGAGTTGAAGAAAAACAACCTTTCTCTAATGGTTATCGTCTTTTGGACAAAAAATGGCTTTACTGTATCTTCATTGTTGACAGCTTTACTTTGCGATTAAACTGTACTCCCATGTCTCCATTCTTTATCAGTTATCAGTTTATTTATATAGTGTTTAAATTATTACATTGTTCCATTTTTGTGCTCTTTCTACAATGTGGCAAACAAACAAGTCAATAAACAGCGTCTTTTATTAAAATGTTTTGTGTGTTCAGTCACTATCTCACATGGTTTCTCACAGTAAACAGAGGGAGGAGAGGAAAGCGTGGATATAGAAACTCCACTGTTATTTGCTGGAAGCCATTACACAGTAATAGTGAGCCAGCTGGGGAGCCCACCAGGGACCCATCCAGATGTGTTATTCTAAACTTTTCTCTGACACAACTTAACTTTACAGAAGTTACATAAACTGCCTTACTGCTGAATTAAAGCAACTTGTCAAGTCTCCCCATGCTTGGTGATTCCCCAAATTTACCCTATTAAAATATGTTTTATTCATCTCATTATCATTTAACTGATGTTTGATAAATATGGGGAAAAGTACGTCTTAAAAGATCTGTCAAACATAGGAATTCTTGAAAGGTCATATAAGGTAGCCACACGTCTAGCCAGTATTTTGGAGTCCTTGTTTTCCCAGTGTTTTTTTATTACCAGCTGAAAACAGGGTGAGCTAATCAGAAGAACTTAATATTATATTACAATAATATACAATACAATACTTAAAAAAAAAAAAATATATATATATATATAAGATAACTATTATATATCACATTTTTATATACCACAGGAAAAAAATGATATTGACGGTTTTAAACTTTTTACTAAAAGATAAACATAAGGCTATAACATGACTAAAAAACATTTTTCTTGGTTAGTAGCAGGGAGCTGGGTATCGGTGTATCAACATTGCAGAAATACAGATTCAAACTGTTTCAAATAGACATGTATCAATAAAGCCCTTCTGTGCGGAGTTTGCATGTTCTCCCCATGTCATTGTGGGTTTTCTCCAGGTACTCCAGCTTCCTCCCACAGTCCAAAGACATGCAGGTTGGGGATAGGTTAATTGGTGACTCTCAATGTGTGAATGTGAGTGTGAATGGTTGTCTGTCTCTATGTGTCAGCCCTGCGATAGTCTGGCAACCTGTCCAGGGTGTACCCTGCCTCTCCCCTAATGTCAGCTGGGATAGGCTCCAGCCCCCTTGGGACCCTCAAGAGGATAAGTGGTTACAAAAATGGATGGATGGATGTATCAATAAATTGATATTTTTGACAACACAAAGCACAGCACAAAGTCTCTTTTCATTGTTATGCCGACGACACACAAATCTATCTTACGTTAAACCCAGGGGATTCCAGCTCCATCACATCCCTCCTGAACTGCCTCCAGGATGTGAAATCCTGGATGGCTACAAACTATCTTCAACTGAACGATAACAAAACAGAGGTTATTGTTTTTGGCCCCCCCAACAACACAAGCAGCATCGTCAGCCAGTTAGGACCACTCACATCGTACGTTCGTACCCATGCCAGAAATCTTGGTGTCATCTTTGATTCTGCGCTCAAATTTGATAAACAAATCAACACTGTGGTGAAGGGCTGTTATTTTCAGTTACGGAACATTGCAAAACTCAAGTCTATCATCACACACCATGACCTAAAGACTGTAATCACCGCGTTGATCTCCTCAAGGCTAGACTACTGTAACTCCTTTTACCTGGGTGTCTGCCAGTCATCGTTGACTCGTTTGCAGCTGGTGCAGAATGCTGCCGCAAGACTCCTGACCGGTGCCAAAAAGAGAGATAGCATAACACCAGTGCTAGCGTCCCTGCACTGGCTACCCATCAAATACAGGATTGATTTTAAGGTTCTTTTATTTGTTTTTAAAGCAATACATGGGCTGGCACCCCAATATATTGCTGAACTCCTCTGCCCCTGCTCTAGCTTCCCGACCTCTCAGATCCTCTGAACATTGTCTTTTAACTGTTCCACGTTCGAGGCTGGTGGGTAAGGGAGATCGTGCTTTTACAGTCGCTGCTCCAAAGCTCTGGAATAGCCTTCCACTTAGAATCAAATGCTCCCCCACCATTGACTCTTTTAAGACCAATCTTAAAATGTACTTGTTTTCAAAGGCCTTTGGTTGTTTGTAGTGGTTTTAGTATTTTATCATATTTTCATGTTTTTAACTGTTTTCACAGGTTTTTAATTTTGTTTTATATTTTATATTGCTATATACTTGTGTGTCTCTCTTTTACTCTGTACAGCACTTTGGTCAACTGCAGTTGTTTTTAAATGTGCTATATAAATAAACTTGATTTGATTTGATTTGAACATTACAGGCAAGAGATTACAAAGTTTATTAATAGGTAGAGGGTCAAACAAGCAGTTAACACATTTCAGAAGCTGCAGAGCTGATGAGAGAAGTGGGAACAGATGTATAGATTGGTGGGGCTGTCAGGTGATGGGGAATTTACTATGAAATATTCACTGTGAACATTTTAAGCTGTTACATATGGATATACCTGTACATCAGGAACATGTGAAGCTATATGCTAATTGAACGGCACTTGATTAGCCTCCTCACTCTGCTACACTGACACTGAAGTCTGAAGTGATGCTGTTTTTCATGCTTTTATGAGATCATTATAAAACAGAGGTCATATTATTTTCAGTTTTGTTTCATAAATGTCCTGACACACCCACTCGCTCAGGTCCAGGGGGACTGTGGGCTTGGTAAGTTGAATAACTGAAGGTGGAATGTGCTCAGGGTTAAATGGGGTCATTATTGAGCAACATGGAGCTACATATGTAGCCATGGACTTAGAGGGGAGCCTGCACCAAGGGAGGAGCAAGGTGGAGCGTGAGCTTATGCAAGAACCCACCAAAGCATCTCAGGGAAAAGGGGGAAGTTTTGAGGTCAAGAAGGCAAGACATAATTCTTAAAAATATTCCAACATAGTCTACAATGAAGATAACATGGAAGTGAATGTAGCTCTCTGTCATACGTGCACTGCAAAAGTTTTTAAGTATTCGTGGTGTAGGGGAGGATGTATGCAGGTATAGCCACCTCTTTTCCTGGCCATTTATAGTACAGGCTACCCACTTATCAGTCAAAAAAGACATTGGAATATATAGGAGAATATACACACTTCATTCTCTGTAACCTATACATCTACCTGGTAGTATACCTGATTTTTATTAAATCAACATGTGGGTGAACAGAACTCACAGACATAGAGACACATACTGAGAGCAGTTTCTACACTGAGACTTTTTTTTTCAGTGCAGCCTCAATTTTGGACATATTTCAAAACTTTTTCATTATTACATCCTCTCAATTAAGTAATGGACTTTGTAATTGACCATAAGTTACATTAAATATTATATTACATATATATTGCAAGAGATGCTACAAAATAAATGAATACATTTGTGATGTTGTGTTCGTTTCTCTTTTTGGCACAGCCTACTACTGGCTTTGCATGCCTTGTTGCAGCTGAGAATTTCTATTACTCACGTATCACCAAATGTTTGGAACAAACAGTGAACAATCACTCTGAAGACGCTTGCTTACAGTGCTGCAGGGCTCCCAAGCATTGACACTTCACGCACTGTCTCTTTGATCACCAATCAAGGTGCATTTTATTCAACATGTCATTAACGATGCATCTTGCTTCAGATGTCCAATCTGTGTGTCCTCATCATTACTTTACCCACATAGAAATTTATTCCCCTCTATTTACCTTCACAAATTGATGGTTAGTTGCTGCTTCGTGGCCCCTAAGAGCTCAACACACTGCAAATTAAGAAAACGTGCAAATAGACACAACACGACCACTCTGACAAGACATGCAGCATTTAGAAAACAAATTTAACAACACAAGCACAGCA
Organism: Cephalopholis sonnerati; assembly: GCA_019142605.1. Taxonomy (NCBI): domain Eukaryota; kingdom Metazoa; phylum Chordata; class Actinopteri; order Perciformes; family Serranidae; genus Cephalopholis; species Cephalopholis sonnerati. The sequence continues at coordinate 6,891,887 of JAGQAX010000017.1, read as the reverse complement.
TTTTGAAAAAGTGCTGCAAGAGGGGACACAAAAAAATGATGCACACGGCCATGACATGGTGGTTGCCAAGGTCTGTAGCTATAAAACTCATTGAAGACGGTTATTCTCTTTAACAGGAAAGTAAGGTAAGAGATTTTAGGAATACTTTACTCATGAGAATAGCTGGTAGCTAGGATGTGAATTTGCCATTATTATTTTAAATCTGTCTCTGGCTCTCTGTTTAAAGTGGATTTGATGTGGATTGGGCTATTGGCTTAGAGTTTGAGTGCAGTGACACCAAGTTTCTCATCTTGAACATATATACACCTTATGACTGTTATCAGAATACGGCTGGATATCTCAGTAGATTAGCCTTTGTTAGCTGCTTCATTCAAGATCATGCCTCCACCTGTATTTATGTTGTAGGAGACTTGAACGCTGATATTTCTGATGAAAATTCTCTTTTTGCAAGTCACCTAATACACTTCTGCTCTGATGGTGGGTTAGTACTCTCTAGCAAGGTGCTTATGCCTGCCAACAGTTACACTTACATCAGTGAAGCATGACCTATGACTTCATGGCTTGATCATTGTATTTGCACAGCTGACGCACTGCCTAAAGATGCTTAAGATGTGGTAATGTGAACTGTAGTAAACCACAACATGTATTGATTTATGTGTTATATATGAGTATATTGTGAAGTGGTTTCATATCTCTAGTAAGCCTTTTTATAAACCTCAGCCAAACTGTTCTGTTTGAACAGAAGAAATGGGCAAATGCAAATTTTAAATACACCCTTAGATTTATTAAAAGGAATGAAAATTCTATGAGATCTGACTCATTGACTAAAAAGTTGCAAAATAATAGTTATTATGACATCTGGAAAGAGATTAAAGCTACGAGCAATTGCAAAATGTCCTTGCCGGCAAATATTGATGTAGCCAGTGGTTCAGATGAAATCTCCCAAATGTGGCAGAAACATTATCGTGAACTGTTCAACTGTATTGGAAGGAATACTTTTGATTTGGGTATTATTGATTATGATGAAGACGTTGTTTTTAATACAGAAGAGGTTCACTCTGCTGTCTCGGCTTTAGATGACAATAAATCACGTAGAGCTGACAAGATAACTGCTGAAAGTCAAAAATGTGCCCCTTGCTTGCTGTCTGTCTGACTGACTGACTTTTTAGTTCATGGAGCTCTGCCTGACTCCATCCTATCTGTTTTATTGGTGCCTGTTATTAAGGACAAAGCTGGCAAGATAAATAGCACGGAAAATTATAGGCCTATAGCCTTAACAAGCATTATATCTAAAGTGCTGGAGAAAATCCTCCTGAACAGTCTAGAAAAATACATCACTACCACTGACAACCAGTTTGGTTTCAAACGTAAACACAGCACTCACATGTATTTTTAGGAAATGAGGAAAGGAAATTTTAGATAAATATAATCATCATAACTCCACAGTGTTTATGTGCTTTATAGATGCCTCTAAGGCTTTTGATCGCATTAATCACAAGAAATTATTCAATAAATTGCGTCGTATAGGAGTCCCTAAATGGATAATTAGAATTCTGGTTTACTGGTGTGCTCATCAGTCTATGCAGGTTAGATGGAGGTGCTCTGTATCAGAATAATTTTATGTTAATAATGAAGTTTTGACAGGGCAGCATTCTAGCATCTTTTTTTTTAATGTGTACATGGATGACTTGTCCCAACAGTTAAATTCATGTAACACAGGGTAAATGGTCTGCAATATTTTGATAAAACATCTTATGTATGCAGATGATTTGGTAGTTTTCTTTAGTGCCAGCCTACAACAGCTGTTGAAAATTTGCTCTGACCATGGTGCAGACTTTGACATCAAATATAACGCCAATAAGAGCAACATTATGTTAGTTAGAAGTAAAAAAGGCAGAAAATTAGTGTTTCCTGGATTCTTTTTATCTGGTGTTGCTCTAAAAGTGTGTAATGAGATTAAATATCTTGGTCATTATATTGTCAATGATTTATCTGATGATAGATATCTACAGCGTTGCAAGCTGTGTGCACAAGCTAATATGCTTGCTCGCAAATTTAGTATGTGTTCAGTTGATGTAAAGAAAGCTCTTTTTAGAGCATTTTGCACTGCGTTGTATACTGCCCACTTGTGGCGCTCCTATATGAAGGGCAATATGCAAAGACTGAACATGGCCTATAATGATGGCATGAGACTGCTTCTAAAACTTCCACGATGGTGCAGTGCCAGCCAAATGTTTGTAAATGTTGGTGTGCCTATCTGTCCTGCTTTAATACAAAATCTTATATATCAATATATGTGCAGGCTCTCTGTCTCAGAGAATAGTATCATCCAGGTCTTGGCCAACGCAGAGCTGAGCTTAGTCAGGTTTTCATCTACACTGTTTGGCCACTGGCACTCCAGCTTGTTTGAGGGTGCAGTTTTGACACAAGCTGAAGAGACTTCAATTACACTGTAATTTGAGTGTTGTTATTCTCACGCACACTCTTTTCCCAAGATGTCATTTCACACCTTCTGTCCCCTGGAGCTGTACCGAATTATTCAAATCTACAGCACTAATTTGGAATCTGAAGACTCAATCCAAAAGTCACGTCAGTTTTGATTGAGTCTTTTGTTATCTTTTGTCACACAATGTAAGCAGCCCTTCATGAGCAGGACAATCACAGCATGTTAAGACATTAAAATATCTGTCATGTGAAAAGACTAAGGCAGAGATTTACTAGATATTTATTGTTTATCATATAGTTGTTATAATCGTATAGGGAATTTAAAAAGGTATCTGGGAGATGTGGCATTCTGTGAGACGATGGATTAAGTGATCACAGTTCATACTGATTATCTAATATTTAAGAGGTGGACTTTTTCTCACATGCAAGACAATGTTTGTTTTGATGAAGTGCCCCCTGCAAAGACGAATCAGTCAGGATTCACGATTTGACCTTCACTTTGGTGCATTGATGCGTCATGCTTTACTTATATTTCACACCAAAACAAGGGGAATGCAGGTAACTGTAAAGTGCATATGAACAGTTTTTCAGATGTAGTAACCATATGCATACATCACGTCTTGTGCAGCTTTAGTACAAGCTGTTTACGCTCCATTTTCCTTCCAGGATGAATTGAAGACGTGCCTTTTTTGAACTTTAAAGCTGGAGTGCGGCACTTTTGTCTCTCTGGCAGTGAGAGTAATTACACTATCACCATAAACAGCGGCAATGTGCCAGGGGTTGATGAGATTCACCCTGAGATGCTGAAGGCTCTTGACATTGTTGGGTTTACGCCTTTTCAGTGTTGCATGGAGGTTGAGTACAAAGCATGTGGAGTGGCAGACCAGGGTGATCGTCCCCATTTTCAAAAAAGGGGACTGCAGAATTACAGGGTATGGGGGTCGCTGCTACGAGCCATTTGGTCCCTGTAATAGCAGCATCCACATACTGGGCGTAATGTCAAACACATCATCAGTGGGTGGTGGCCTCCACCAGGGTTGTCCCTCGTCACCGATCCTTTTTGTGATATATCATGGACAGAATCTTGAGGTGCAGCTGGGGGGAGGAAGGGGTCCGGCTTGGGAAACTCAGAATTGCATCTTTGCTTTTTGCAGATGATGTGGTTCTGTTGGCTTCATCACACCATGAACTCCAGCATGAACTGGGGTGGTTTGCAGCCAAGTAAGAAGAGATCAGGATGACAGTCAGCACCTGCAAATCAGAGGCCATGGTCCTCTGCCATAAATCCCCACCCCACCTCCAGGTTGGGGGAGGGTTACTGCCTCAAGGGGGGGAGCTCAAGTATCTTGGAGACTTGTTAATGAGTGAGGGGAGGATGGAGCGTGAGATGGATCAGCAGTTTGGTGTGGCATTTGTGCCGGACCATCATGGTAAAGAGGGAGCTGAGCCAGAAGGTGAAGCTTTTGATTTACTTGTCCATCTACAGTGGCAAGAAAAAGTATGTGAATCCTGTGGAATTTCCTAGTTTTCTGCATTAATTGGCCATAAAATGTGATCCGATCTACATTTAAGTCACAAGTCTAGAGAAATACGAAGTGCTTAACCTAATACCACACAAACAAGTATAATATTTCATGGCTTTATTTGAACACATCCATTACGACTCCAAAAAAAGCTGATTGGAGTCAGGAGTTTGCAAATCTGAGTCCAATCAATAAAACAAGATTGGGCCAAGGTGTAGTGCCACTTTGACCTACAAAAACACTCAAACAAAGCGAGATCTGTGAAGAAGAGATCTCTCAAGAATTGTTGAGCTACATAAAGCTGAAAGAGGTTACAAAGCCATCTCAAAGACTTCAGATATTCACCAGTCACAGTTAGATAAACTGTCTACAAATGAAGACAATTAGCGCTGTGGCTACTCTCTCTAGAAGTGGGTGCCCAGCCAAGTTGACACCAAAGGCACGACGCAGGATGCTCAGTGCGGCAAAAAAGAACCCTAGAGTAAAAGCTAAAGACTTGAAGAAATCACTGGAACTGGTTAACATATCTGTTCATGAGTCTACCATATGCAAAACATTGAACAGGCATGGTGTCCATGCAGAACACCACGGAAAAAGCCACTGCTTTAAAAAAAAAAAAAAAAAACATCACCGCATACCTGAAGTTTGCCAAAGAGCACCTTGACGCTCCACAATACTACTGGAAAATTGTTTTGTGGACTGATGAAATTAAGATTGAATTGTTTGGTAAGAACACATAGCGCTACGCATGGTGTAAAACTGGCACCGCATACCAACATAAAAACATCATCCTAACGGTGAAGTATGGTGGAGGGAGTATCATGGTTTAGGGCTGCTTTGCTGCCTCGGGGCCTGGTCAGCTTGCCATCATCGAGGGAAAAATTAATTGCCAATTTTGTCAGGGTATCCTACTGGATAATGTCAGGCTGGCTGTCCGCCAGCTGAAGCTCAGTAAAAGTTGAGTAATGCAACAGGACAATGACCCTAAACATTGAAGTACATCTACAGTACAACAGAACAGCTTCAAAAACAGAAAATCCGCCTTTTGTAGTGGCCCAGTCAGAGCCCAGAGCTGAATCCAACAGAGATAAAGGGGTGGGTGATATGGCTGAAAGGTATATCACGATAAAGCTGGTTCATATTGATCAATAAAGATAATTATCAATAATTTTTTATAACCGATTTAAAATAAGCACCAGGAGAAAATAAATAAATTTTAACAAATTTATTTTAAACTCAATAGCTTTCTTCTGATTTCAATCACAGTCATCAGTCAAGGCACACGGAGAAAAATGTAATGTCAACACAACCGTTAGAAAACACTCAAATAAATGAACATACACAAGACGGTATAAAAATTAAAATAAAAAATGAACAGTTTTCTCTTAACAGCAAGTAAAGCTAGTAAATGCTTTCAGGCATACATATCTACAAAAATGAGCAGCTGATCAGAAGACTATGTACACATGAATAAGTGATGCACATAGTGAGGAAAGTGCTATGTAGAAATTAGTGCAAACCTGAGGTAGACTTGTAATGACAAGTAACAGCAGTGGACATCCAGTAAAATGATCAATTCAAACCATCATAAATTGAATTAAAATGCTTTCAGATGAGCAGCTAAGAAATAAGAAATAAACACATAGCAATGAAAAAGTAATTCAAAATATGTGCATGCATAGTGCAAACTGTTTTGTAAACACAGAATTTAGAGTACACATGAGGTAGACTTACCATGTCACAGTTAATGTTATAACAGTGCTGAACATCCAGTAAAATAGCAATATAACATAAAATACATAACATAAAAATATTAAAAAATAAATCAAGCATTAGGTCTATTCAAGCATGGCTTCACTTATTTTGGCAAGGAGAGCAGGCAGGTGGTTCACCATATCAGATTTTAAGGCCACCCTGGTACATGTGACAAATACACACAAATAAATGTAAAAGGCTTTCAGGTGATCAGATCAGTAAAAAATAAATAAACAGCAAATAAAAAGTAATTCAAAATGTCAACACTGAGTTATTTGAACTAGTTCTCCATGGATCGCCACCTTGCCATGGTGGAGAATCTTGTGTGTTCCAATGAAACTAAGAGCGATGCCGTCTGGAGCTTAAGCTTCTGGTAGGGTCACCCTTAGCGGTAAGGTCGAAGGGGAGGTTCCAGACAAAGTGCAATCTGAAGACCTCAACGGTGGAAGTGGCGGAGGATGACAATGTCACAACGGCACTGAAGGCGGATGAAGGCTGCCACAGAGGGCGGTCTTCAGTCGTCATGGACTCCATGCCATTGGATCCAGGCCCCCCTCTGCCAAGAACCGTGTGGTGGCTGCAGGTGCATCAGTGTCCTCACGTTAAAAGACTTCACGCACAGGCGTCCTCCCGAAGAGAACCTATCCATTTTACATCAAGGACAAAGTCCTGTGGCGATCAAGAAGTGGTGACAGGGGCAGGACCGTGAAGTCTGGGAGTTCCTAGCCACAACCTGGCACACAGGCGGTGGGTGTTACAAAGTCGCTAAGTTCTTGGACTGAGGTAGAAAGAGCTTCTCAGCAGCTGCACCCATGACTGAGCAGCCCTATTCAGGATACACTCTGCTCACCCCAGTAGGGGAGTGGCTTAGAAAAGGTACCCTAAACATAGCCTGCCTCACAAAGTCCTGTCTGGACCACCAAATCCAGAGGGTTCACCTCCACGCGGTCAGAAACACCAAAATCAGCTACATATTGGAGCCTGGAATGTGCAGACCCTCATGGACAACCAAGCCAGCGATCAACCTGAAAGTCGAACTGCCATTTTTTCCAGAGACTTAAGGAAGTTCCAGATCGACATTGCAGCGCTCTCCGAGACCCGACTGGCTGATAAAGGGCAGCTGAAGAAAGAAAAGGGCAGTTATACTTTCTTCTGGAAAGGAAAGCCTGCAAATGAGCCATGAATCCATGGTGTGGGATTCACAATTAAGAACAGCCTTATCAACCACCTCCATGAACTCCCTATGGGCATTAACAAGCACCTAATGACCATATGTCTGATGCTTGCAAGCAGTCAGATGGCCACTGTTATTAGTGCCTATGCCCCAATGCTTGATGCACAGGATAAGGTAAAGGAGGCCTTCTATGCTGACCTGGACAAAATTCTATCTGAAGTCCCTAAGGAGGATGAGCTAATCCTGCTTGGAGACTTTAATGCCAGCATAGGACAAAACCACCACCTATGGAGGGGCATGCTCCAATGGCACACTACTTCTAACTAAGTGTTCAGAACACAACCCGGTCATCACCAACACACTCTTCTGTCAGAAAAACAAGTTCAAAACATCATGGATGCATCCTCGCTCCAAACTATGGCATCTCACTGACTATGTCATTGTCCTTTCCAAAGACCGCCATGATGTCCTTAACACCAGAACAATGACCAGTGCTGATGACTGCTGGACTGACCATCACCTCATTTGCTCCATCATGTCTATCCGGTTAACGCCGAAAAGGAGTTTGCAGAAGAAACAGAGCCGACAACAGCTAAAGGATGCTCTTAGCACAGCCTTGCCCAAACAGTATACGGATGATATTGAAAGACACTGGGGCACACTATCCTCTACCATCATGAACTCCTGCAAAAGCATCCTCGGTCACCAAAAGCAGAGACATCAAGACTGGTATGATGAGAATGACACCGAGATCCAACAGCTCATTGACATCAAGCGGCAAAGTTTCATCACCTGGCAAAGTAACATCCACTGCAAGCTTCAAAGAACAGCCCATGCCAAAGCAAAGCCAGCTATCCAAACGCAAGTGTCACGAGTGTGACACTGAACCCAAATGCATTACACTGTGGCAGGCAGGCAGACAGTTGATAATGACTTTTATTTAAAACAAGGGAATAGGAACATGAACAGACAGGTAATTCTTCAGGCTCAGAGCCCATACACAGTCTCTGGGTTCAGGGTCCATGAAATGAGCCGACAGGTAGGAAACAGAAGGACACACACACAAGGCAGTGTGTGGTGTCTCACAACGGGCAACTGACAGCAGGTGAGAACACTCACTTTGGCAGCAAAACACCACACAGCCACAAGCAGACAGAAACCAGAGATGCAGAGGCAGAACTCAGGGACCAGAAGGCTGGTGACTTTACCGGGAAACAGACGACGTAGACAGGTCAGAGGCAGGCAGGGTCAGTACTGGAGAATCAAGCCAAAGGTGAGTGCTGGAATGTCTTGCATGAGGTAGAAGAACAATCTGGCACTGAGGGACAGGCAGCAGCTGCTTAAATGCAGGAAGAGCTGATGAGCAGCAGCTGTGTGAACAGGTTAGTGGAGTTGGCTTGATGAGGGGTGTGGCTGGCTGGCAGGGTGCAGGTGGATGGAAAATTACCAGGACCAGGTGAGGGAGAGAAGGGAAGCAGAATGCAGGCTGTGACAGCAAGTTAGGAAACTGAAGAACCAATGGTGGACAAAGAAGGCTCTGGAGATCCAGCATCTTGCTGACTCTCGGCGACACAAGAGGATTCTTTGATGCCACAAGAGCAGGTATATGGTCCCAGCCATCACTGCCTAACCCCCCTTCATTCTAAAGATGGACTCTTGCTGCTGAGGGACAAGGAGGCGATAGCAAACAGGTGGAATGAGCACTATAAGGATCATCCTGAACACTGGACACCATTCTGCGATGGAGGCTCTTAGCCAACTCCCTCAACAGCCCATAATTGAAAACATGGGAGAACCACTCAGCCTGGCTGCGGTGCAGGATGCCATTAAGAACATGAAGAACAACAAGGCTGCTGGGCCCGACGGCATCCTAGCAGGAGTCCTGAAGAAAGGCAAACGTGATCTTCTTAAGCACATCCATGCCCTGCTTCTCAAAGTGTGGGAAGAAGAGGAGATCCCTGCACAGCTTAAGGATGCCTCAATTGTCTCCATTTTTAAGAAGGAAGACAAGGCAGACTGCAGGGAATTACCGTGGCATTTCTCTCCTGTCCACCATAGGGAAAGCCCTAGCTCAGGTTTTGGCCAACAGACTCACCCCCCTGTCAGAAAGCATTCTTCCTGAGTCTCAGAGTGGATTTTGCCCAAACAGAGGCACTACAGACATGATTTTCACTGCTTGCCAACTGCAAGAAAAATGCCAGGAACGAAATTTTTATCATTACACATGGCCTTCAAAGACCTCACCAAAGCCTTTGACTCAGTCAACCGTCAGGCCCTCTGGCTGGTTCTGGCAAAGATTGGCTGCCCAGAAAAATACCTCTGGGTACTGAGACTGCTGCATGACAATATGTCAGCTACGGTACTTTGCTGACATAAACCGAACCCTTCAGGGTTGACACAGGAGTCAGACAGGGATGTGTCATTACTCCAACAATGTTCTCCATCTTTGTTGCCGCTATCCTCCATCTCACAAGCAAACATCTGACCCAGGGAGTCAAAATTATGTACAGAACCTGACGGCCAACTCCTCAACATCAACCGATTCAGGGCTAAAGGTAAAACCACCACCATTTCCATCATGGAGCTGCAATATGCGGATGACCACGTCCTTGTAGCCCTCTCAGAAGAGGACCTACAGTGTACTCTGGCTGCCTTTGTGAAAGCTTACAAACAGCTTGGTCTAGCCATTAACATAAAAAAGACCCAAATCCTCCATCAACCACCACCAAACAGCAGTACACCTGTCCTGCCCCCAAACATTTCCACTGACAACACCAGACTAGAAAATGTTGACCACTTCCCATATCTTGGCAGCCTCCTATCTTCAAAAGCTGTCATTGATGCTGAAATACACCACCACCTCAGCTGTGCCAGTGGGGCTTTCTCAAGGCTAAGAAAGAGAGTCTTTGAGGACCGCGACCTCCAAGCAAAGACCAAAATCCTGGTCTATAAAGCAGTGGTGCTCCCACCCTTCTGTATGGATCAGAGGCCTGGACCACATACAGCAGGCACTTAAAGGCACTTGGATGCCTACAAAAAATCCTTAGGATCAGCTGGGAGGATCGTCGCACCAACACCAGTGTCCAGGAGGAGGCCGACATTCCCACCATCACTGCCATCATTGCCCAAAACCAGCTCAGATGGACTGGTCATGTTATCTGCATGCCTGACTCTCGCCTCCCAGGAGGCCAAAAGAGGAGGAACAAGTACAAGGATAACATTAAAACCAACATAAAGAAGTGCCACATAGACCTTAAAGCCTAGGAAGACATGGCAAAAGACAGGGCGATCTGGAAGAAACCTTGTCCGTGAGGGTGCTGCACAGTATAATGATGACCTCCACCAAGCTGTACAAGACAAGCGCAGACTCAGAAAGGAGAGACCAACCATCAAACAGACCCAACCCAAACCCACCACCACTGCATTCCCCTGTCCACACTGCACAAGAATAATCGGGTCCAGAGTTGGCCTCCATGCCCACCTGAAGACCCACAAGGACCAAGAAGGAGGACAGTCATACTCGACTATGAGTGACCGCTGATTATTTTAACTATCTGAAATAACTTGTGATGTATGTAACCAACACACATTATTCTAAACCTAGGTACATAGTATGGGTGCCTAAACCCAATAAAAGTGACAGTAAAACATAATGAAGCTGCTCTGGGAGCCAACAGGCATTGAATGGGCTGATGACAGTCTTTTCAACCTACTAGTTGGTGTAGCGGGATCCTGCTAACCCATATCTATGAGGCTGACAACCACTAATGACAACCATTCAATCAAGTGATAACATTCGAAATATGGTGCTTTTCTCTTATACTTCAATGGTAATAGTGGTAGTGCATTGCCAGACTCACAGTGCTGTGTCAGTGCTAGAGAAAGGTCTGGAAACACACATTATCATTCTGCTTATAGGGCATAAAGAAAATGCTCTGGCTTGTTTGTATTCCTTTAAACCAATCCTAATCATATTAAGCAGTAAAAAGATGAAGAAAAATTAAGATAGTCCTTCAAGAAGCAGTCTGGGCTATTCTGAGGTGCTTTCACAAGTTGTTGTATTTGTTGTATATCTTTACAACAATTCACTGAGAGAATAAAGCAGGCATGCCTGATTCACAATCCATATCTTTGCTGAGAATTGCCATTTTCAGCTGTAAGGTTGTTAGCTCAGAGATTGTAGTTATTTCCAGTAGTGAAGGGAGATTTTTAAAATGGTAAAATGCAGATAGCAGTAAGGGGATGATGTGCTGTTCTAAATAACTGCCCAGTGGCAGGTTTTTAGCCACAGTCTACATCTGATGAGTCAGACTTGCACTTTAATAACTATGATTATGTTTAGATGTGTTCATCAGTCATACATTTTGTTGCACTGCCACGCTTATTCACACCTTTGATGAATCTTGGCTTGCTCTATGACAGTTCCTCCTTGAGGCTTATTCACACTTTATTGCTGTGAATTTGGCTGTTGCAAGACAACTCTATCATTGACAAAGTCTTGACCATCACACTGAGATCAGATCTGAACAAAAACTTGAGTTTAGAGTAAATTTGATGTGCATTTTTTCTGCAGCTTTTGGATTGCTATTGATTTTTCATGCAATCTGTGTGATCTGTCATGTGTCTGAGAACAACAGTTTATGTTGTGCATTTCACACCTGAAAGACAGTTTATACCATTTAGCGTTTTGAAATTTTGCCCCTGAGCAACATTGGGAGCCTTTCTCATAAAAGTTTATTCTGCTCAACTGACTCATTTTAAGCTCAGCCTGCCTTATTTGTATTTCATACCAGACTCATCTTTCATATGATTGACACAGTATCCACCAAACTGTTTACACACACACAGCTTGCCAACTCTCACGCTCCCTGCGTGTGAAACACTCTGACCTTCAGTCAGCTCTCATGCTGCAAAAACAATTCTCACACCAAAACACTGCAACAGCAACATGTAAAGGCATCACCTAGCCTGATTAGTCAGCCCTTATTATCCACTCTGAGTGGCAGTGGCGTCCTTACTGACAATAGACGACCTAGGGCATCTGTTGGTACCTGTCATGTCAGCACAGTCTGTCAGGAAGGGGGCCTAATAATGCTACAAAGTCAGGCTAAATTTTCGCAAAGGAACAACTAGCATGGCTTTTTTCAAAGGGGTTCCTTGCCCTCTGACCTATCTGAATAATACGAGTTCTATTGAATACATTTTGTTTCAATAGGACAATCAGCCTATTTGTAGAACAATGTATCATCTAATGTGTGTGTGTGTGTGTGTGTGTGTGTGTGTAGATAGATAGAGATAGATAGATAGACAGGCAGACAGACATACATAACACAATGAAACACTATTGTTGTGGAACTCAAACAGTTAACTGGTTTTAGTCCATGTACATCAGATAATTGGTAACATCAACTTTAAATAAGGAACCAAAGTATATCGATATGCAATTTCTTAATTGTCCATATTAAATTTGTTTTTAACTAACCAACTACTAAAGAAGACGATGGCAGTGTTGTAATATATATATATATATATATATGTATATATGATATGTACATGTACATGTACATGTATATGTACGTATATACATACAATGAAAAATACATACAAAATTCATGTAGTCTATTACATTTGCCAAATTTGATATGAGTCTGAATTAACATGGATATAAACTGTAACTGTGAACTAGCTCATATTGAAATGTTAATTGACGCCACCCTATCTGGACCGGGACCAGGGTTTATAGCAAACACTGTCAGACTTATAAAAGAGTAAACTAAGCAATAAAAAGCCTTATTTTGACATGTCACAGTAGGAAGTGCTGACTTACTTTCACGGATTACACTTGAATACAACAAAGCTATTGTTGATGCAGTGACACATGTGCGTTTCCTGCTATGACAAGTCAAATGTCTGCTGTGAAAAGGTTTACGTGCCCTTATTGATATCAGAGACACTTGTACTGTATTGAGGAAATTAAGCTGTTGCATGAATCAGTATTGTATTGTAACAAAGTGATCACATTAACTTACACCCAACAGTTTTCACCATCTGCCATCCCTTTTTATTTGTTTATCCATAGTTCAATACCACAAGTAGACAAAATACATAATTTAGTAACACTTTAAAATACATCACAAAGTAGGGGCCAGGTGCATAAAAATCTGAGTGCACACAAAAAAAAATGCATATCTTTTTGTAAGGTTTATAAAGCCACACATATCACCTGATTCTGTTTATCAATCATCATTCTTATTAAATGTCAGGAGGATGACCTGTGATTAATAGTGTTCATGCTGAAACTAACCTGACAAAGTGCTTCACAATTCAGGATTAAATGAAAGAATCAGTCAAATAGGGTTATGGTGGCTCAAATGTAAATTAATAAATAATTTTAAATTAACTTCTCCAATATGTCTGTGATTGAAAGAACACTGTGTAGCCCGCAAAAACAATAAGATGTAACCCGTCTCTCAACTTATTCAATCTCGTCCTCATCATATCACCTGCAGCCACCTCTGCTTAAAGTATGCATAAGCCTGATCTGCAGTGTGTATTCAGTACATACATTCTCACCACAACTCCTCTATTAATACCAGTTTATGGGTGGGGAAAGGCATACACATCGCTCATACATCTGGCCCCTGGTTCCTGTGTAAATTATGATAAAAAATATGTATTCTTGACTGACAGTCCATTATAAATGGCTAAACCTGGGTTGAACTCATGTTAAATATTCTATTTTGTAACTCTAGAAACATACAATTACCTTTATATAAAGCTGAAATAACCTAAATATGTTGTTTTAAGGCACTTATCATAGTTTTTAGAGGTATAAGAGGCTATATAGAGATTTATGTAGCACTATATAGGATGCATACATTCCACATGTAATATTTATGTTGATACAAATATGTAGCAGCACTACACAGAGCCAGGTTGCCAACATCTCTGAGTAAATCATAAAGAGAACACTGGCAGTAAATGTTCTAACATACAAAATGAGCTAATGTTTCATGCACAGTAAACCAGTATAATGCTACCTTGGTCAATATTTTGCAAAACACAGGAGGAAAACCATAAAAAATGTGTACATGTAGGTAACATGTCAGATAGTGATCAGTAAACTGACCTTTGTGATGGTAGCATGTCTGCAAACTTAAAACGGTGCGTACTGTATACTGAATCTCAGAATCCATTTACAGCTGTGAACCTGTGATGTCCACATTCTTAGGAAACAAATTAAATTCACCCTTAACTACTGAGACAGTCTGAGTATTCCTACAAGTTTAAAAAGTTGAGCTAACAACTGTGTAGTTGTGTTGAGGCAAGGACCTGGATCCATCAGACAGCTTAATATGTAATTTTGAAAAGGTAATAATCAAAATATTCTTTATTCCCACTCCTAAACTTTGTCAAAATTTCTTTTGACAGAGTTCTGTCAGGGTCTGAGATTGCTACACTGCAGAAACAAGCGCAAGAATGCACCCCCTGAGACGTGTTTTGGAATGACTTTACAATGCTGAATTACTTTTAATGAGCTTGTGTTTGTGTTCACTGAGTGAGTTCCCCATTTTCGGAAAAAGGTTTGAGCTCTGTTTGGGCAGCAGTGCCACTGGTTATAGGTGTATGAGGATATTTTTGATCCAAGGGGAGGTCGTCCACAGGTTGGCAGAGCAACAAGAATCGCTGAAGAAAAAGAGATACAAGAGGGAAAAGAAATTAATTGAATTGCTGAGGATAACGTGCTATATCCTGTGCATACCAGGAGCAATTTTTTAAGCACTATTACACCTTTATGTTCATATGATGATAGTGTACAGTAGAATATTTTGCCTTTTTAAAACAATTTTGCACATTATAATTTATCACCTTTATTATATATTTTTTTTAACTGCAACTTCTTCTTCTTCAGTTTTTTTTTTTTTTTTCAATTTGCAATTCTTATTTTGCACTACTTTGGACAAGCCTATGCTTTGTTGTGCTCAATCATCATGACACAAAGCTTAACTGAGTGTTGTGGAACCTTAAAAAAAACAGTGCACACTTACACCCAATCAATATGATACAATAAAATGTCAATACAACCAACCAGCAAAAAACTGCTAAATGTGTCTGTCTAGTAAAGGATGGAAGTGGTGATTATTGGTGGTGGATATTATTATTATTATTATTATTATTATTAGTAGTATTAGTCAGTAGTAGTATTGTTTGTTCAAGTTAATCCTGTTTATTTCTCATTAGCTTTTGTTCTTGTCCTAATAATAATGCCTGCAATTGCTTGACTCTATTATGAGCTGTGGATTAATACATATTTGGTAAACTGGTATATTTATGGCAGCAGGACATTGCCTGTGTGATAAACTCAAAATAAACTAAGCTGGCAGTTTATTGTAATGAAGGGATATGACAACAGTGCAACTATGTGGCTAATGTGTTTTTAATTGTTTTTACAACAAAGGAGCTCTGTGAGACAGCGGAATAACACATTTAAGGTTTTGGATATGCACATAATTAATAATCAAGTCATTGTTGGTTCTGATCTTCTTTAAGAGCCTATATATTTACAAGACTCAGGTCTTGTAAATATACTTATAGTGCCAATAAAAAAAGTATCCATTATGAAAAATGGATTCTAATTATTGATGAATTTATGGAAACATAAATCACTTTAATGTGATAGCTGGTAAAAGCGGGACTAATTTAACTACTAGGATGGAAAGCTTGTGGATTTCCCCCCAGGGATTAGTAAATTAATGAAGCTGTCAAACACGTAATAGAGTAAAAAGTACATTTGCCTCTGAAATATAGCAAATATACTTTAATTATACTTAAATATGGCACTTGAATAACTGTGCTTTGTTACTTTTCACCACTGCCAGCAACATTGATTTCATTCAAGAGTAAAAGTTCATTTGTTTTTCAAGTAGCGTCCTACAGGTTTTGCCTGTAAGCTGTTCATATAGACGAGTTTCTGAGAAATCCTACTGAACAATACTTGTGAGAGGCCAGGAAACTTGTTGTACACACTAAGATGTACAGCCAAGTTTTGAGTGTGGCCAACACAAACACACTTAACTATGTCAGACATCCAGATCACAGAGCACTTTATGAATAATGAAGCATGCACCCAAACAACCTTTTAACAAATCAAAAGGCATTTTTAAGCAGTGTTTACTTCATTAATGTATGTGAGCACAGTTTGATTTTAACTGCCAACAAACACAATCTATATCCGAGGTTAAAAGTTTAAGTGATCAACAACGAGTCAGTGATTAGTTTCATTAGATGCTGAGATTTCCAGTGTAACACTTTTTTGTAATATTACTAAACAGTGCTTTTACAATTCAAAGAGAAACAAGATGTTCATGCTCACCTGTCGAATTGTTCCTTTTCCATGCATCATCTTATATACCACAAACAGTGGGATTAGGGAGAGGGAGACAGTGGCAATGAACCAGCCCAAGATGTTGGCCCAGAGTGGATAAACATAAGTGTTGCTGAACTTTAGCGGGGAGTATTTGACAATGGAGAAGATGAACGTGCCCTGTGATTACAGAGGACAAAATGTTACTTACATTTCATAATGTTAATTACATAACTGTAAAATGCTGAAGACAAGACATCGACCTAACTTTAACCACACAAGTCATACAGAACCACTGGGGGAGGGAATATAATTAGAACATAAATATAAATCCTTTCATGACTTAAATGCATATTACACTAGTTAAATGGGGTACTGGGGTGTAAAGCTCTGCTGGGAAGTTAGCTTCAAAGAGTAAAAAGGGAAAGAGGTAAGACAATACATATGAATACTATAAATCCGCCAGTTATGTGCATGTATTCACAGCTGTGTGTGTTGCCAGAGATTAATATGCACATAATTTTAACTGTGGTTGGTCCTCATTTTCTCTCATGAATGTATACATATGTATCATACATCAAACAGGCATGAGCAAGATATCAACACCCAGGAGAAACATCCATCAGTGAATGAAAGGACTAGACTCTTACAAAACAGAAGAAGGGAGTGATGTAGCTCCAGCAGTATTTCATCAGTGGATACGGGCGATAACCAATCATGTCTGTGATGTTGTCATAGAAACGGTCAGCACCTTTAGGGAAAGGAAAGATGTTAGAAAGTGCAACCTTAGCTTTGACATTAATTTATAGGCATACCATGCGTGCATACTGTGTTTTTTTTGCCCCATTAAAAAAGGTTATAAGTTTATCATAATCTGAAGAAGAGTTGTGTCTGTTTTGTCAAGAGGATGTAGTCTGTGCATGGTTGGTTGTCTTTGACTTACCGTACACCCAGGCAATGCTGACAGACTGGCAGAGGGAGAGGAGGATCAGGGTGGTGCCACTGCAGACATGATGGTCCAAAAGCTGGAGCAGGTACATCCCTCCCTAAAAACAAGTACAGAAGGGTAACTATTAACTATTGTTCTCCAACACTGAACCCACAACATAATCAGCTTCTTCGTATCAGTCAGCAGTGTTAGTTAAAAACATGGGAATGAGCTTCAAAATGCTCCTTTTTATAATCCGATTAACATCTAAATTTTAATGTTTCAGTTTTTTTTCATCTCATTATTACGTGTTATTTAAAATAATAAGCTCTGTCCCAACCCAAATCCTAAAGAACCATAACCACATCATCATTTTTGTATTACACCAGTAATGCATCAGGCAGTGTTTGTGCATACACCTATCAAAAAGTTATGTAACTAAAACTCGAACCCGTGTAATCATGGGGCAGGAGGCTGTGGTCACATGACCTATGCACTCCATGCTTACACTAGGTCAGTGATGCTACACTTCAAAATATGACACTCCAAGTACCCCTCCTGTATCTGTTTCAGATGCACAGGGGTGGTGTGTCAATTTATACTTGTTAGATGCATTGTGTCTCTTTAAAATAAACTCTCATTTTCACTGGAAATGTACAGTTTTTTCTTGTTCAATGCATACAGTCTCTTTTGAAAATAAACATAGAACAGGAGTAAAATGTTTTGAAGTTTACTTCCTTAGGTTTAGGCAACCAAAGGATGTGTTCAGGTTTAGAAAAAACATCATCGTTTGGTTTAAAATAACTACGCTTGTTATCAACATAATGTAATCTCACGTAATGTCACCATGTTGGTATCAAAATATCTCAAATGAATTTTGGTTTCAGCAGCCTCCTGGTAAAAGTCTTGAGTTTCTTTGACCCATCCACCTCTCCTCCCACCTGCCCTATATGGACTTTCTCACTCTTTATACTCAACTAGTTGCCCAGAGCATCAAAACATGTCACTGCCCTGTGCGTCTCATGCCACTGCTATAGGGTGCATCAGTATCTGACCAAATGGCTATACTTGATGAGTTGGGAGGGAAATGGTCGGGTTCGTGGACACAGGACTTTCACCCCAGAGACCTCTGTTTGCGTTCTGCGTGAAACCACGTCAACCTTGGGGTGCTAAGTTGTGGAGCACTAATTATTGGAGCACAATAATTGTAAGATATCATATGAACTGTTTTATATGCATTTTCACAAGTATGAGCCATTGTGCGGGGGTATGTTGAATGCATTATGTTTTTTAGTGTTGTTAAATTTAAGTGGAAAATACTTGCTACACTTGTTGTGAGATTAAGTTCTTTGACAGCTCTGCCACTCCTTTTGGCTTTTATACTAAAGATAATGATTCATAAAGTGAGAGAGATTAATTAGTGTAACACAATAACCTAAAAAAAAACAGGCTAGGAAGACTGTGCTTGAGCATTTGGCAGGCTTTCCCTCAAGCCCTCCAGCAGAGCAACAGAGGCTGGACTGAATGCATCTGGGGCCAATGTTTCTTCTCTGTAAGTAAGTGTGCAGTGCCTTGAGTGCTTTTGCATTTATAATAATACTACTACTACTAATAATAATAATAACAATAAACTTTATTTGTGTAGCACCTTTCAAAATACAGTTACAAAGTTCTTTACAAAACCAAATCAAAGACAAAGCAAGAAACAGCCAGAACATGGCTGTACTGAAGGCTTGCTCGCACTGTACATGTAAGTACAGTATTTGTTGTGTTTGATTGAGAAACTGATGACTGACAAATCACTGCAAAACAAAAAAAGAGTTTAGCTGGAGTGCAGGACTTTTACATATAGAATACAGTAAATCCATTACTTTCAAGCCCTTGTCAAATGAGTTCACAAGTGCTGATTGAGCCTATTGCCACAGGGAAAGCTCCTGTATTTCGCAATATACTAGAGTTCTGGTCTCTGTGGCCAATTTCCTGCATTGGCTCACTGAAATTAAAGTGTTTTATATCAACCAGCCAGCAATAAATTGGTCAGAAAAGGGGGAGAGACCATATAATGGAGCTGCAGGTGGCAGTATAGTGAAAGCTGTGGTGAAAAATCCCAAGAAATATTCAAGAAAAGTTTCTGGAGTGGATATGGGCAGGGGAGATGCGCCGAGCTCACATGAAATCCACATGAATGTCATAAACATGGACTGTAAAAATTATGGATGTAGCTACCGTCACCCATTGCTTTGTGGACTTCCATTTTAAAGCCTCAAATTTGACACTTTGGTCACCACATCTTGTTTTTTGAGGCTGGCGCTGTGGAGGAACGAGGAGTGAATCTGACTGAGATGCCGAGTACACTATTGGTAGACAGCCTGTCACTCAAAGCCTACCGCCCTTAATTATGCGTAACTTTAAGCCTTAATAAAAATGCAAGCAGGTGAGTTAAAAAAAAAAAATCACCCTCTGAGCAGTTGCCATGACACAGAAAAAGCAGGATATTAGCTATAGAGACCAAAATTGTTTTGTTCAAATGGGCTGATGAGGGTCTATAAGGATTGGCTGGCTTCTGGAGCTGGCCTCAAGCTGGCTGCAGTTTTTGGCACTTCCGCGTTAGCCTAATTTGTTAGCCCCAGAGTTAACTGCTTATTCATAAGCAGGTGTCCACAGTGTTTATGTAATTTCTCTAACTTTCAGAGGGGGAGATAAAAGTTCTGCATTCTGTTTATGGGACAGAACACGCTATTCATGTGATTCAGTGACAACCATGGGCCCAAGAACCTCTTAATGAGGCAGTTCTACAACTTGTTTTGCCCAATATGTCAAGTCTAATCAAATTAATCGTTAAAGCCTGAGATTTTTCAAAGTTGTCTTGCATTCAGACTGCAAGGGTCACGGTGCAGAATGGGTGAAACGTTTAAGTTTTCCAGTTCCTTACAAGTTTCATTTAAAAGGTCTGTGATAACACCTCTTTCAAATAACTTATTTATTTTATTCATATCTTTGTAAGACTGTAGCTACAGAACAGAGTATCCATGCTGGCAAACAGTGTTGCAGTCAGTGCACACAACAAGATAGAAAAAGTAGCATTTAGCAGGTGTGTCATTTTCCACAGTAACCAACACATGAAAACATTTACGTTTTTAGCATAGCAAAACATATAGATTTAAAGGAACATTTCAGATATTATTAGCTTTCTTGTCAAGAGTGTGATGTCCCTAAAACATGAAGCAGGGGCCTGTAGCCCATTAGCTTGGCTTAGCGTAAAGACTGGACAGGAGACTGCTCCCGACCAAGATTAAGTCCAGCATTTAACCACCCATAAAAACAACAATTTGATGCTGCTTTACTTCATTGTTTTGTGCATATTAAAGTGAAATATAATGCATTCATTGGTGCACATATTTTGAATCACTTTATGTGCTACTTTTATTGACTTTGTTACTCACTTTTATACACTACTTTCTCCTGCTGCTCCTTTCTCGCTCATTGTGCTGTACTAACCTCAGTGACCAGGGAGAGTCCCAGCAAACAGCAGGTACTGCAGATAGCTAGAAGAACCAGCTCACGTCTAAAACCTTGGCGCAGGTAAGCTGGAAATAGATCTGTCAGTGATGTCATCAGACACTCCAGGCCAACGAACTGAAAGGAACCAGTGGGAGGGAAGAGAATAAGAGGCCTCATTCATCCATTCAGTCCTCCATTTATTAATTTAGGGAGATTTGACTGGTACCTGACTGTCCAATCCGAGCAGAATAATCATAAGGAAGAAACACACCGACCACACCTGAGGTATGGGCATCATGGCTACAGCACGTGGGTAGACAATGAATGCCAACCCTGGACCTACAGTACACACAGAGAATGTAACGAGATATAACAAAAATAGAAATGATCGGCAACAGACAGGAATATCCACTGTGTGTGTGTGTGTGTGTATGTGTGTGTGTGTGTGTGTGTGTGCAACTTTCTCTCTTTTAAATGTGTGAATTTAATGAGCTTATGAGTGATTAAATCTGACTTTAAAGAATGTGCAAAGCAGCAGAGAGAGTCCAAAACACAGCAGTTTGAGACAATAAATGGTGGAAGACAATTTAATAAATTGAAAATTTGTAATGTCATGTCAAGAAAGAAAAGACTGAAAACACTGGGAACTAAAGAAGGACTAGGGAATGCAGTTGCAGCATCATTAGTTTAAATAGTTTAAATTTTAGTCTTGATGATGTTTTCTAATTTAAAATCTCACAGTCACATTGAAAGGGAAATAATTAATATGTTTGATCATTTTTTAATATTTACGGTGCTTTGAACTAATACCAATGTCAGCATGCTAAGTTGCTTGATTTGACAATGCTAACGTGCTAATGCTGAGCAGGAATAATGTTAAGCCAAGGGAGGTGTGAATGCAATTGATATTCTGCCTATACACTTCAGCTGCAAATGTCTGCAAGTTACAAATTTGAGCATCTGAGGTGTGTTGGTGCAGTTATGATTCTGAGTGGTTGCCAAAATGTCAAAGTAACTCAGTGATAACTTCATGATTTCCACAATTAATGTCATGATTAATGCCAAAACTTAATTTAGTTTTGTCTTCCGCTTTGAATTCCTGCTGCTTGCTTGTTACCAGTAATGACACTCAGTTGAAGTGAGACGTAGGTAGAGTAATGTAAGAAAAAGGTAAAAAAAAAGATGGCAGAAGAAGGTGTATCAAGTCTGGCAGTAAGCTTATTAGGTTAGAAAGATAAGAGGATACGGATTAAGATTCCTGGCATGATTTGGCACAGTTTTCCACACAGGGTGAAAAGTTAGCTCTAAGCAGGTACAGTATGTGATGATTTATCCTAAAATCTCCCCCAACAAGCTGAACAGGAAGTATACTATAACTGCTTCACTTTACTGCTGACTAAAAAGTTGAACTTAGCTGAGTCCATACTTGCCTGATTCGGCTACTTCAGAAATATCCACTCCTTGTTCTTTGGTCATGAAACCCAAAACAGAGAAAATGGCAAAGCCTGACACAATGCTAGTTGCACTGTTGAGCAGACACAAGTAGAAACAGTCCCTAAAAGAAAAACGAATAGAGTGAGTATGTGTATATGTGTAAGCAGTTGAGGGATGAATGAAAGGATTCAAAGTGTTGCAAAAGTGGATGCTCGTTTTACTTACTAATGTTGATAAGTGACCCATGAACTGATTTAACTTCATTATCAGATTTTTTACTTCTTGGCTTAGCAGCACTTAAGTTTTGACAGATTGAGCTAACCTGTAACAGTCATTGTTGTAAGTGTTGTAACTTCCAAGAGATGTCAGGAACCCAAGGCCGATGGCATAGGAGAAGAAGATCTGAGTGCCAGCATCCATCCACACCTGAAAAGATCAAACAATTTCAATCTAATTACTAGAATAAATGTTGGCATTTGCGTTAGTACCTGTCAACCATGGACATGTAACATTAGTACATAGTTTTTTGTGAATATGTTGAAACTTGACATTTCAACAATGCTGTATTGCTAAAAATCACAAAGTTTTGGAGGCACAGTTGCAACTGAAAATGCCACTGATGTCTCACTAAAACACACACAATTTAAATAAATATAAATCACCCAGTTTCAGGGGCACACTGCTAGAAATGCTGCAAATGTCTTGCTAAAAACATTTTGTTTTGGTGGCACAATTGTAGCTAGCCACGCTGCTGATGTTTCACTAAAAAAGACCCGTTTTTGTGCCATAATTGCCACTAGAAATGCCACTGATGTCTTGCTAAAAAGACACGTGGTGGGTTGTCTGCAGCTTGGCATCTATCTCACCTAGGTGTCACACCATCAACCATCTCCTCCACCTTCTGATGACAAAGTCAGCTCATATACATGTATACAGAACTTTGTCTCTTTATTCTAACACATTGATATGTACATACAAATGTAACATATCTGTGGTTTGCAGAAACTTACTATGTCAACATTTTCTTTTGTTGACTGGTCCGGACAAATTCATGTGTGTATGACTATGACTCTGTGTATAAAAGGCAATGTAGCAGTTCCACTCCCAAGATCAAATCTGTAATCTTACCTGGGGATCTGAAAGGCGGGAGATATCAGGGTAGAGGTAGTAAATGATCCCATCCAATGCTCCTGGTAGGGTAACACCACGAATGAGCAAAATCAGCAGCATAACATAGGGGAAGGTGGCTGTGAAGAAAGCTGCCTGAAAGTAAATGAAAAATAAATATAGTTTTTAAATTTTAGGTCCATGTGTGATACCTCAGACAATACTCGACAGATTTAAATAAAACTTGGGGGACTAAGCTTATGGAATCTTATGATATTGTGAATATTTACTCTGGCCTCAAAGACCAACCAAACTCCTGCTACCTGTTATTACTTTAAGACTCATGAAGATCCAAAAAGACATCGGCAACTTTGACTCTTACCCCCTAAATCAGAAGTTCACTTTTACATCTGCACATCCACTATATTATCCTGTATGCCTAACCAACACTGGGGAAGCCAGTGGAGAATTAATCCTAACTTTTACCAAACTTGTCTTACTTGACTCTTGTTCTTCCTTAGGCCTAACCCTCAAAATCACAAAACCTTTGCCTTTGCTCAAACCACAACCCAAACCTTGCTAGCCCCTCAGAAACTTGCAGCCCTAAAATAAACTTATCAGCTAAACTGAGCCAGTGAAATTTAAGATTATTTTGATGTCACAAGCAGGCAGAATCCAACAGCGACTGCTGGAAACAACACCTGCTGCTACTTAAAGTGAACACAGCCTGTGTCTTAAACACTCCACTGTAATGAAAACAGCAAGCAAGGGCCTGCTCTAAGTATCAGTTTGGGACTGGGACATTTACAGTAACACTAGACTAAAGATAAATAGGTTGATGGAATGATAATAGCAGAAATAGGACCACCACTGGCCACGACAAGTGTGGATGATGGTGAATTTCTTAGATAGGGTCTTTCATTATGTTAACTTATGCTTCCTCGCATCCCCTCTCTTCCTGTGACCCAGAAATCGTTCCCCCTCTGGATCTTCCAATCTCTTAAATGCACTTCGAGGTCATGAGGAGAGAGGAGGCTTCTGCATGAGCAAGAGTGAGGAAACACAGGTGTATCCTATGTGAAAATCTTCTATCAAGTGGAGGGACATATGAATGCCTCACCACTACACGTGGCGCAATAAATGGCATTGCTTAAGACTGACACTGTACAATCAAGAATTTCTCATTTCCCTGTAGCTCCTGTAGTGCTGACAGTAACAGCATCAGCACTCTGGACAGCTGCTAGATAGATAGATAGATACTTTATTGTCATTGTCATTTTCATAACAACAAAATTGAAAAGTCTATCCTCTGCAGTGTAAAAGACAACAAGCTGCTGCTTTAAGTGGCTGTTTTACAACTCAAATTTCGGACTAAAACACCTCAGTCTCTTGCCCAAGCCCTGCTCATTTAGTCCGATTAAGTAACCTTAATACAATTAATGTCTTGTCTGGAAGAATGTGAACTACATTTGTAGTTCTCAGATTTAATAAGATCTTTAAAATTACTTGTCTTTAACTCTTAAATAACTTGACATTTAAGAAACTATGCAGCTGAAAAATTAGGATCAGTGTTTTGGGAAGATTTTTTTCAAAAATGTGTGAAACATTCATGAATATTGGTCAGTCTTTAAGTAGCTGACCTTTCCTGTTGACTTGATGCCCTTCCAGACGCAAAAGTAGCAGATGACCCACGTCAGGATGAGACACAAGACCAGTTCCCACCTCAAGCTGCCCACCTCCTCAATACCACTTGAGATTTTCAAAACCCGGCGCCTGGATAGATGAAGGGAGCAACGTTGGAGGAGAGAGGGAGAGCAAAAATTAACAATGACAGGTGAAAGGTGAGGTGAAAGGGAGGGAAAGAACTGAGTGTCAGGATGAGATGGTGGTTGAGTGACAGAAAGGAACAGGAGATAATCAGAGGCAGGCTTAAAAAAAAGAGTGAGGGTTGAAAAGAGAGAAAGGGGAGGGAGAAAGAAAGGGATTGGAAGAAAAAATAGCATTCAATTAAACTTGTGTGAGTTGACTTCACGCTTACTGCCAGAACTCCACAACAGGGAGAGTGGTATTCGCTCCGGATGTCATGCTGAGGCTCAGATTTGGATGGCTGAAGTCCATACATGCGTCTAGTTTAAGAGAATAAAATACCAGGAATGTAAAAATGCTCATATTCAAATTAAAAGAGGAACCTAAAACATGCTTTGTTGGATCACACATTGAGCACATGCACACATAGATAACATTTTTATGTAACACATAAAATCCCCAGCTTGTTTTTTCCCCCAACAATATTGCGTGGTACTGCCATACTCTCTACATCTTACCTAAGAAGAGTCTTCATGCTAGCTGATCATTTTATAGACAATATTTACACCCCCTCTATTACTGCACTCCACTTTATATATATATATATTTTTTTTTTTTGTAGCTGACCTGATGCACTTTTTTTAATCTTTCATTTTCCTCTATGATCTTGTACCTGCTCACTTATAAAGCACTTTGAATTGCTGCTGTGTATGAATTATGCTGCATAAATAAACTCGCCTTACACCCACAGGCTCCCAAAGCCATGAGGCTGTAGGGCAGCCTACCTGTGTTCCACTCATTTCCACATGTAGCCCAAGGCAAGTCCGCGCTGAAGGATGAGAAGAGGTAAAAGAACGCCCATGCCATGATGATAATATAAGAAGTGGCACTGAATGTGATGATTAAGTGGCTGGCATAGCCCATGCCTAAGAGAAAAAAGGAAAATTCCAGTGAGGGCGGCGAGCAGGTAATCTTCTGTTGTTTCACTCAATGCTGTCTAGGATGTAGATTAAGAAATTAATTTAGAACATAAACATCATGCATAAAGTCTAGCTCCAAACCACTCAGGCGATGTGGCTAAAAGGATAGACTTCGTGCGTAATTACGCGCGCCGTTCCCAAGTGTCCTGTGAAAAATATACGACAAATATGACAACAATATTCACGAAGGAAATTATATAGAAAGTAAGTCTTTTCATTTACCTTGGAAAAGTGGGCAAATCTTTCTCCAGCACGTGATCCCCCCCTGATTGGTGTACTGTCCTAAGGCAGTCTCCAGGAAGAATAAGGGTATTCCGCATGTTAACATGAACAAGATGTATGGTATGAAGAACACACCTGTAAAAAGGAGAGGATCTTTCGTTCGTAATGCACCGAGAGAAAAGATAATATACTATAAAAATAACTGTATAAAATTGTATTAATAATTGTCACATATGTATTATTTACTAAGAGCAACTGTGTAAAATCACTCACCTCCGCCGTTTCTGTAACACAAGTAGGGAAACCTCCAAACATTGCCAGGTCCGATGATCGCGCCCATCACAGTCAGGATGTACTCGGCTTTGTGCCCCCAGTACCCCCGTCCCTCCAAGTCTTTTGGCTTCCGTGGGTGTCCGTTTGGCACAGAAAGCGTGCAGTTGCCATTCTTGGCCATCTTGCCCACTCAAACTCACCTCACCGTCAGTACCTCAAACCACTCTGCAGTGACAAGTTTGTTCTGTACCCACGTAAGATTTGAGCCTTCTGGTCAAAACACCACACACAGTCTGTTGGCACTGACTGCAGAGGGAGTGTGAACTTGAAAATGTGTTAAAGATTGTTGTAAGTTAAGTGTCTGAAGTGATAGCTGCTCTGTTGGTCCTGTCACTGAGACTGGTGTTGACTGAGACACAATTTACGTTGAAGATACGTAGATGTGCATTGGGGGCTGGAGGAGGGAGTCACTGAGTAAATGAAGCTTGAAAAAAGTGCAGAGAGGCGGTATAGATCGTGATAGGCAGATCGGAGCAGACGAGGTTACTTCTAAAGTGTTTCAGTTGAGCATAGAAAATTATGAGAATCACATTGCAGAGTGTAATCAAAATAAACTTTGAGGCTGGCAGGTATCCATGACTCCCACATCAATAAGCAGGTAGCCCTCTTATAGTCCCAATATTCTGTAGGCGTATGTGGTATCTCAGTACTCTCTTTTTGTCTCGTTTTCTTTCAATGAGTTCAGCCACTGAACGGGTCAGGTGGTCACTCACAATTCTGGGACCGACCATTGGGTGGCACTACCTCTCACTCAGTTTTTCCTGCATCATCCACACAGGTCACCTCAACACATGGTACCGTGCATGAAGCACGTATTCCCAAATATCAATTGCTTTTTTCAGATTAACCTTTTGAACAAATGGCATATTATGTTCCTTCTAATTAAACTTTTATTTGTAATAATATTGCAAATATTAGTGAAATATTACAACTCCACAGAACTATTTACTAAATGGTATATTTTGGGGTAATTTCTGAAAGTCCTGCATGAAATCTTTTAGGCTGCAGAAGTTATACAAACTGACTTTCCTACAAAGTAGGGGAGAGTGGGGCTTGTTGGGATATTTTTATATCAAAATGAACTTCCACTACTCACAGACTACTAAAACAGTAGTGCAAATAATTCTACACCTGAACATACACAGGTGTCTGCTAACAATTTATCAAGGTTTTTAGAGCCTTAGCCAAACATGAATGGCTCAGTTTTGTAAAATGTACAAGGAGTGCATTTTAACAAAATTCTGCCTCTGCGGGATGGTGGGGTAAGTGTTCTGGGCTTTAAAAAAAAATATTTACAAAAAATTGCAATCTACTTGTTACGTATTCAAACATTTCTTTGAAAAAATACAATATTTGTAACATTATTGCATTTTCATAAATTACACAGATATGGAACTTTGCTGTCTTCCGAGTCTTCATTTCAGAGGCACCTATCAGGTCAATGTGATTACCAGAAGCTACATATAGCCTATGGATGTATTTAGGCTATTGAGTTTGTTGCATTTACCAATGAAAAGTCAATAACAGCAACTTCAAAAAAGTTAAATTGTTGAACTCTGCGTATTTTAAATATAACCAGGGGATGAAATGTAGGCCTATATGAGGTTCATGCAGTAAACATTCACTCAGTGACTTCACAATAGGTCTTATTCAGTTCGGAAAAACCTTTGTCTTCTTGTCTTCTTTTTGTTTATTTGTGACAAGGTGTCCCAACCACCCCTAACTGTCCAAGACAGAGCAGACAAATTTTTGGACTCTTGTTTTAGCTACCAACAAAATTTCAGACAGCTAACACTAGCATGAACTGCTAGTCCAGAAAATCAGTTTGTGTGTAGCATAACTAAAAACAGTATTGCAGTTTGTTAGGGACCAAGCAGTGAGGCAACAAGGACGCAGGAGTTGTTAACAAAACTGTGGGCTAATCTGTCAAAATGACACACAAGGGAGCATGTAGTGGCTTGGCCAAATCAAATAATACACAAGGGGTAACCAAAATGGATGGCAACTACTGCTAAATAACACTAACTCACTAAACCCAAATCCCCCCATGACATGGCAGTGCATGGTTTGGTCCAATAAATTGGCTCCAGGATTTTAGAGTCCTCAGCTCTCAGCCACACCTTTTGCTCCACCAGGAAGGGATCTCCCCAAACAACCATGGTGGCTCAAAGACAAAGGAACAGATAATTCATATCAAACAAATTGCCCATATAACCCTACAATGCTAGAATGTGTACACTCAAATTAAATAATGTAAGGTTAAAAGTAAATCAACAGAAACTAAATCACACCAACTGTGTGATGTGAATTGTTTAGGTATGGTTGACCATAAATTAAAGTAACCCTTGTAGATAACAAACTAATGAGTGTAAAGAGTGTGGATTTCGAAAACATTACCACGTGTGGCTGTGACCATCACATAGTTGAAAAATAACAAAACAGCCAAAAATGTTCCTCCATATGGTAGATTTCAAAGCTGTGAATGAAATGTGAGGAATAGTCAAAAGGTCTCCAATTCCAGAGTGAAGGCAAAGATGGCATGGCTGAGTGTGAGCACGGTGAATGACATTGGCATAATTGCTTTTTAACTGGCAAAAAACGCACTGTTGCAACTCTGCCCCTTTCCAAATCAATCCACTCTCCACTACAAGGCAAAATTGCATCACTGAAAATAGTTAAGTCTACATCTAACAAACGTTACTGTGATCATGTACAGTCTCTGAATGTACAACATGCAAAAGCTGTATAATCCTGTAGTCTTATCAGTTTAATATTCAGTATATGCTGCAGTTCTCCAGGACACATCTTCAGAATGTTACAATGAAAACCCTCTATAGTGTTAACAATATGCTTTCATTTATTCTATGAGTGTATTATTGGCAAAGCATGTTGTACAAGGTTTAGAGTGAGTCTAATAATTCAAAAAGTAAATGCAACAAATGTCCTGCACCAGTTTTCACGTGTACACTATCTCATACAACATACATTATACAATGTCATAAACTACATTAGCAGTAGATCCACCTCCACTTAGTCATGAGACTCCTGCTGATGCAGAGGGGAGTCAAACAATATTAATGGTGGGACGTTAACTTATTGCCAATTTATGTAAAAAAAAAAACAAATAAAAAAAAAACCCTTACCTTGTTGTTGATGTGGCCTACTCAAGCTGGACAAATAGCAGCATTTGAAAGCTGTCATTTTAGTTGTTTAAATAGGATCATGTACATTATGTTGCAAGGCAAAAACAGGACTCATTCTTTAATGGGCCCCAGGAATAGAACCAATATGATCGACTCTGGAGGAGTACACCTCAGTTGATTATTTATTGACAAATCCACACAGAGACAGAGACAGATATGCTGTGTATAGATAGGTTTTTATTTTTGGATGTACAGTAACGTTCAAACGGTTAGAATCACCTGCCATTGGTTGGATACAGTCAGGTGGCTGAGAGGACTGCCTTTGGATTCTGCAAAATCCTCTTTGCAAGTATGTTATTTTGGTTTTTGGGCAAAGAAAAGAAAAGTTCAATTAGAATGACAATTGACTGATAGGACAGAAAGAGAAAAAGATATGAATGAGCAACAGTCCAGTAAGAATAGAATAAATCACTGGTCATTGGTAAAAGAAACTGGAAGCTTAGCAGCAAAATGTGTTAAACACAAACAAAATTTAAACAGGAACATGTTCTTGTTTTAGGATCCATGGGTCAAGTCTACAATAATGCCTATAATAAGCTGAAACTAACAGGCGTGTTAGTTTAGTGACGCTATTCTCAAAGCTTTAAAACAGAAAGAGAGGGTTAGTTTAGGGCAGGGGTCAGCAGCCTTTACTATCAAAAGAGCCATATTTGGCCAAAAAAATCTAAAAAAAAAAAAATAAAAAAAATCTGCCTGGAGCCGCTAAACATATTTGAGCCTCATAATAAAGGTAATACAGCCTTTTAAGTTGAGTTCAGCTTATCAACATTTCTGTTAGATCTAAATGAGCATTCTTTAATATGTTTAAGTACAGGGTGGCTATTCTGCTGTAGGATATTTTTGATTATTTGGTTCTTTGACTTTGCAGCATTGCAGATAAAAGCAAACCAATTTCTCCAAAAAACAAAATTAAATTCTCTATTTGCCCCTAAGACCTCTTTTTGGATTTGGAATACACAGCTAGCCCAGCTAAGGAGACTCGAGACTACTGTAGCTGTAGCTAGAGATGTTTTTAGAGGAAAAGCTGCCAGGCCACATATGCATGACGCACATTTTAGTTGATGAAATGTTTAAACCTTTTTTCTTTAAAAATCAGTATATAGGCTACGCATTTTTACAGTTGAAGAACGTAAGGATCACTTTAGGCTGACAACAATGAATGAAAATTTAAATGTAAAAAAAAAAAAAAAAGTTATTTCCATATAATTTTCTGTCAAAGCGACAGGGAGCCACTGGAGAGGGGCTAAAGAGCTGCATGCGGCTCTGGAGCCGCAGGTTGCCTACCCTTGGTCTAGGGTTTTCACTATTATTGACCCTTCACTAAGTGCCACCCCCGTACACAGACTGGCCAATCATAATGTAGCATCAGGCCGGCTCAGACCAGGGCCCGACAACAGAGCTGTGCTCCATTGACTCTAATGCAATCATTTCAGATTTCCTTCATTTTCAGGCTGGTTTTGTGGATTTGGAGCTAAATGTTGTGCCTGGGGCACGTTGTGTATTAATGATCCTTGTTACCTGGAGAGGTTGGAAAAGAGATACATTTCTTCCCTGTTCCAAAACCAAAATCAAACCCTGAATAGGTAGGGTTAACTAGCTAGCTACTGAAGATATAGCCTACTGAATGTGTACACATGCTGCTTTTGTTTTATAACACTGTAATAAAGACCTACCCTGCTGTACAGGAACCAGTGAAGGGAAGCAGAGAAACTTTGCTGATATTCAACCAGCTGTATGTCATCACATTGTGCACAGATGAATGTTGTTTGACTTCCCCCGAGGATCCCTGCCTGTCTGATGATTGAAGTCCGGGTGCTGGCAGTGGCACAGGGGTAAAACCAAACACCAGTCATCTGCACACACTGCGATGCCACACAGCTGGTTCAATATCAGCAAAGTTTCCCTTTATAGTCATTGTCTTCAGCAGTGATGTGGTGGTTCACTTTTACACTGTGATTTGTAGCCTATAGTTCGGCTCTAGCTTGTTACTCTTTGTTTCTTTAACCTGTTTTTGCTGCTGAGTCAGTTTGACATCCTGGATATATCCTTCAAGCGCATTTTGTAGACCCCACTGTCTGCTTCTCTCTGGAATCACTATTTCATTTTTCCAAATATATGATATTTCTTTAGGGAGTGCAGTCAGTAACAGTGTGGGCTCCATGCTTACTGCTTGTCAGACCATCACAAAGGAGTGGGGCCTAGCAAAAGGTCAATTGGAATTTGATGAGGCATAGGTGTAGATGCAAGGGACATGTCCCCCTCAATGTTCAAAACATGTGTGAGCCCCACCCCAAATAAAACCATGAAGCAGCAGAGGACCTTTATTTTGACAAAACTGAAGACATTTTCACCATTAATTGATGCAGAAAAGGCACAAATTACTGCATAAAATTTCACCTGAATGCAGAAAATGATGTGTTTAATGCTCAAAATTTTCTGGCAGACGCCCACCAAACCCCCCATTCCATATGTGTCCCCCAAACGTTTAAAGAAAACTTAAGCCCTTGCAGTCAGACAGTATGATATATGGTGAGGGCAATGGTGTTCTTGATAATTAAGGTATTAAAAAACAACAACAAAAAAACAAAACAAAACTATCTCTCTCTCTCTCTCTCTCTCTCTCTCTCTATATATATATATATATATATGTATACATATATACATACATACATACATTCACACACACACACACACACACACACACACACACACACACATATATATATACATATACGTATATATATGTGTATGACTTCGCAAGAGAGAAGAAAGTATCAATACAACAGGTGATTACAAACTTTTGAACGGAACTGTGCACCTGTGTGGAACATAAGGCCAACTATAAATAACAAAAGTAAAACTACACCAGGCATTATTAAAAAGGATGCAATTGAAACAAAATGTTGCTAAACAAATTATTGCACGTTGCAGGGAGGTTCCTCAAAGAATAATTTAGAAAAAATGTTAAAAACACGTTGCAATTGAAGCGTTTCTCCTGTAACGTGAAGAGACCTAATAAGAACAGTTGCAGGAAGGTAAAGGACAGAGATGGAGCCTTTCCTGTAATGTGGGTCTGTGCAGCACAAGCAGTCCAGCACACACTGTGCTGTGCGCTGGTGGTACTGCGGCGGCACTGGAGCCGGCTGAGGTGGAAACCAGTGAGCTCATTCTGGCTGCATGGAGAGGAGGGCGGGGCTCCCAGCATCATCACCACCGGCCATCACTGCTTCATTGTACGGGGCTGCTGCTGATGCTGAGAACCATAGCGGACGGGGCGATTTTGTTTTCTCCATAAAAAGCAGCGTGTCA
Source organism: Cephalopholis sonnerati (assembly GCA_019142605.1). NCBI lineage: Eukaryota > Metazoa > Chordata > Actinopteri > Perciformes > Serranidae > Cephalopholis > Cephalopholis sonnerati. The sequence goes on along the minus strand of JAGQAX010000017.1, from coordinate 6,858,803 downwards.
TGGAAACGGTTTCACGCAGATTAGGACTCCACACATGATGAGAATCGATTACGAGGTAAGGTAAGGAAAGCTGTTCGTAATTATTACCGTTGTCAGGTTTAACATCGTCTGAACTGGGAGTTACTGGGACTAGCGGGCCTGTTGGTTTGTGTCAGGTTGATCATCTCAGCAGCGGTGATTAATATTGGTCTCGTTTTAATTTCACTGAACTAAAAAAGGCAAAACTGCAGCAATAAATACCCCTGTCGTGCAAAATAAGATCAAAACGGTAAATGTGTCTTATTTGAGCGTGTAGCTTCGGCTCAGCCTACATGTCGGAAGTGGCACAGCTCGGCCTACACTAGCAGGCACTTCGAAGATGACGAGGAGCTTGTGGGGGATTTCATCGCCATGCAGGGCCATCTTACACACGACGGATGCTCACGCTGCATCGAGCATCATCTGTGCCTGTGTTTATTTCTGCGGTTGGTGTGCTTTTAGTGGCCGTACTTGTTGTGCAGTGAAGCTCCCAGCTGTTTGAATTGAGCCTTAGGTACAGCCAGATGCGCATTGGTCTTCTATACTTAATTACTCACGCGTGGTTTGCAGAATGTGCATTTTTCTGCTTGACAGGTCATCACACATTACGGGCCATGTCTTGAAAGGATGCTGCAGTGATGTTGCAAGAGGATGCTAGTCCACAGTGGGGCTGGCAGGGCCTCCAGACTGAGGCAGTGGGTCTGCAGCCTGCAGCTGCCTCAGGGTGTTACACTGGCCTGATTTTAATACACATCACCTCTGCTGGGAGGGCATTTGTCACACTATTGTTTTAGGGTCAGCACAGATGCAGGCTGGTGACTGGCCACGAGTTAATAGTTTATAGATTGACTTGTAAAAGAGGGGCCGTTCAATAGCACACATCGATGAAGCAAAATAAAGCAAGAGGGTAAAATATGACCAGAATAAAGTCACTTTTAAAGGAATTAGAATGTGAGCTCATTGTCACAACAGTGGACTAAATACAGCCAGGCAGACGTGTAAGTTGCAAGGGGGATGCAGGGGGCATGTCCCCCTCAATATGTAGTCATATTAACATGTCAGTGGTGTTTCCTGGCCTTGTGGTTGGAGCTGTCATTTTAATGTTGCTTCATTTTATTTATTTGGAATATGACAGTAATCTCAGTGAAGCTCAGAGCCAGATGAACAAAGGTGACTGTGTTAGACTAATTTACGTTTTTACCTGCCGCCAAGTCTTGTTGTATTGCCTGATATCATCATTTAAGTTCATAGATATATATTTCTGTCCATGTGTTACTGCTAGTCTACCATGAGTGGACATCTCATTCATAAAATTTGCTGCTGCATGATATACATCTATGCACCTTCCTGCATTTCCCCCAGCATTAGTACAGTAGAGCTCTGTTGATACACTGGGTTGGTATTTTGACCTCAGGCAGATGGATTAGAAGTCTTTTTTTGCCTAAGAAGCAGTCAGACATAATCCAAAAATGAGCAGAATGCTGCTGTACTCCAGTGGATGTGATGATACTTTGAACTAACTTATGTCACAACCAGACCCCAGACTCATTAAAAACATGAGTTGCTCATTGACATTGCTGGCATCGGTCTGACTAACTTTTGCTAACTTAGCGGCACCAGCAATCTCAACCAGAACATCCCAGTGTGTCTGTTGGATCACACACTGATAACAGAATTTGGCTACAACTATCATAGTGAATTTTCATTCTATTTAATATTTGAGAACTATGATGCACTGTAAAACTACTATCTAAAATGAAATTACATGCAAACCATGTAGCAGATGTGAACTCAGACCATTCTGATGCACTTTCCTGCATTTTTTTCCAGCATTAATAGAGCTCTGCTTATACACTGTATTAGTATTTTGACCTCAGGCAGATGGATTAGAAGTCATTTTTGGCTTGAACTAAGAAGAAGACAAACATAATCCAAAAACAAGCAGGAGAGTGCTGTTTGATTCCAGCGACACTTTGAACCAGCTTACGTCACAACCAGACCCCAGACTGATTAAACGCAAGTTGCTTATTGACATTTGGGCGCCACTGGCATCAGCCTGACTAACTTTTGCTGACTCGACTTGCATAACCTGGATTAGTAAAAAGAAAAATAGCCCAGGAAAGTAAGATTTTGTTACAGCCAAAGGATGCATGAAGTGCCTGTTGGTTGAGCAGTGATGAACAAATGTAAATAAAATCACTAAAGAGCTATGTCTGGTAGGGAAAGTTTGGATACCTGCCCCACGTGAGTAGGCTGTAGACAGCACTAATTCTGTGTTCATACGATTACGCTTTATATATTTTGTTTATAAGGTTCAAGCCAAAGGTTGGCTTAGAAATGTTTGCAAAAGCAGAATGATTTACTACCTTTGCGTAATCTTTCAATTTTTGTATTATAAGCAAATGCATTAATAATGACCAGATTACATATAACGAGATGATTTGCATTTGTTTTTTTCTTTGTTTTTTTTTCCAGCATTTGGAGTTTGACCAGGTAGAATGCATCTATTTACTAAAAATACTCTGCAGCCATATTTGCTGACATCCAAAAGACTTTAAATGAATCATAGTCTTTGATAAACATTATCTCATCATTGAGGGTTTTCAAACTTGATCCTGTCAATAATCAAAATGGAAGATGGATGTTTCCTTACCAGTAGTTGTTTTTGTTTTTTTCATCCTGCTGATGAACTCTGCTTCACTACAGAGCTGCTTATGTCTTGCCTGGCTAGTATCCTCAACACAGTTCTATGGGGCTTAGTGAAACGCCAATATGATCCCCAAAAATGATCCCCCATCTAAGTCTTATTCTGACCTCAACCTGAGGCAAAATATGGCTCGTACTGTAGTTTGACTGGGTAGTGGATGACAGATGGTAGGTCCTGATATAGTAAAATGTTGGCTCTGGGTTGAAAGATTTATTTTGAAATGAAAAACAACAGAACCCAGTGGCCTGTTGTTTATGAGCAGAAAGTAAGATTCCCATTTGTGGCTAATCTCAGCTCTTACATGCTTACAAATGAATATGAAGTGGTCATTTCTAAATATTAATAACCTAATATTGATGCAAATTGCAGCTTTGCAGAACTCAGTAGCTGGCTCTTTCGCTTATGACAAATTATCATGAAAGTCAGCTCAAACATTGACCAAAGTGCTTTACAAAGAGATGAATTTTTTAAAAACAGGAATGATGAAATAAAAACAGGATTGATAAAAAATAAAACGGATATAAGCAAATCAATAAAAGCATCAATATCCCAACACATACAGCACTGCATAAACAAGAGACCAAAATACAAACAAATAACTCCAGAGTGTGGTCATGCACATCTTCATCATGATAATTAAGAGGCTAAAGAAAAGAGATAGGGCTTTAGACAGGTTTTACTGGTACCTACGGAGGGTAAGATCTAATTGTTAGCAGCAAACTATTCTACAATATAGGGCCAGCAACTGAAAATCACAATCAGAGTTTTTTTTTTTAAAAAGCTGTCTAGGTTCGTCCGTAAAGCATTCCTACATGGCTTTTACCATTTGACCCCAGGGGGCCATCAGACTCAAGCTGACAGGCAGCAGCAAGGCTTGCATTTCTATGAGTACCCTGGTTCACTCTGTCTGGAAAATCCACCGCCAACACCCAAAATTGATGCCTGAGGAGTCAAAAGTGGGTCATGGTGCCAGTGTGCTTCACGTGAAAGAGAATTACCATCCGACGCTCCATTGTGCTTTTTAGTATATTTTAACCCATTGTTTGATTTTAGTAAATTGCTTTACTCTCTAATCAACCTCCTTTCCAGCAGTGCTAAGTACTGTACCTGTTAATATGGTGATCAGCTCATCAGCCTCCCATAGAGACCTTCTGTCCCAGTTTGCTGCAGCAGTTGTTTTCAGTTAAGAACGTGCAACCTGTCCAGCACCAAATGGCAGACAGACAAAAGTAGTGACTAGCTGGTGAACATAGTAGAGCATGGAGCTGTTAAAGAGGCAGATATATCCCCCAGGAGTTGGTTGAGACCAAAAAAGAGCTAAAAGGTGTAGGGATTATTGGACTCAGACTACATCTGTTAGTTGTACAGCAGTTAAATGAATCCAAATTAAGGCTAATGTTGTTGCGAGTTTGATGGATGTGTAAGTGGGCAATTGTTTGCTAACACATTTGCTCAGTTTAATAATATATTGAGATTGTAATATGTCAGCATTGTGTTAAGAGCATGTCCCCAGTAATCAAAGGAAGGCAATAGTAATAAATACAGCTTTATTTCAGTTTTTTATTATTTTTTATTGACTGGAACCAGTGTTCTGTTCAGCTACAGCTAAGTCTTTCTTGGACAGTTAACAACATATTTTGTACAATTAAATCCTTTGCTGGGCTGCGTTTTTAGAATAACTGGAAAGACACATTGCTGTTGAGTTTTTCAGATCAATATTTTTCCCATTTGTGTGCCACAAAACAAAACAAATATTGTTGCGCTCTGGCAGATGATAACAGGCATTTCCACGGCTAACTAACTAGTCATACCAAGCAGTGAAGACACTGTTGCATGCCATGGACACAATCTAGGAAAGAAAGTTTTTACAAATACAACATGTTTGCCCCAGTAGTTGAAGCATACCGTTTTACCCCCTCTATGTTCCCATTATAGGGATGAAGACAGACATTAAGGTTATTTTTTCATACTTTAATGTTGAGCATAAAGGGTGAAAAATAGAACAGTCATTGATACAAATGTCCAATTTTAAAAGTAAGGTACATATATATATATATATATATATATATATATATATATATATATATAGATAGATAGATAGATAGATAGATAGATAGATCCAGTATCTTATAGTTCATGTATTAGTTATTCCAGATGCTTTATCCACTTTGTCATAAATCATCAATTTCTTCCATTTATTAACAAAAACATTTGCATTTTCTGATAGGTCATTTTTTCCATAGCACACATCTCTCTTGAAATTTCCAACCATTGCTCCATACTAGGGCATTCAGTCTTGTACCAATACCTTGTTATTGCCTCCTTGTGATCAATTATATTTTTGCCGAATATCTATCATAATCCATGACAATGACAATTTCTTTAATTGTAACATTCACATTTTCCCAGAATTTCCTCTGTATTCATACATATTTGCCAACATGGTTGTTGTGACCCAGTTGTTTTAGTCTTTATTTTAGGTGTAATGAAGTAGCAGATCAACATTTTCGACCCAAACTCCCTCCATGTATTTGAGTTTAACATTCAAGGTCATTTAAATCCATTATTCTCAAAATAGGGTCCAAGGGGGTGCAAAAAGGTTTCACATTCATCACATTAACATGATATGAAAACATTTATCTATTTATTTATGTATTTATTTATTACTAAGGGCTTCATAGTTCAATGAGAAAAGTCAAAATTTCTTAATCTCAAGACTACGTTTTACTTAAACACATTTCTAACTATTCTTTTGTGTTGTTCTTTCACATAATTGAGAATACTCTCTATCTTGTAAGGGGTATTTGGCTGAAAAAAGATTGAAAACCTCTGATTAAAATTTTACCCAGGGTTGACAGTGTGATGCTTGATCTGCTAGTTCCTAGAAGAGTACCGTAACCAGCTTTTGCAGGATCCACTTCTTAAACCCTTTCTGGCATGGCAGTAGCAACTTTGTTAACTTGTGTCAGTCTCTGAGATTTCTTCAGAGTCCATATAAATTGGTCTACAGTTTGGTCAAATGGTGCCATTTCTTGTTTGGAGGAGCTGCTGTGCAGTGGCTGTGTCCTTGTGTATTTTGACGGCTACCAGGAGTGTTATGTAAGGTAACATGTTTCTTCTCATCTCTTACATCCTGCATTTTCATGCATTTTTAATGTATTTACTGATGTTGCTTTTGGAGAGATGCTGTATGTGATTATCTATCTTTGTTCATGATAAGTTAGGAGTGTTGTACTTTTTTCTAAATTAGTGCAGTCACTAATTTATACTGTCATTGTGTTTTGGTCCAGAAGTTGTTGTTATGTTTGCAGCATAGATTTATTTGCTGAGTGACTTGCAACCACTAGGCTGTGTCTAAACTTTGGAGGAAGATAAGTTATATTAAAAAACTGTGTTGTCAGTTTGTTTGTCTTATGAGACCCATGGTGTCTGTGAGATGAAGATTGCAAGTACAATATTGCAGTGAGTAAGATGCCTTTAAGTTTGAAGCCTGTTAAGTAATAAACCAGTTACTTAAAAGCCTTTCTTTAAACTAAAGATAAAATATTTCCTACAAAACTTATTGTGTTTAAATATTAAACTATTTACATGCATAGCCTGATGTGTGAAAAGAGGGGAGTGCTAAATAAGAATATTATTTGCATATACCAGGGAGAAATAGAAATAAAGCCAGCTTCCTACTGTTTGTTAAACTCACCAACAAAGGGCCAACGCTGTTAAACTAACCTTTATCCTAACCCTTAACTCAGTTGAGTATCCCCAGAGTAGTGATAATCAGTGAAAGTAATACATTTAAAAATAGAAATGAAAGTCAAAAGGTTAGACAGTTGAGGCAACATCCGGTGCCTGGCCCAGTATTGGCCACAACGCCTGCGTGAGGCTGTATTGTGTTCATTTGACTAGCCAGGGGATTATTTCTCAGCACAGTCTGAAAATGGAATATGACAGTAATCAGATTGACACGGGCTCACAGCAAATTCATATCCACTCTACCCCTTCAGAAGAGTACCTGGCTGCTGTGAATGGTTTGTAGGTTAATACAGTATTAGCAGTGATGGTGAGTTGTGGTTGGCTGCACATGATGGTGGTGTATTCAGCTGGACCAAGATGGCAATAAATGAATCATCAGTGAATCATCACTTTTTTTTAACTCCAAGGGAGCTAGTATTTATACATATATATACATATTTAGCTTTACCAGCCAAAATGAATGAATACAACAAAATGTAATATGACTAACAATTATTTTCCAATATTGTTCAATCTACCAATTATTTTATTAATTGTATAAAAAAAGTAAGAAAACAGTAGGTCTAAGGTGATGTCTTCAAATGTGTTATTTTGTCTGATCAACAGTCCAAAACATGAAGAGAACATAGTCAGTTTAAGATTTATATTTTTCAGCCATGTCTCGATATATGATATACATCTTGATATTTTTAAATCTTGTCAAAAGCATTTCATTAATGCAAGAGAGATTAAATGAAACATAACAATATTTTTTATCAAGTACCCTCTCTGATTCAACAAAGTTCTAGGGATGACTATTGTTTTTTTTCTTTCTTGTTTTTCAGAAAATATTAACACAATGAGATTTTTTTTTAATAATAATCAGCAATAATATAAAATGGACACCAGATTGATACACCATTAGTCCACTGAAAAAGCCAAGATTATTTATATTGCCTCTTACTTAACATTGTATTTATGAATTTATTTTTAATTTAATTTTGTTTTTGTTTATTTATTTGTATTATCAATGTATTTTTTGATGACTACCTACTCCTTTTGAGTTAAGTCCTCTTTTGGTTTGTATGTTGGGGGGACAGGGAGGGAATTTGGAACCATGTTTGTGTATGTATGTGTGTGTGTGTGTGTGTGTGTGTTCTGTATGTTTTGTTTAATTGAAAATTTGAAAAGGAAGTATTAAAAAAAATCATTAATAATATGGATATAGCAACTAAGTGCATTAAGGCAAGCCTTAAAACAGATAGAACATTTTGGTAAGTTGATACATTTACATCACTTTACTGTAATGCAGCCTTTAAAATGAGAAAAAAAACACCATTTATGTCATATCACAATACAAAGATATGCAAAATTTAAGACGATATAAAGTCTCATATCTCGATAATGGTGTAATATCTTCATATGGCCCAAAGCCACTTCTAAGTTGCAAGTATTGGCTCTATTAATGATTAATAAACTATTTACTAAAGCTTCACAGAGCAGCCATAAATAAGAAAATATTCATGTTGCCAGGTCCTTTTGACAGATTCTATGTGATCCTTACCCTCCAGAAAAAGGCTGCAGAGAATCTCACCCAAAATCTATTTATCAATATCACATTAACCTGCTTTTTATGGATTTTGAACATTTTTAAAAACATTTTTTACAAATAATCAGGATAAACACCAGCCAAAGGGATTTTCACAGCCTGGCAACCTAAGTGTTTTATCTGTAAAGCATCACTAAATGAAATATCAACCATTAAGAAGACATTTGCCATATCTTTTATGCCCTTCATGAAAGCTGCTTTACACCAGAAAGTGCTGCTAATCAGAATTTGTAAAAACCAGTCATAAAATGCATAATGCATAAAACAATATACAATTGGAAGCACTGGAACAATTTAAACTGGATTGTGGTGCTACATTAGCACCAGTATATTGAATGGAACAGAAACCAAAATAACTATCTAGTATGAGAGAAAACCAGCAGAAATAGTGTTATGAAATGTATAGGGCAGGTATAAGAAGCTCAGTCCTCCCCCTCCAGTACAGACCATCAGCTGCTATGAATAGCTTACTAAAGAGGCAGCTACTGGGTAAACCTTCCCTTCACTATATAGAAGAGGAATCTGCTGCTGTAGCTTTGAGTGTTAAAATATTAAACCAACTCTGCATATACAGGCTGTCAGGTTGGAGAAGGGAGTGCTGAGTAAGGATGACACGCAAGCAAAGCAAAGGGAGGAATGGACTCTACTTATAGGACTTATACTTATTTGGTTTGATTGTGTTTGGTTTAGGGATGCATGCGATTAGACATATAAACGATTTAACGTACACCACCTCCCTAGCTGGCACCAGAAATATTAGTTGGTTCATATAGTGCAAAATGTCTCATAATCCAGCAACATTTAAAATCCAACATGGTTGTTGAAGATTGTGATTAAAGGCTTCAAAGAGTAGTAACTGCTCGCAATATTTTTTTGGGACAATGTTTTAAATACTTAACAATAAATTGTGCTAAATTTTGACTGTTTTCCTCTATTTTAGACTAGTCCACTAGTCTCAATAAAATGTTTGTATAGTCAACAGGGAAATTAGTCGGCAGAAACATCCCTAGTTTGGTTTACCCTTTTTTCGTGTTACAAGTTGTTTAGGTTAGCCACACGTCGCTACTGACTGCTGACTTCACACTTTATTTTGCTTAGGTTGAGTTATAATTATTACATTTACTTGTTGACTTAAATTGTTGCTGTGTGAACCTTCCTCCTTTGTTATGCTCCAGACTGAGCTGGGCATAACACAGTAAATGATGAGCCAATATTGTGTCAAACATGGAGGTAACTATAAAAACAAACAGATTTGCACGATAGCGAATCCGTGACTGTGTCATTATTTCATATGTGCATTAAGCATTAGAAAATACATTAAGATTGAAGTCTGGGAGTCAGGTGGTCTGATGCAGACAAACTGTGTCAGTAATGATTTTTCAGGGGGTGAGTCAAGTAATTTATAGGCCGAGTCTTTGTATACTTTGTCCTTATATATAATCCTATATTATTCAATCATTTTATTGTACAAGATGTTCCACTGAGTTTGATCATGAGTGTATTGCATATTACCTGGATAATGTAATCACTCATTTATAGTGTGTGGCAGTTGTATTTGTCTGTAGTGTTTGTGTTTGTTGTTGTATTTATGTTGATGCTGCCCTCTTGGCCAGGTCACATTTGAAGAAGAGATTTAAATCTGTTTTTTTTAACACATCACTTTGGGCTGTGGAACCTCGTATTGACTTGACATTTTATAAAATATGATTGGCTGATTAATTTGAAATAAATGATTTGCGTGGAAAAATCTTAGCTGCTGCCACAAATATTGTGGGATGTAAATACAGCAATACTGTGCTGCTATGTTATGCTTGTTTGAAAAAAGCATTAATTCCCTTTTGTATGTTTTTGTGTGAAAATGGACTCTATACAGTGACATTATGCAGTACACACACCCAGGTTAGCCTGAGGTTACTGATTACTGGCAGACTGTAAGTGTGAGTCTGTTACATACCCAAGTGTTTGAACCTCTTTAACATTTTAAATCACGTTTGACAGTGTTACTTTGCTCTTTTTCCACACAGTGTGCTGACATACACAGTACCCTATGTACAGTTACTGGTCCAGTGGTTTTTGTGAATGTTTCCTTGGACAACCTCAATAAGTGATGCTTAAAAAGAGCAGGAACCCTTTTAAAAGGGCCCCATAACACCGCAGCGTGACGAGCCCGTGTAGACTAAATGTGATGATCACGACTGCTTCATCTCTAATCTGCATCTCAAAATCTTTTAAGCGATGTTATGTCATCCTTCCTCAGATTATGACGGACACTGTCCAACTCCTCTTGAGTCATCATGGCTATGCATCATGGTGTGCACGTTAATATGCATGTGCACTACTGTGGGTTATTAATGAGAAGTATACAGAGAGGAAACCCATCAACATACAAGTGCTTGAGACACTGATAAAACATTTTGAGAAAATCTTACATACTGTAAAAGGAGATTAGCAGGTGCAGTAATATCTGTATCATGTGATATGTTTTGATTTTAATGTCACCATAGTTTCAAATTGAAATTTGAGAAATACACAATAAACAGACAGTCAAATTAGGATTGGTTATCACTGAGCACATGCTGTATTTGTTGTGTCTGTACATTCTTCGAACAAATGTGACGAACCAATGACCTTTTCACAGTGTTAGAGCTCAGGTGGTCTGTCAGCAGCACTCACAGCATCACAGTCAATAATTTGAATTTAATCAATTGACTGACCCTTATCACAGCTTGCATGCATGTCATAATGTGCAAAAAATGAGTTGTGCAAGTACCATACAGTATGCACAATCTGACACTATTTATTAAAGTAATAAGTGTAACCTTGGTGATGTTTTATCTAATGGAATTTAAGGAAATTATGATACATTGACAGTGTGCCCATAGTGAGTGTCTGCTTCAAGTCTTCAAGTCTTTATACAGTAGTCCCATAACTGGGTAGAGTTTGTAGGATAGGAAATTTCTTTGAAATAAATCTTAATTTAAACATGGTAATACTTGTTAGAAAATTACACCATCCTTTCCAGATCCCTCTCCTGGAAGTTACAGTTATGTATCAGTTCCTTTAAAAAAAAAAAAAATGTAGGAAACAAAGGCACATGTACAGTGCATCCGGAAAGTATTCACAGCGCTTCACTTTTTCCACATTTTGTTATGTTACAGCCTTATTCCAAAATGGATTAAATTCATTTTTTTCCTCAAAATTCTACACACAACACCCCATAATGACAACGTGAAAAAAGTTTTTTTGAGATTTTTGCAAATTTATTAAAAATAAAAAACTAAGAAATCACATGTACATAAGTATTCACAGCCTTTGCCATGAAGCTCAAAATTGAGCTCAGGTGCATCCTGTTTCCACTGATCATCCTTGAGATGTTTCTGCAGCTTAATTGGAGTCCACCTGTGGTAAATTCAGTTGATTGGACATGATTTGGAAAGGCACACACCTGTCTATATAAGGTCCCACAGTTGACAGTGTATGTCAGAGCACAAACCAAGCATGAAGTCAAAGGAATTGTCTGTAGACCTCCGAGACAGGATTGTCTCGAGGCACAAATCTGGGGAAGGTTACAGAAAAATTTCTGCTGCTTTGAAGGTCCCAATGAGCACAGTGGCCTCCATCATCTGTAAGTGGAAGAAGTTTGGAACCACCAGGACTCTTCCTAGAGCTGGCCGGCCATCTAAACTGAGCGATCGGGGGAGAAGGGCCTTAGTCAGGGAGGTGACCAAGAACCCGATGGTCACTCTGTCAGAGCTCCAGCGTTCCTCTGTGGAGAGAGGAGAACCTTCCAGAAGGACAACTATCTCTGCAGCAATCCACCAATCAGGCCTGTATGGTAGAGTGGCCAGACGGAAGCCACTCCTTAGTAAAAGGCACATGGCAGCCCGACTGGAGTTTGCCAAAAGGCACCTGAGGGACTCTCAGACCATGAGAAACAAAATTCTCTGGTCTGATGAGACAAAGATTGAACTCTTTGGTGTGAATGCCAGGCGTCACGTTTGGAGGAAACCAGGCACCGCTCATCACCAGGCCAATACCATCCCTACAGTGAAGCATGGTGGTGGCAGCATCATGCTATGGGGATGTTTTTCAGCGGCAGGAACTGGGAGACTAGTCAGGATAGAGGGAAAGATGAATGCAGCAATGTACAGAGACATCCTGGATGAAAACCTGCTCCAGAGCGCTCTTGACCTCAGACTGGGGCGACGGTTCATCTTTCAGCAGGACAACGACCCTAAGCACACAGCCAAGATATCAAAGGAGTGGTTTCAGGACAACTCTGTGAATGTCCTTGAGTGGCCCAGCCAGAGCCCAGACTTGAATCCGATTGAACACCTCTGGAGAGATCTGAAAATGGCTGTGCACCGACGCTTCCCATCCAACCTGATGGAGCTTGAGAGGTGCTGCAAAGAGGAATGGGCAAAACTGCCCAAAGATAGGTGTGCCAAGCTTGTGGCATCATATTCAAAAAGACTTGAGGCTGTAATTGCTGTCAAAGGTGCATCAACAAAGTATTGAGCAAAGGCTGTGAATACTTATGTACATGTGATTTCTCTTTTTTTTTATTTTTAATAAATTTGCAAAAATCTCAAACTTTTTTCACGTTGTCATTATGGGATGTCTTGTGTAGAATTTTGAGGAAAAAAATGAATTTAATCCATTTTGGAATAAGGCTGTAACATAACAAAATGTGGAAAAAGTGAAGCGCTGTGAATACTTTCCGGATGCACTGTAAAATAAAGCATTACGGTACCCACAGGGTTAAGCTTACAAGTTATAAGTTGTTCCAGTGCTTGTGGAACAGTACTGAAAGTAAAAGCATGGATAAGTTTCCCTTTTAGTCTCGCTCAGAAAGGGCTAAAGCCGGGGTCAGCAACTTTAACGATCAAAAGAGCCATTTCTGACCAAATATAATTTAAAAAATCTGCCTGAAGACACAAGACATTTTTGAGCCCTATGGTAACACTGCACATTAATTTTAAATTAGCACATTAAAAATAGGTTGAAATGAGCTTTCAAAAATATATTTTACCATAAAATGACTCCTCTGCTATGGGCTTTTTATAATTATTTGGTACTTTAACATTGCAGCGTTGGTGGTGAAAGCAAACAAATCTGTCCATGCACTATTAAATTCTGTTTTTTCCTTGAAGACTTTTACTTTTATAGATTTGGAATCCATCGCCATTGCACAATTGGAGAATGTAAGAATTTCTTTAGGCCTACAACAATGATAAATAAAAATGAAAATGGCAAAAAAAACCTTACTCATTTTCATGGGGTATTTTTTGTCAAAGCCACAGCGAGCCACTGGAGAAGGTCTAAAGAGCCACATATGGCCTCAGAGCCACAGGCTGCCTACCCCTGGGCTATGTTTGGAAAGTACTGAGCATACGACTGGATAGATGGGACTTTGATTATATTGAGAGAGAGTAAGAGTTTGTAAACTGATTTTTCTAATGTACTTTTGCTGTCATTACACCCCACCCCCACCCTGACTTACTTCAATTAATCAACAATGTTTACTGTTTTTGGATTCTTCGTTCACCAGAGGCATGTGAGAAAAACAAAGTTTTCTTCATGAATTAAACACAACACAGCCTGAAAAAAATCATATAGAAATAGTCATTAAGTGGGTGAAATATTCCTTTAAAGCATAATTTTGATGCCAAGTGTCTCACAATGAATCAATAGTACAGTCACATTGTGTCCAACTGCATTAGTTTAGCCAACCAGTAAGGTTCAATCCATGACATGGATAGCAAACCGTAGTATGTTTGCACTGACATCTATTTATCTATGTGCCCTTGAGTGAGTTTATAAGTCTCTGTGTAATGGGGACACACTATTCTCTGACATAACATTTCAAAATAGTCACTGAGTTCTCCTCTTAGCACTCTAGAATCTGAACCCCACCAAAGAATAGATTGTACTGAACGTTAGGACAGCTGTATGTGGATGTGTAGGTAAGGAGGGCTATGCAAACACAAACTCAGTTCAGTTCCCTGTACACACAGATAACAAAGGTCTCACCTCCTCCTCCAACCATGCTTTTTCATCTGAGGTACTGTAACAATTGTGGCAAATTGTGTGTTGTGTGTATTTCTGTGGTTTACACTTGATGTACCTCATGAAACTTTATTTTTCTGCCTATGTTGCAAAGTTTTAGATCACTTTTGAGGTATATACAGTAGCGGGACACTCCCCCAGAGGGCCATGTCATACAGTACCGGTTGCAACATATATTTACATTGACAGATACAAGCCAATTTAGGTCATGATGTGTCACCAGCAAGTCTAAGTTTAACACACACACTTAATTTGAAAGGATGACAGAGAATATGTTGGGAATACACAAAAAAAATCCCGAAAAAAAAATGTCCTTCCCATGTCACCCTGAATGTTAATGGTCTCACTAAATGATTTGGGATGGTTCAAAGCATTTACTCTCTCTCAACGTGTGATTTTATTCTGAGCCCAGCTACATTAGTGTACGCCCTAAACATGTCTGTCTGCAGCACTCAGCAGGTCATTGGCGCTCAGCTGACCTCAAACAGTGCAGGAAGAAAAGGCAAATGGCAGGGCAGGAAGGATAACCACTGACTCTGTCTACCTAGACAATCAGTTGTTCCAAAAAGCATGCCTCTAGTATTTTACACATCCATGGCTGTTTAATCAAGATCATTTCACTGGAAGTCTCTTTGAGCCTGTAATAGTAGTGCTAATCACTTATCACTGTATTACCATTACCATCGCACCTTAGAAACAGGGTAACAGATTTATAATGAAATTTGCAATGACATTAAAATTATTACTGTAGTTTTTTGTGTTTTCGGATTTTAGGATGGTGTTTGTTGAGGTTTTATGTGAATATTTTTTTTTGCTTCTAATATTTTGGGCACATGCTGGAAATAATTGCTGGAAATAATTGCTCTGAGTAAATCAGAAGCTAAAAGGCCGCAGGAAAAGCTAACAACTGGGCCTCAAATTCTGATTGTGGGAGATGCCACTGTAAAAATTATGAGAGGCATGTGCAGTGAAAACATGAAAGTTCTCTGTTTTCCCAAGGACATGATAATTTTGCATACCGGGACTAATGATATTGTGAAGCAGCAGTTTGAAATGGTCAAACGAGACTTTACTGATCTGTTGAACACAGTCAGCTCTCTGGATGCTGAGGTTTTATCAGTGGCCCTCTACCGCCAGTCAGAAGAGGAGCTGAGAGATTTAGCAGATTGCTTGCAGTAAGCACATGGCTTTCCACTGCATGTGATGCCCATTCAGTGCATTTTATAGACAATTTTAATTTTTTCTGGGACCGTAGGCATCTTTTTAAGCGAGATGGACTTTCCCTAAATAGGTCAGGAGTCAGACTGTTTGCTTCCAACCTATCTTTCTCCCTGTGTCACCAATCTGCTCCCTCCGCCAAGGACAAGAGACAAGAAGAACCAAAACAGACAGGAGATAAAACTCAACACAAAGAAGAGCCAGCACAGCCCCCAGTGGAAGTGAGCTCTAATCAAGAGGGACGTCAGAGCGAACAGGAAGAGGATAGTGTGCCCCCAACACCAAAAAGTGCCTGCGAGGATCCACTTTCTTCACCCCCCCACCCAGGTCACCATCCACCATGGGTACGTTGTCCCCCTCCTCCCCTCTCTTGGAGTTCACTGACCAGATGAACAAGCTGGTCACCGCTGGGACTCAACTTACCCCCCGCCCTACCCTATTTTTCTCTCCCCTCATTCCCCCGCGACCCCCTTGGCCCCCTCGGCCATCTCCAAAATCAAAACAGCCACCACCCCCACCCCTTCCACATCATCATCTGACTCATTTTCAGCCTCCCCAAGCTGATAAGAGCTCAGCACACTCAGTTGTTTCTGTCCCCAACTGATGTGTTCTGGGTCCGGGCTCCAAAGATGTCACTCCTGACTGTTCCCAGGAAAAGTCGGGGCCCAGTGTACTGGAAGCCTCTTCAGTTCATGTCATGATGGGTAATAGAAAAAGAATGTTTAAATTGCCAAGAAACAGGGTAGTGCTGGGTGGTATGACCAAAAATTTATATCACAGTATTTTTCCAACTTATGTCGGTTTCACGGTATATGACGGTATTTTTATTTATTTATTTATTTATTTATTTTTTCATGCACGACTGGGTGTTAACCACATTTTTTAATGATTTAGAGAGGAATTACTGCAGTAAATTGGCTTAGAATGGCCTATTTTACTGTCATGAGGAGTGAATATTGTAGAAACTAGTGGTGGGATACGATTAAAAAAATGTATCTAATTAATTAGGGGCTTTGTAATTAATTAATCGTGATTAATCACATTTTTATCAAAAAGCAACAATTGACACAATAAGCAAAGTTTTTCAATTCAGATAAATTTTGGTTGATGACTGAATCAGTGAACAGACTTATAGGTGAACTTACTTAAACTAATATTTATTTTTCATTTCGCCAGAAAGTTTCTTAATTTGTCAGATGTAGACTTACTTATTTTGGCTCTGAACCCTGTCATCTGGTCTATTGTGGGCCAGAGAGTGGATACCCCACAGGTTGGGCCGGGGTCAGATAACAATTAAGAAATTTGACATGCTGCTGTGTTGTGCTATGGCCTATTCAAGTGCTGGAATTTGTTATTTACGTGACAACGCCTGAACGCAACACAGGCTCCGCTCGGACTGAGTGTGCTGTGCTGCTCTGCTGTGCGTGCGGCGTGTGTGATTGTGAGTAACAGCAGCCTTTTGATGGTCATTTACACACTGTCCATGTGTGATCACGGTAAACAGACAAGCTGTAACCACGGTAACAATAACTATGTCAGGTAACAAACTGCATCGGGCTCAGGTCGGATTTAGACTTGAAAAACATAAAGGCTGTCGGGTTCGGGCCAGGCTCGGTTATAACTGTCTCGGACTCAGGTCAGGTTCGGTCATGAAAATCGTAAATCGCTCTTTAGGGAACTGAGAAAGGTGTGATTAAATGCGTTTTTTTTTATTTATTTATTTTTCCTGTGATTAATTAATCGAAATTAACGAAATAAAGTCCCAGCCCTAGTAGAAACACATTAATGTCCACACTAGTATTGATACAGGTTTGCATGGCTCTACAAAATGATGCTGTTTACAAAGAGGTGGCACTCATGATTCTAATGAAGTGAAGGAATCAATACGAACGCGTCTCTGAGCGACATCTGACTCGTCTTTTCTCTTGCAGTGCCACTGCCAACGTTACCTGCAGACGTGGAGGACGCAGATCTTAGTTTCATGCATTCTTGATATTCCAAGACATGTTTCTGCCTGAGGTGATGAAGCATATTGCTCGTGTTGCCTCCTGCGGCTACAACTTTAGCCCGACAACATTTGCAGAGAATTGTTGTTTGATCGACAGCGGATTTTTTAAAGCTGAAGAACTTCCAAACAACAAACACGGCTCCTCTTTTCGGTACAAGTTCTTCTGTGTCATTTTCTACTCGTTCTGTAACTTTAGTTTCGGAACTTTCACTGTTTTTATCCATTTTCTTAACTCAGCAGCTCACCGCGGTGCTGTCACATCACCTTGCTTAGTGCAACTGCAAAACAGTCCCCTCCCAAACAATGTCCCGCGGCGCTACGTTCCGCCACTCGGCTTTCCCAGCGTTGTGTACGCTACATACTCACCGGTATTGTGGTATATGAAAAATTCATATCATAAAAAAACAAAACACCGGTATCCGGTATGAACCGGTATACCGCCCAGCGCTAAAACAGGGTAATGTCAAATTTAACATTCGTTCCATGTCAGCTGCAGTCAGTTTACAGTCGTAAAGATAATGCTTTTAACACATCAAAATTAGCACTGTTAAATGTCAGGTCATTAGCAGGGAAATCATTTTTAATCAATGATTTTATCATCAAGCACAACCTTGCTTTTATGTTTTTAACTGAAACTTGGTTAGGTTAAGATAACAGTGCAGCAGTTCTTATTGAATCAACACCTCCCAACTTTAGTTTCGTGAGTGAAGCTAGAGTGGACAGGAAAGAAGGTTGAGTCGCCATTTTGTTTAATGAAATGTTCCAATGCAAGAAAATGTTTTATGGAAATTTTAACTCTTTTGAATATGTTGCTGTTCAGTCGAGATCCTCCTGTCGAGCAATACTATTAACTATCTACAGGCCTCCAAAATATAACACACAGTTTTTTGATGAGTTTTCCAAACTTCTCTCTATTGTCTGCATTGATTTTGACTGTGTTGTTGTAGTGGGTGACTTTAATATTCATGCTGATAATGTGAAAGATGGATGTGCAAAAGAACTCATGAATATTCCGGATAACTTTGGACTTTCTCAACATGTAACAGATTCAACACATAACAAGGGGCATATATTAGATCTAATTATTTCCAAAGGTCTAAACATTTCTGATGTTGTGGTGAATGATGTTGCTCTTTCTGATCACAACTGTGTTCTGTTTAAGATGACCATCCCTGCTAGCATTAGCAAAGGTGAAGCAGAGGTGATAAGAAAGCGGTGTATTAACGACACCACCAGTACATTATTCACTCAGGCTTTTACATCATCACCAACTCTGCCCTCATCCTCTGTTAATGACCTTGTAAATAGTTTCAGTTCCAATGTTATGACTGTTATGGATGCCATTGCCCCGATTAAGACCAAAGTTATCTCTGGAAGGAAAAAGTCACCATGGAGGAACGCCACACTGGTCAAAGCTCAAAAGACAGTGTCGGCAGGCTGAACGCAGATGGCGAAAAACCAAACTTCAGGTTCATTATGACATCTATAAAGAGAATCTTCACATCTATAATCAAGAATTGAAAAGGGCAAGGCAGTCCTTTTTCTCTGAGATTATCAATAAAAACACCAACAATGCCCGCATCTTATTCACTGTCGTTGACGGACTGACAAACCCCTCACCATCTGTCCCTCCTGAACTGCTGTCCAACAAGTCATGTGATGACTTTGCAGCTTTTTTCACTGATAAAATTCAGAGGATAAGACAAACAGTAAGTGGCTCTACCTCAGGAAACATGGTTATGTCACCTGTTCCTCCTTACTGTCTAATAAATCTAGAACATTTTCAACTCATAGATCATGCATCTCTGACAGAAACTGTTCAGCACTTAAAGTCCATAACCTGCTGCCTTGACATGCTGCCTACAAGCTTTTTAAAAAAGGTTTTTAATTGTGTTGCACCAGAAGTATTGCAGATAGTAAATACTTCTCTTCGATCAGGGCATTTTCCCGAGGCCTTGAAAACTGCAGTAATTAAACCTCTTTTAAAAAAGCCTAATCTGGATGCCTCAGTAATAAGTAACTACAGGCCCATATCAGACCTAACATTTTTGGCAAAGATCATTGAAAGGGTTGTTTATCAACAAATTCACTCCTTCTTGATCCAAAACAATCTCTTCAATGTCTTCCAGTTGGGATTTTGACCACACCACAGCACTGAGACTGCACTTATTAAAGTTGTAAATTACATACATCTTAACAGTGATGCATCGAAAACTTCAGTTTTGGTATTACTGGATCTCAGTGCTGCATTTGACACGGTTGATCACGACATACTACTTGACAGATTGGAGAAGTGGGTCGGACTTTCTGGTACTGTGCTAAATTGGTTCAAATCTTACCTAAAAGACCGGGACTACTCATTAGTAATTATGAATCTGAGCGAACAAAGATCACGTGTGGGGTTCCTCAAGGCTCCATTCTTGGGCCACTTTTGTTCAATATCTATATGCTCCCCCTCGCTCAGATTATGGAGTACCATAACATCTCCTACCACACTTATGCTGATGACACACAACTCTACATTACAGTGTCACCACATGACTACAGTCCCTTACAGTCGCTGAGTGAGTGTGTCCAACAAATCGATCAGTGGATGGGTCAGAATTCCCTTCAGCTCAATACAGAAAAGACAGAAGTCATTGCGTTTGGTCCAATGCAAGGCTTGAGGTCAATGATCAACTTGCCTCAATGACACTAAAAACTACAGACCAAGCCAGAAATCTTGGTGTAGTTATGGACTCAGACCTGAATTTTAACAGCCTCATAAAGACTATTGCTAAATCAGCCTATTTCCATCTTAAAAACATAGCAAGAATTAAGGGATTTCTGTCTAAACAAGACACTGAAAAACTTGTTCATGCATTTATTTTCAGTAGATTAGATTATTGTAATGGTGTCTTTACAGGTCTCAGTAAAAAATCAATTAGGCAGCTGCAGCTCATCCAGAATGCTGCTGCCAGAGTCCTGACCAACACCAGGAAAATGGACCATATCACACCTGTCCTTAAATCACTGCACTGGCTCCCTGTGTGTAAAAGGATAGATTTTAAAATCCTGTTACTGGTCTACAAGTCACTGAATGGTCTTGGGCCTAAATACATCTCAGAGCTTCTTGTTGGGTATGAAGCATCCAGACCCCTCAGGTCATCAGGGACAGGTTTACTCAGTGTTCCCAGGGTCAGAGCCAAGCAGGGTGAAGCAGCATTTAGCTTCTATGCTCCTCACCTGTGGAACAAACTCCCTGAACACCTGAGGTGTGCACAAACTGTCGGCTCATTTAAATCTGGGCTGAAAACATTATTGCAACTTTCCCGTAAAACTTAATTTAATCACTGTAAGTTTTAGCTATTTTATCTGCCTGTTTTATTGTTTTTAAATTAGACTTTTACTGTTTCTTTTCTATTTTAATTCCAGTGTTTTTAATGTAATGTTTAAATTTTAATGTTTTTGTTTGTAATGTATTTCTCTGCTTCTGTAAAGCACTCTGAATTGCCTTGTGTAGGAATGGTGCTATACAAATAAACTTGCCTTGCCTTGCCTTGCCTTGCTCTCCCATTACTATGTTATATTTGCTGGATGAATTGCCATGAAATTTGGTACAGCATTTATGTTCCCCACAGAATAGATTGTTATTACTTTGATCATCCCTCAAAGGTTCAGCATGTAGGATTTAGGGGCATCTATTGTCATAACTATGTTTTCATTAGTTTAGGATCATGTGAAACTAAGAATCATAGAGTTTTTGTTACTGTAGGATGAGCCATTCATATGTATATATGGAAGGGTCCTCTTTGGTCGTGGCAAAGTTTGCCATGTTGTTTTACAGTGGATGAACGGACAAAGCAAACAGTGACTCCAGTGGCGTAAGGTAGTTACGATGGGCCCCAGTGCACACTATTATGATGGGCCTGATAGTGTATGCTATCGTGCACATATTGTCTCGTCACATGATCAGAGAATAAACATTGGATAACATTAACATCATTGCATATATGTATATCACAAAAAATGCCAAAGAAAATTTGAAAATATTAATTTGATTTAACAGTTCTAATGGTTTATCTGAAATAAGCATATAATTTTGTATGACTGTGACTGACTATTGTACAAAAAAAGTAAAAAAAAAAAAAAAACACGACAGATATGGGTTTGCCTTTTCCACAGGCATATATAGCAAATGGCACTGTTTTTAATTTAAAGACAGTTGTTCTTCAAAAACAGGGATATTTCCAACGTGGCAACCTCACGGGTCCCAGTAGTCATGTGGTGACCAAACGCAATGACTTCTGTCTCTTGATAAGGCCATTTGCATTTTTGCATTTTAGCGTTGACCACCTTAGTTCTTCCACACTCTTGGCACATCTGAGAAGTTTCAGCTCTGCAGCCTCACCGCTAGATGCCACTAAATCCTACACACTGGACATTTAAAAGAGCGCTCCACTGATTTGGCAATGCATTTAAACGTTGATAGTCTTACAAAGGACGTTTTCATAAAAAAAGGATTAATGTTTAGGCAGCAGATCCAGAGACAGTTTATTTTCTATTCTATGTATTCTTCTTGCTTGTCAAAACCTGTTGCCTTCATTACCCAAAATGCAACTGGACTGTCAATAGTGCAGAAATTCAGGTGTATTATGCTAGTAGCGGATAATGTTGCTAAAATGCTTAACTAAAATGGCAAACATGATGAACATTACAGCTGCTTAACATCAGAATGCTAATGCATGTTAGCATGATGATATTAGCTTTAGCTCAAAGCACCACTGTGCCAAAGATGTCTTGGAGATGCAGTTGTGGCTGCAGGGTCTTTGTTTTGTTCACACTTAAATTTAAAATCAGAACCAGCAGCCCCTCTCGTCATTAGCCTGCAGCTTTAATCTTTCACCTACTCACACAAACACACACTTGGAAGCATGGGCTAGTCCACACCTATACTATGTGTTCATATGTCACTTCTGCATTCTGCACTTTCTCATTCTGTCTCTCTTTATATCTCCTCCACACCCAAGCCCTTTTTTCTGATAGGAGAATGAGGAAGAGGAGGAACTGGAAACCTTTGGAGCGCCTTGGAAAGTTTCTGTGAAGTCTCAATGAAAGCATTAGAAGAGCCTCTCTAGTATTTGACTCAATGGCCAAGAAAGGGCGTACAAAGAGCGAGAAGCCCGAAGCGCTCATCTCTGCCCTGCAGGCAGCCAATGAAGATCTCAGGTCTAAGCTGACTGACATTCAGATAGAACTACATCAAGAAAAATGCAAGGTACTGTTCAGCATCGAAATACATACAATGTTTTTGAAGGCCAGTCTATAAATTAAAGTCCCAAAAACTATGAAATTTTAAATAGACAACCTAATACAGCAACCTTTGGACACTACAAGCTGTACATGCTCAAGTGCAAGTACATCTTGTGACATGACACAATATATGTCATGCTTGTGTTACAGTTTCACATGTTCAGTTAATGGTAAAGCGCTGCATTTTGGACTTCATTATATGCTGTACATTCACACAGTAAACTACAGAACACCATGTATTACATTAGCTGTGTGTCATGCCAGTGAGGAAAAGTCACTCAAAGTGCAACACCTCTCTTACATTTGAGATGACCAAGATTTTGTGCTATAATTCATGCAAGGGCACACTGAGGGGGAACATCCCCCCATCCCCAGGGGAAATGATGCCCTCCTGATTTGTGGCCTATTTTTTTTTGCCTCGGTCTTCACCTCTACATGCAAACTGTTCTATCTTGGCTAAACTGAAATGTTCAGACTTCACTGCACTTGCTCAGGGCTGTCCAAATGCATAATTTATGATGTTAACAAGGAAGGGCAAACCTTCAGAGAACTTTCAGAGTCCACTTGGTATGCAGACTTTATTAGACCCTGCTTGGAAGATTAACCATAGTTCAAACAACAAGGTGGAGATGTAAAAGAAAGGAATAATAATAACTTTCATAATGTACCATATTTACTTTTGAAGAACGCATAAATGGAGACAGTTGAGCTCTGAGGTTCTGTCTTGGGGCAGAGCTTTCACAGACTCGACATGACGACAGTAAACATATAATGGTATGTATGACACGGCTCAGTTTACAAGTGCGTAGCGTGGACATTTGAATTGAGTTGTACTTGTTAAGGTTGTTTGAGAAGCACTCAGCCTGGGAGGAAAATAGGGTACAATTATTGTCCTAGAAATAACAATAACAGTTGATCATAAAGCAAAAAACGGCAGGAAATTAGTAAAGGTGCTGTATCATTTATTATGAAGTATCAGATCTCTATCAAGAAAACTAAGCATGATTATGGAGTAATGGCATTACATATACAGAATTTTACACAGTGTTCATGTAAATTTATATAGTTGCATGAAATAGCCTTAACTTTTGCTTTTCCAATTGGAGAACCTCTAACTTTATTCTGTTCCCACCATGTTTTAAACAAGTAAAGATTATTGCCCTTTTAACCTCAACTGAAATAATTCTAATTAAATTAGGAAAAACAAAATAAAGATAATTGGTTTGTCAAATGTTCAAAAACAATGACTGACACCTGCGTGGAGTTCAATAATAGTTATGCCAGTTGTTTAAAATGACCCATTTCCTCTTTCTCTGTCACTCACCTTAAAGGTGAGCAAACTGGAGCGCGACAAGGTTCAGGAGGTGAAGCGGGTGCGAGAGCAAGAGCAGCACCGTCACACTGCCATGTTGACAGAGCAGCGGGCCAAGTGGCACGAGGAAAAGCAAAAGGAGCTCCAGGCTCTCAGGGAAAACCTGACACGGCAACATGAGCAGGAGCTGGCCCGCCACGCCAAAATCAAAGACCAGGAGAACCAGAGGCTCAAAGCCGCACTAAACGCCATGCGTGACGGCAGCGGAGAGAAGGTGAGGTTAAAAAAGAGGATTGATGCTTGTGTTTGTCTTTGTAGTTGTGAAAGAAATATACCAAACTAAACTGATACATTTCTCCCAAAACAAAATCCCAAAGCAGCAGCTGTAGATCTAAACCAGGACAGAGAGGGCAGTCACCTTCACTTCTAAGGAAAAACTCCAGATGGGGGGGAGCACTAGAAATAAATACTCATTATTCACCTCTTCTTTCCCCAGATAATCTAAAAAAAAACTCTTGACAAGTGTTGTGAGGAAATCCTGCCAAGCCTCATCAACACCCCTCTTCTGTCTCGCCCCTGCCTCTTCAGGTACGCACAGCGCTGACCCTGGAAGCCAAGGAAGACGCACGTCGCTTCTTTGACCAGGAGAGAGTGAAGCTCCTGCAGGAGATAGCCGAGCTGAAGAGTCTTAAAAAGCAGACCGATGAAGCTCTCAGCAACATGATCCAGTCTGACAAGATGAAGGCCGGCGACCTGCGGGTGGAGCACCAGCAGCACCAGGAGCAGATCTCCAAGATCAAGTGGGACTGTGAGAGGGACATCCGCAGACTGGTAGGCACAGTCACTGCCACTGAATACTAAACAACTGACATGATTATAACTATTGCCTGATGTTGGATATCTGTGCAGCATGGGAGTAGGGATGGAGCACAGTTGGGTAGATGTTTGTCCTGTCCTATCAGCTACTTTTAAGTTTCTTGCGAACTGTGTGAAAGAGTTTGTTGTAGAGCTGCAGGGAAACCTTTTCCAGTTACACATACTGAATGAATGGCAGTGATGACTTTTCTTATCGTTTGAGGTATCATATAAAGCTTTGTTAACAAGGATTACACAAGTAAACATGCAAATGTTCATGTAGAGAGCCTAACCAGATGTATATAGCTACATGTGTGGACAGAGCTATAGCCAATGGTTATTTTAATTCTAGAAAATCAATTGAATCAGTCAATTTTTTGGTCAATAGAATGTATTAAAATAATGTTTCAATTGATTTATTTATCTCACTAAGAAAAGTCTGCTTGTACCATACAGTAAGTTGCTAAAAATGGAAAAGCAGGTGTTTGTTATTTTTACTCTCTTGAGTCTTTTGATTTTCAACTTAATAACTGTCCTTGTCTTTTTACAAGGTGAACGATAGAAGTTAGCAGAGTGACATTGGAAATAACAGAAAAAGCACTCTTCAGCAGAAGAAAATAATGTCCTTTCAGCATTTTCTGAAATATTATGTCCCTCTCTTTCACTGTAGGTGGATGAAATCAAATCTAAAGACCGCACCATCTTTGCTTTGGAGAAGGAACTGGAGTCAACAGCAGGTTTCTTACAGAAGCTCCAGCTTCAGAAGGATGCTCTGGACGAACAGCTGTTCCTTGTCAAGGAGGCCGAGTGTGGCCTGGGGAGCCCGAAGAGAGAGATTCCAGGCAGAGCTGGAGATGGAGCTGAGCACTGTGGTAGCCCAGTAAGTAGACAGGAGTAGCAAGAAGTTTGACGCTGTGCTCATTAATATCGACCTATTAATCTGAGAGAAAGTGGGAGCCTTTCTACCTCTTGAAGTCCACTTTTTCCTCCTTGCTGTAGCCCTTGAATACGACGTTGTAGCGGAAGTGCCAGTGTGCCAGGACTAGTTTTGTAACCCTTGATTTAAGCATGCAAAAAGACTTGTGTAACTACATTTGAGCCAGCAATAGGGATTCTCATGCTTGTAATGATCAAAGCTGCTCAAACTCACTTTTGCAGTCTGAATCCTCTGAGAGCAAACTCAAACTGAGAGCTCAGAATCTCTTAAACAGTCATATGGGTGCCAATTGCTTCTTACAGAGAAGCAATATACTGAAAAAGTGACATTTACCTTGTGCAGGCTTTAACCTTGAAAACGACATGACTATGACATCCAGATGTAGGTGTGTTACAATCTCAACTGCTCAGAAGCAGCCAAAACAACAGGGGACAATTGAGAAAGCAGACTCAGAATCAAGTGCACGCACAATCAGGATTGCACGCTTAAAATCTATCTCGGCTGCTGAAATGTTGACTTGCAGACTGAGTGGCACTCTGAATTTGTTTTGTGTTCCCTTTAACTTGTTAGAAACATAAGCGATGTGATGCAGCATTTCATCATGATTTTTCAAGTCGCATGATCAGCTCAAAGTGAAAAAACAGAAAGCATAACAACTGTCAGGATTGAAGTGTGTCAACTCATGACCTGATCCACTGTTAATGTGACAACTCATGACATGTACATTAAATATCCATGAAATACAAGCACATCAGAATTAATAGCTTGCAGATATGGTACAGTTGCTGGCTTCTAGATTGTTTTTTTGGAAATCATCTTCTTGGAACATCTTAATAACTCTGAACTTTGATGTGGTAGTTTTGTTACTAATGTAACTTTGTAATTAATAGAAATATGGAACAAAACATGAAATTTTTGCATTGCTCTATAGTTAGAAAGTGATCATCATCAGATCTTTCTCTCTACACCTGGCTAGTGAAAGTATAAATCCTTGTTTTTTTTTTGTTTGTGTGTTTGTTTCAGGACATGAGGAGAAACCAGAGGCGCATTGCTGAACTCAACTCGACTATACGCAAATTAGAGGACCGCAACTCACTGCTGGTCGATGAGAGGAATGAACTGGTATGACAAAATGATTTTGTCAAAGATTATGGATCTCCTGTGCCTTTCCTTTAAATCTCCCAGCTTCCATAGCTCGCTGTCCACCTTGCTCATGTCTGTCACAATTTAATCTATCCTTGTTTCCCTTTCTGTCCTCCAGCTGAAGCGAGTCCGAGAGTCGGAGAAGCAGTGTAAG
Organism: Cephalopholis sonnerati; assembly: GCA_019142605.1. NCBI lineage: Eukaryota > Metazoa > Chordata > Actinopteri > Perciformes > Serranidae > Cephalopholis > Cephalopholis sonnerati. The sequence continues at coordinate 6,831,752 of JAGQAX010000017.1, read as the reverse complement.
CCCCTGCTGGACAAGAACAAGCTGCTGAGTAAAAGGAATGATGATTTGACTCAGACTATCCAGAAGCTGGAGGAGAAGCTCAAGAGCCTGGCCAAGGAGAATCATGAGATGGTCAGCACAGAATCATAATACCTTTATACCATATATACATTTTGTACTTTTTTGGCAAGAGGGAGAGGCTGATTTACAGATGGGTACTGTGTGTCCACAGAAGGAGAAGATCAGCTCCCATCCTCCACTGAAGAAGCTGAAGTCTCTGAATGACCTGGACCAAGCACATGATGACCAGGAAATAGCCTTTCTCAAGCTTCAAGTCCTGGAGCAACAAAGCATGATTGATGAGCTGACAAGAGTATGTTGTTTTTACTGTGTAATGAGGGTGTGAATAATCAGGTTTTTTATTATCTTTTCACATGAGAGTTAGTCTCATGTGTACCCTTGTGTGTATATATGTGTATGTATGTATATATATATATATATATATATATATATATATATGATATGCTGATATGCATTTTTTTTGTCGGATAAACATATCTAAAAGTTACCACTACTGCTGCTGCATCAACTGAATGTACAATGCACTTGTAACCAGGGGTGTAACAATACGTCAGTGTGGATTGATTTATTGATTCAGTGATCCAGTCTTATCGATGCAAAGTGAAAATATTTACTGATATCCTCTCATAGCGATTGCAGGCCCCTGAATTTAATTATATCGAAATCATAACATATCATTGCAGACATTAAATGTTAGTAAATATTGTATCTAGGTCTGCCACTGACCAAGAATTTTCCTTGTCAACCAATAGTCGTCATTTAGGGCCATTAGTCAACTAGTCAAATGCATGTTTATGATATTAGTTTAATAATTAAACTATATATTTTGCGCTAGGCAACACAATGGTTTGAGTTCAAGGTCTGAGTGATGACCACAAAACTTTTGACATGGGAAATGGGAGTTAGAAACTTAAATTCATTAACATTCTATGATTCCTAACATCCTCAGTAAACTGTGTGAAAGGGCTTGTTTCAGTGTTGTGTTGGCGTTGGTTTACATTTCTTTTTTTAATTTGAAAAGAGCAGAAAGGAAAAAAATGATCATCTTACAGTGATGTGTTATCTTCTTTCCATTTGTCTGTCTTTCTAGGACCGAGAAAAACTACTAAGAAAGAAAAGGCATAAAAGAAGTTCAAGGCCAATAAAGGTAGCGAGAATTTAATTTGTTTTATCTATTTATCTTGAAGTGCAATTAGCTTGGTTACTATTATATAATTAACCACATTTAGTGACTTGTAGAAGCAGAACCTGTTAGGAGTCATGCAGTACCACAGAAAACAAAATTTAAAAACTCAACTTCATCCTCTGACACTCAAGTAATGTCAAAACTGACAGTAAGTTCAAACCTGTTTGCTGTAGTAAACTACATCGCCAGTTGTGGAAAAATCTGTCTGTAACCTCTCAAGCACACATTAAACAATGTACAAAACACTGATTAGGTTAAAGGTTAGGCTGAGGTTAAAAATGAAGGCATGTCTCTGATGAGAAAGACTGACATGTATCATTGTATAGGTTTTCCAAGAACAAGATCTTATAGAGGAAATAATGTAGATGGCTTGTCAGCTGAGCAGCATTTGACTTGCCAGTAAAGAATGAAAGACAAAAACCATGTAATGTCAGCAAAGCATATGATTTCATATGACTTGCTTTCTTATCTTGAGCAAACAGTCATGTAACTCCAGTGTGACCTATTTTCACGGTTTCCCGATGAGCAGAATCAGCAATGTGCAGTAATCAATGTTAAAAATGATAAACTAATGTCATGATATGTAATTCACATTAAAATGACAATCTTGCTGCTTAGTTACTTTCATGTGCCATAGAACAAGAATATTAGCCGAATACAACATTTTAAAAGGAAAGGAAATGAAAAGACTTTCAGGGACACCCAAGCCTTTGACCCGAGGTCATGTTAATGAAGCACATTGATTGCTTGATGGTCACCATCGGTTACTAGATCTATGAATCTTCCAACTCCCTCCTCTGCAGAGGCACATTGTAGTAGACACCTTCTTTGGGTACGATGAAGAATCTATGGACTCGGAGACGTCATCGGTGGCTTCGTTCCGGATGGACAGAACTCCTGCTACTCCTGAGGAAGACCTGGAGGATGTGAGAACTTGCCTCATATTTGTCTAGTCGCCAAGAAAGCTAAAGAGTGTCACAATTACTAGATTTCAATTAATGTCTTGAATTTATTCTATTGTAGACCATTCTGTTTTAACCCTCAATGAAATCTTTTCAATTACATCTGAATAGGGATATACTGTAATCCCAGTTAGCCTCAGACTTTGACCTTTAACCTCTGTGTGCCAATCAAGGGTCTAGCCAACGAGGAATCGGAGCTGCGTTTCCGTCAGCTGACCAGAGAGTATCAAGCCTTACAGCGAGCCTATGCCCTGCTGCAGGAACAGAAAGGGGGCATTCTAGATGCTGAGATGGAGGCCAAGGTACATATTCAAATCAGATATTCTTACCTCATATCTGTCCTAATGAAGATACAGTTGACCCTTCATTAAGTTAAAACAGCAACGGTCTAATTTTACCTAACCGTAAAGAGGCACAGAAGGCCTGTCAGATTTTCAGAACAAGGGAAATGCCAAAACGGTGTGCATATGGTACCTGCAAGTCTGACAGCAAATATAGTTTAGGGTCATGTTGTTTGCTTTTCTGAGGTGAATATTAATGATCAAGTAGTAACAGTGCTATAGTGTGTAATAATTGTTTGTTTTGCTCATGTTTCAGGCTCAGGAGCAGCTCCAAGCAGACGTTCTCAGGTATAAAGCCAAAATAGAGGACTTGGAGAAGGAACTGACTTTGAAGGGGCAGGTAGGACACACGAGCACACACATGAGTTAAGGCAGATTAATGAATGCATCGGGTATAGGACAAAATAAAAAGAACAACAAGCAATATATAAGGATTAGCAGCACACCCTAAAAAATGAACTTGTGTTACATAACGTGTCTTAATGTGATATAGTGTGTACAAGCGTGTGTGTGTGGGGGTGTGAGAGACAAATAGGCATCTGTGCGAAGTTTCCTCACTGCTAAAATAACATCTCTTTAGTTGACACACAACACATATATATAAAATATGCCTTACTTATATTTTATTCAGGGAAATTTATACAACAACTAAAAGGGATAAATTAAAAGATAGCAAATCAACGTATTGGTAGATGTACCAATGACTTCCCTCCACCAACATCTTAGGATTCCTATTGTCCTCTTATCAGTGCAACAAGTTGTTTCATTACTATGCCACCTCTGAATTTAGATTTTGTATTTTTTTAATCTCTTAAAAGCAAACTGTATTAAATTATGATTCTGCTTCTTTTAAATGGCTTTGATTTAATGCATCAGCTGTCTCTGTCCTCACTGTCAGGACTCCAAATGGGTGGAGGAGAAGCAGCTCTTCTTAAGGAGGAATCAGGAGCTACTGGAGAAGGTTGGACTCAACAGTTTTTTTTCCTGATAATCAAACAGTTTCAGTACTCCTTAGGATGTCTATCTCCGTTAATAGTTATAATTTGAGGAATCTGATTTGTCAAAAGTCTATTTATGTTTTGCTGATAGACACTGATTTGTGCCATGATTAGTAACCTTGTTCTTTGCACAGCACTGGTATTATTTAAAAAACTAGGATTTTTTTTATCATTCTGATGGCGCCTGTCACAGATGGTACATTTGCTAATTAGCATTGTTAAGTCTAACAGTGTTGTGGTAGTCTCCTACAGTTATGACTCACCCAGCTGCTTCTTCATCTCCATCTCCATCATATTACATAAGAAATTGTAGCTACAGTCTAATTTGTGAACAACTAAATGAAATTTTACTACCTGTGGTGTCCAGGTGGAAAAGATGGAGTCAGAGTGCAATCGAGCGCAGCAGGAGCTGCAAGACTCCAAAGACCAGAATGAACTGTTGGAATTCAGGATACTGGAGCTCGAGGTGAGTGACAAAGGATTTCCTACCATGCCCTTGTTGAAGTAGCTGTGTTGAAATCCTGTCAAGTTAGCCATTCAGCTACATAAACGGGCGGCCCACCAGTCTGTCAGTCAGACTGATAACCAGCTGACAGTGGTCTTTGTGTTCCCTCTGTGCTGCAGTGCAGATAATGACAGCAGTTTGTGGGGGCCTGAGCTGCCACCTAGTGAGCAGAGAGGAGAACAGATCGCTCAGATGTGTCAGTGTCGAAATGAATGGATGCAACATCACAGTGATTTAACCTTAATTTTAATGAAAGCTTTTATCGTTGCTTCTGATGCTTTTACAGATAACAGCAGCAGCAGCAGCTTGTCTGAATTACAGGTAGTCAGCATTTTCATGGCTGAACATAGCAAAGAGCACCACCTACTGAAAGTCAAACATCATCACTGGAAAAAAATAATAAAAAGTGGAAACAAGAATTAATGAAATTTTTTTCATCTCTGAATGCCAATATTGTATCAACCTGAGTTAGCCAGTAAAACAGCAAACGGGTGAAAGACGTGGCATGTCAATTCTGGTGTCCGAGGCATGTTTATAATGTTAAAAATATATAAAAAATTTAAAACACTACATTTTGTTACTCAACTCTGGTCACTTTACTTACTCATATGAGTATTTACTATAAGAAATGAAAATTTAAGGAGCTATTTAGCTCAAAAGTACAAAACTGTCCTTCCTGGATAACGTCCGGGCTAAAAATCTAAGCATAAATATATGCTAAAAATGTCAAAAATCTTAATAAAAGCATAAATGATGTACTGGGGCATAATTGTGTCGATGTTTGTAATGACACCTACAAATATAGTAACAACACTAAGGTCATTTACATTTTTATTAAAGAAATACTTTTGTCCCCATTTTTGGATTCTCAAATGTCCTTCCTGGGTAACAGACATAAAGTGGCTATACATGACCATATTTGGATTTTGATAGTCATGTGACAGGGTGTTGCATCAGCCAACAGATTCTGAAGGACCCCCAAAATATACCACAAGATCAGTAAGTCTCTCTTAAAATGTTGATAATTTGACCTTTTCGCTCAGTGGTACATGATGTACCACCATGATGTGTCTTTCTGGATAACGCTAAACAAACATTTATAATTTTTTTACATTTTAAAATGACCTATTTCATGTGAAATATGACATTGATGTATTGAAGATTAAGCTAATATTTTACACAGTAGACCCAGTTAGTGCCTGATAATAAAGGAAAAATAGTTATTTTGTCCTTCCTGGATAACAAAGATATTCTGTTACCCAGGACATGTCCTCTGTTATCCAGAATGGACATGTTAATCAATTCAGATTTGTATTGGTATCTGTAGCTTTTTAGGCATTGATTTGATGTTGTATTGTTAAACTTTTATTATTATTAATAACAGCAATTGATTAATTCAGTCAAAGAAGCAGTATTATGTATTTTTTAAACTTCTGTGGTATTCTTTCTTTTATCTTTTTCAATGATAGCAACACAGGACATTATCATAGATATTGTATAGTTATTGCCCAAAAATGAGTATAGTTTTAGATGTTTAAGAGTCAGTTTTGTTCTTGCAGATGCCAGTGTCTCTTGATTACACTGAAATCTTGCAGTGGTCATTCCTGGCTAACAGCATGTCATTCTGGGTAACAATGACACAGTCAAATAATTTAACCCAAATTTCATATTATACTACAGTATCGTGTTTTTTGAGTTGAGGATACAATAACAACCCTTTTACTTATAATGTAAAAAAAAATTAAGACATTTTCTATCATTTTTCTCTTTTTGGCATTAACTATAGTGTGACAAACAGGAACAAATGCAGCGATTTCACTATAAATGTCCAAATGCATTACATTAATTCTGATGAAAATGTTGTTTTCTGAGCAGTAATTATTTGTTGGACTCTAACTGTTGTTATCTATAAACTCTTAAATGCCAACAATGATAGACATTTTAATTTATTTTCAAATCCATTTACGTTACCCAGGAAGGACATTTTTCATGGGAGAAATCACATGATTCACTGAAAAATGTTTATTGCATTCTTATAACAAATTCCTGTTGTTGAGTGGTATACAGAACACTCTAATAAAGATAGAAAGTAACTTAATAGGCATTTTTAGCCAATTTGATTTTTTTTTCATTTTTTAAATCCTTATTCGTCTTTGACCCAAACACTGTTTTATCCAGGTCTAATACAGAGTCAAAAGGAGTCATGATTAAAGTTTCAGTTACAGTGGATACTTTGTGCGATGAAATGTATACTACTCTTGTCATAGGAGCGTGAGAGGAGGTCCCCACCATTCAACCACCTGAGGATGCATCCCTTCTCTGAGGGCGTCAGTGCACTGCAGATCTACTGTATGAAGGAGGGGGTCAAGGTACACAATGAAAAGACTCCTCTACTTTAACTATAGTCATTTGTCATGGAGTATAAAAGTGTCGGATGTCACTGTGACAGATCACAAAAGTATTATGGCCATAACAAACTAGGGGCTGTGAAGATCCATACTTTTGTATTCCTTTTTTTAACAGCACACAGCATCTTGTGTTTTCAGTAAAAGCCTAATAAGCAAACATCGATAGAATCTGCAGTTAAATGCCATTTTTTGTATGATCCACATTTTTATTCTGTTTTCTTTACAGGACGTGTGCATACCAGATCTCATCAAACTTCTAGACATCCTGGGAGACAACGGGGTAATTCATATGGAATTTAACATATCAATATAATATGATATGGTAAAACAGGCACTTCACTAACAGGAGTTTGCCTTTTTCCTTTTGTATAGAACTTAAGAAATGAGGAGCAAGTGGCCATTATCCAGGCTAGCACTGTTTTGTCACTAGCAGAAAAGGTAAGTTTGGAAACCATATTGTTGTCCCTCTGATAACATGAAAATCAACACAGAATAATTTTTACTGTACTGACTCATGTTTTGCTGTTTGTTGCCCTCTAGTGGATTCAGCAGATTGAGGGGACGGAGGCAGCACTGCACCAGAAGATGATGGACCTGGAGATAGAGATGGTCAGTCTTTTTTTTGATGATGTTACCATTCTGTTTACCTCAGTGGCCTCCTGCTTGAATAAACTTTCTTTCTTACTTGTAATGGCTCACAGAAGCTTTAGTCCATCTTAATATGATTAAAGCTGCCAGTAGGCATGCTATTGCCCATAGCACTTAGACCTTATTAGTAAAATACTGATTTAAATCAAGTATTATGTATTGTACTGCAGTACTGGGGTATTAAAAAAAAGTAAAACTTTTTCCTGTTAACTTGCTCATTCTTTACAGGAGATGTTCTGTAAACAGAAAGGATATCTAGAAGAGGAGCTGGACTACAGAAAACAGGCCCTAGACCAGGCATACATGGTATGTCGGTTTTTGTGTGTTAGGTATACATCACTTTGTGGGGACCATATCTGTTCACAGTCACTGTTGGGACCCTTTCCCCCCACTTTAGGACTAATATTCAGGTCCCCACAAGGTTTAGAATTTATTTCCCAGGTCAAGGCCCCATGCCCACCAAGGCTTTTTTTTCTCCAGCTGAAAACGGCAGGCATTCCTCAGAAAATGCCCAGCTGGGAGCGTTGGAGAGCACTTTGGAGGCGCAACTTTTTTCAGCTGAGATGGCTGCGTCTGGTTGCTATGATACAGAATATCCGTGCAAATAAACATGGCAGCACAGGGTAGAGTACTTGCTTTGGATGAGGGGAAGGCTGAAGTATGCAGGGAGAGAGGACAGGCTGCCAGTGTGTGTGGGTTCATCAGAGGAAACATAATGCAGTATATTAACAGATTTCTCCTCTGATGTTGTTGCTAAGCGCTTGTACATGTAAGATATGACCATTTGTCTCTCTTTCACTGTGATTAAACGGCAGTGACAGTGACCAGTGTGGTGTTTGTACCCAAAGTTGAACATTTTTCAACTCTCAATGTTCAGAAAAAAATGATCAGCTGGCAGCACTCAGCGCAGAATTCACACTCAGCGCCTTATTGTGCTGCCGGTATTTATAGTGCAGCATAAATACATGGCAGAGCATTACAAAAATACACCAGCCTCAGAAAAAAAGCTTCGTGGACACAGCCCCTAAGACTTGGTTTTAGAGTTAAGGTTAAAATCATGAAAATTTTCAGTGAAGGGTTGAGGTCATGCATGTAGTAGTCAAGGTCAGGGTTACGCCTGCAGGGAATGTAAGTAAGTGAATACAAAGTTGTGCATATTTTTTGTGTTTTTAACATCAAAAGTAACAAAAACCCTTTTTTTCCCTCCCGGCAGCAAATCCAGGAGTTGGAAGCAACATTATACAATGCCCTGCAGCAAGATAAGGTGCCTCACATAACCATATTGTTATGAAAACTACTCTGTACACACAAAAAAACAGTGGTTACCATTTTATATATCACCCTCTTGTAAAACATCAGTACGGCTTACATTTATGTTTTCTGTAGTACTAGAGGTATCAGGTTAATCATATTAAGACATGACTGTAAATGTGAAGAAGTGTGTCACAATGTAAATGCTATTAATGTGCTTTTGACATACATCCTTATGATCATGCAAATACTGCTAATCTGGAGCATTTGTGCTTTCTACATGGAGTCCACATGACCAGTTTGCAGGGTTTACTGCACATTACTTTACTCTACACTAGTGACTACAAAGACTTTGCAATTAAGAACACACATTAAGAAAAACTGTACACCTTTTAGAAATCCTCCAGGAATCTTGCCTAGAAGCCTCCACTTATACAAAAAGTGTTCATATACTGTAAGAAAAGTTGGACATAAGATGTGTGTGTTGAGAAGTGTTGTATGTATGTCTGATGCCTGTGTTCCTCCACCAGGTGATAAAGTACGGTGAACCTCTAGATGAGCTTCAGAGGGACGAGCTGCGGACGGCGGTGGAGAAGCTGAGGAGGCAGATGCTTAGAAAGAGTCGAGAGTATGACTGCCAGATCCTTCAGGAGAGAATGGAGCTGCTGCACCAGGCACACCAGGTCCGTCTACGCCTGTACTGCTGATACAGTAGATCTGTGTGTGTATTTCTGTGTGTGTGTGATAATAGAGCTCTGCGTAGAAATAGGTTTGTTTGTTTTATTTTTATGTGTGAAATCTCTCTTGGCTAGATGTCATTTCCTCTACAGAGACACATGCCTTACAGTTTTCTCCCTGAATCTTTGCAGAGAATTCGTGACCTTGAAGACAAGACGGAAATCCAGAGGAGGCAGATTAAAGACCTGGAGGAAAAGGTAGGTCATGTTCTGTGTCTTTATGTAAAAACAAGTTAATATGTACATTAATTAAGCTTGAACACAAACCATGAAATACTACCAAGTTCATTAGCTTAAATATCTTTGCTTACAGCCAAGATTATAGGATTTTCAGCCTAAAGCCTGTAGAATCAATATTAAATTGAATTATGAGTGTATTTCTATTCAGTTTCTTTTCACATTCTGAACAAAACCACTAATGAAAGCTCAAAAAAATACAGCACAATCTCACATTAGATTGTTAATATTCATCAGTACAGTTGCACAATATAACTATCCAGTTTCCCTGTACAGTGAACCTCTGTTTCTGTCTCTGCTGTTACTAACATATCTTAAGTGGTCCTCTAATTCTCTCACTTTCTTTGTCCCTCTTTCATCTCCTTTTTCCTCTTTTCCCAGTTTTTGTTTCTGTTCTTGTTCTTTTCTCTTGCCTTTATCCTTTGGCCTTGAAGTCTTTGGCGTGTCCTGTAGCAGAGGTGAGTCCTTAGGGCTTTGAGTAAAAAGTTCAGACCACAGCCATCTCTCCTCTGGACCTCGGTCAAATACTTTTAAATTAAAACAGAACCTGCACAGCAAGTGTTTTGGCTTTGTGCAGCTGCAGCTTAGAAAGTAAAAGCTGGGAATACTCTCGATGCAGAGCCTGAATTGGCATTGACAAGTGCTCAGTCGAGATGCATTTCTGTAGCATTATCAAGACTTCCTGAATGTGCTCCTGACCTTCAGAGTAAAAGAGGGGATTGTATTATTATTTTTGCAAAATAGTCTTAAAGTAATCAATTTAGTATGTACTCATCATACCTATTAAATGAAGGCAAATTTAAGTGAAAATAGTTTCCTAGTTGAACTGTATATATTGCAAATCAGTCAGTGAGAGTGTAAATTGTACAATAAACTACACACAAACTGTGTGTCAGAATATTTCTATTGCCCCATACTTAATCCTCACACAGGAGGGAAAGAAAAAGGAACCAAGAGTCCAAACGGTTTTACAGTCACATTTTGAGACAGGATGCTCTTTTTACCATAATGTGACTACTGTGACCCTCAGTGCTTTCCAGAAGCAAAAATTATTTGACCCTGGTCTGCTCACTCTTCCTCCTACACATGTACTTCCTTCATCTTCCCTTCACAAAATCAACTGTCATTCCTTCTTGGTCTTTGCACTCTTAACATCTTTCCACTCAGGCATTTCTGTTAATATCCATATTTTCTCCCCCATTTTATATCAGCATATGATTTTTACTTATTGAAAGGTTTCTAGGTAGCCTATAACTTAAATCAACATCTGCCCCTCCCTTGTGTATTTGTTTGCTGTCACATCTTGGCTTTTAACTCATGTTTCTATACATTTTAAAATAATGTGCACAGTCTTCAGGGTTTGTAATAGTCCTACAGGTGTATTAAGTTGTTGTTTGTTTTCCTCCAGTCACTTGGGGGCAGCACAACAAGCTGTAAAAACAACACTGGCATACTATCACCTAAGAAAATTGTTACAGCTAATGTGTGCCAATTTACAACTCCAGCAGATAAAGAGCAATATTAGCTTCAGCCTGTTAAGTCTGGTTTGGTCTCCTGAGAAAAATATCTTGTCCTTTAGCACCTAACTTATTACCCCTTTTCCACCAACATGGACCTGCTTCAGTTCTGGTTCGCACACCTAATTTTGAACCGTTACGAGCATTTTGGAACCAAAACATAGCAGGTTTTTCTTAACCTAACGTGCGAACTGTGACAACATCAGTGGGACTGTCATATTCAAGAGAATGGAAAGAGAAGATGGAGAAAGAAACAAAGGAGAAGTCAAGGGAGAAATCATCTGAGAGAAAAAAAAGGGCATGCAGTGGTGTCATTAATAGGTGGTCCATGCTTGTCTTTTAGGTCAAAACAAACATCTCACAGGTAATCAGTGCAATCAAGATCTTTGCTACGACTAGCGCCCTCTGTTTAGGGGGGGCATCTTTGATTATAATAGTTCTGCTCAAAACTGGTGAAAATGTGGGCTGGTTTGTATGATAGCACCAAAGTCCCAAGAATCCTGAAAAAAAGCACTTCACGAAGTAGAGCTAATTGGGTGGAAAAGTGGTGTGTGTTCACCAGCTAGTTGCTAACTCTGTGGGACATAATTGATGCTCAGGTTTACTGCCAAGCAAACGACAGAAATGAAAGAACTGCTACAAATGTATTAAAGAGCATTATGTTGTGTCAATCCTTGGGAGCAATGTAGGCCTGGAAAGTATAAAAACAGTATGGAGTACTCTGCAGCCACATGTGGCTCTTTGTCCCCTCTACAGTGGCTCCCTATGGGTTTGCCCAAACAAAAAAAAAGGGAAAAAAAATATTTTTTATTTTCATACATCATTGTTCTAGGCCTAAAGTGATTTTATTTTCTCCAATTATAAAAATGTGTAGCCTATACACTAATTAAAAAAATGTTTTAACGTTTCTTCAACTAAATTATGTGTCTGACATCTACAGCCTGGCACCTTTTCCTCTAAATTTTGCCAGACTTCACTGGCGGTGGCGCATCTTGAGTCTTCCTAGCTAGGCTAACTATGGATTTCAAATTCAAAAAGGGGAAAACATAGAATTTAACAGTTTGTGGACATATTTGTTTGCTTTCACCACCAGTGCTGCAAAATTCTCCTGGCAAATGAATGAACCACTGCAGAGGAGCCATATATTAAGGAAAGCTAATTGGGAGCCATTGGTAATGTTGATAGGCAAATTGTGATGCCTTCATTATAAGGCTAAGAAAATGCTTTGCAGCTCCATACAGATATTTTTTCCCTTTTTTGGCTAAAAACGGCTCTTTTAATAGTAAAGGTTGCCAACTCCTGCTCTAGAGGTTTTCTATGCAGGACTGCAGGATTACTATTTGAAACATACTTGCCAGTTAAGGTGAAAGTGAAGGTCAACCCCAGATCCACTTTTGTCAGGCTTTTTGCCTTGCCTTGTTTTTCTACACTTTTTCTCTTGGATGCCTGCTGAGCGCCTGGTCACTACCTTTCTAAATACCCCTGACCTCACCTCAGCACTGTGGAGGTACAAACCCATAAATGTCCTGAACATAGAAAATGAGAAGAAAATATAGGCAGAGGGCAGAGTCTCTGCAGGAAAATACACTTCTAATGGATCATAAGTGATCACTGAGAGGAATTACTCCCGTTTGAATAAATACATTGTTTTTTAAGGAAAATCCTGCATAGTACATCTTCAACAGTATTATGTGCCATTTGCTTGTATTGCATGCTTTTAGTTGTTTTAAAGAGTCTGGATTGCTGAGTTTGCTGTTACACTGCTAAATACTAAAACAATACAGGACATACTGATTTTCTTAACATAACAAAAGTACTTTGTCTGCCAAATTTGCTTGACACATAGTACTTTTAACTCCTCTAATTCTCTGTGACTCCTCTCTGTCTCTCTTTGTCTCGCAGGTGGTGTGTCACCTTGGAGATCTTGTTTGTGACTGCAGTGTTATTTATTTTCTGGACAAGTGTGGAACAGTGTGCGTAGCAGTGACTGCTAGTGTCATAACATCAGTGACTGCTGTCAGTGTAGGTGGATGTATCGTCTGTCGGCCCTGGACGTTCACACTTCAGATTTTATTCTTTTGGTCTTTTAATGGGGGTGGGTTTCTCAGGATGCTGCCCAGGATGACGTTTTTTTTTTTGTTTTTGTTTTTTAATTTGTTAGAGCGGTGTTGGACATTAAACGTCTCCAAACAGCTGGGAGTACTGTAACAGGCTGCAAGAATGACACACATTTAGAGAGACACTTACAGTAGACGCAGACACATACACATACTTATATACATACAGATTACGGACACGCATGCATATACAGACGCATGCAGATGCAAACACATGCATATACACACACATGCTTTGACAAATCCAAACCAAAGCCTGGGAAATGTTCTCTCTGCCATGCAGGGTAATAATATGTCATTCACCACCATTCAGCCACAGTGGGAATATAAGCAGACAGAAAAACTCATAAACAACGAGGCAAACGGACCACAACTTCTCTTCTTTTTCTCTTCTTTCCTTTCCAAACCCGAAAGGACGTTCTTCACGAATGCAACCTCTTGGTGATATAGAAGCGAGCCAACTCAGGGCCCATGAGTGCAGAGGCCAGTAAGTACTGGTCTTAGGTCAGATTATAATGAGGAACACTGTGGGACATGGTGTGTCACCGGCCGGCCTGCCCTCGCTGTTCCCAGAATGGTGCTTACACAGACTGCTTGGACTCTCCAGAGATTATACCTGGAAAAGACAGAACGACACTGCAGAGACTGGTGTGTGTACAGACACTAAAAGGAGGATACAGGACACTCAGGTTGACACGTCTTCACTGGACACATGTAACAGACTTGAGTGAAGAGGGGGTAAAAAAGAGAAAGAAAAGATCACGGGGGTAAACGACACTCTCCGATCCAGCACCCTGGATCTCCATAGATTGTCAAACCGCTTCTTAATTTTTTCTCAAAAACCAGCAGACTGTAAGAGCTTTACTCTCTGGTTACCTTTTTTTTCTCCTTTCTTTTTTACAGCTCCTACCACTTAGATACTGTGTCCCAAGATTTCCACTGAGAAAACATCCCTATTCTGTACTGTAATATATACATTTGTTGATATGTACATGCGTCTGAATTATTTCATGTAGTCTCCCCTTTTTATTTCTGTGAATAGTTACACTTTTATTTGACTCTCTGAAGCAGCTTGAACAGTTGATGTAGTTTATAAAAGACTCAAAAGGGTATAAATTGCTCTGTTGTATTGTGGTGACGGCTGCACAGATTAACTTTATCTCCTTGGAAATTATAACTGAAAATCTTTTGGAATATGAATGTGGAATAATGAAATATTTGCCTCCCTTTTCCTTCAATCCTCCCTCTATCACATACTGTATTTATTACTCTGTCTAAAAATGTGCTGCTCTGGTTGACCAGCGGGGGGTGCTGGTTTCAACTGAGCAACTTTCAATCTGCCCTTTAAAGTTACATCATCTTTTGACAAACTTGTATATACTTTCAGACTACATTGCAAAATATATTTGTCACCTCTGGTCGGATGATTGGTCAGTTTAAATTCAAATCTAACAGTTACATCATCAGTATGTCCGTCATGGACCAAAGCTACATTCATCAGGTGAACTTCATATGACTGAAATGAGATGAAAAACATTATAAATTCACAAATTTCTCTATCCGAAGATCACTGCAGTTTCTCTCTCATCCCCTGTTTTTTACTAACAAAAACGTCTTTGATACTAACAACACTCTTTTACGAGACACTACTTGCCACTTCCCCAAAATGAAACAGGAGAAAGTGAATGCAACACTACACCTGCTCCACTTCTCTCCTGTCAAGCTAACTCTGCCCAGTCCCTGCAATATTAACTAGCTGACTGTGCTTGTTCCCTGTGTACCTGAGCTAGTGTATCTGCCATCATACCACCCCGCTGGCTCCATTCACAGGTCTGGGGTATCTAGGCATCTCATTACATAGCAGACAGTAACCACTCCATTCACTTTACCAAGGGGAATGACTGAGACTATTTTTGTGCAAACTCAGCTAACTAGCAGTTGCCTTAAATGCACTTCCCCCCCCTTTTTTTCCCGCTTGTATGTTCCTTTGTAACAATTATTTTTTCAGGCGGTTGATATAATCATGTAATGTAATGTATATTTTTTTGTCTTTATTTCACAGAGGAATTTTTTTTATCTTTACCCCGTCTGTCTTCCAGCCAGAATTTAACCCCTCCTCCTACTTTCGTCTAGATTATTACAGAAATGGAAAAAAGGAGTAATGCTGTAAAAAATAAACACAAAAAAACATGGCCTTTGACCTTTACTGATAAATTGTCTTCTTTTCACATAATTATTACAGGAATGCTTGGCAAAGGTTTTGGAGCTGAAGGTGAGCATTAGTAACTGTCCTTATATTTTTCCTTCATTCTTCCTTTTCTTCCAAACTTTGCATTCAAAGGTGGTTGGTTTATTTTTTAGTGACCTGCTGCTGAAAATGGCTGTTTTGCCACCAAAAGCAGTTTTTTTTACTAAGGCATAGCTGCATTTTTGTGACACCAAAACCAGGTATTTTAAACCAAAAGAAGTGGTTTTGGGCCTAAATATAACTATACCTTAACCACAGCACTGTTAAAATGTCAAAAAAGCATCAAATCTCAACCCAGCCTCACTCCACAGTTGTCAAAATCCAACGCTTAGGCAGTGATTTGTGGTGTTAGACACTGATAAAAAAAAAAAACAAAGCCATCTTTTAACATAGGCATGGTACGGAGCAGGTTGCCATTATAGTTTAACGGTGCTTGGCGGCATCAGGGGGAAACGCGGCAGGACAAGAATGAACATTAAGGCGGCAAAATTCTGAGTAGGGCGGGTCGAAGGGGTGGAGAATGGGTCCAACAAACAAGGACTTAACCCTGTTCTTTTTTCCTAAACCTAACTGTGTACGACTTTCACCCGAGTGAGTGGTGTTCGCGTTCTGTAAGATTATAATGCCAAACCCTGTTCTTTTTTACTAAACCTAACCATGTGTTTTTGTTGCCTAAACCCAACCACATGTTAGTTGTTGGAGGAAAAAAAAAGGCAATTTGCATTACAATGTAGTGCATTTATTTTGAAAGAGAGTGTATGTAAACGTTTAATTTCCTGTGAAAATGAAAGTTTGTTTTGAAAGAAGCAACAGACATAACTTGACATGGCGTCCCAAAAAGTCAACAGCCAACGCACTCAGGGTATCTTTACTGTCATATCTGGACATAGAAGGTCAATGACTAAACGTCGTTATGTGACGAGGTCGGAGTGAGAATGTGTTGAAAGTATCAATGTATCAGCTAGATAATAGAGTACACATGTAAGGTGTTTATTACATTTTGGGCATTAATTATTTAGCAAGTGGATTTATCATAATTTTGTCAACAAAACAGTTTTGTTGTAAATACTGTTTAGTTGCTTTTGTGGAGCTTTCAGTCACATTACATTATATTCCACAGCAGATGGAGTTGCCTAGTTATCATGGAATTGTAGATAGCCAAATTTTCTTTTCATTTTTTTGAGCACTTTAGTGGCATCTCATCCATTTTGTCTTTAAAATTAAGATTGAAATTTAATCCCTGCCTTTGGAAACATGAAGTTGAAAAAGAGCTAACATTTAATAGTTATTCTGAAGCCTTCTATTTATTTAAAATACTCAGAGACAAAGATTTGTTCTGTCATCTACTGTGTCCAACATCAAGAGTGAACTTTCAATTCCAGCATTCATTAATCTTTTCTTCTGTGGTGTCTTTGTTTTAAGGATTTAATTTGTGTTGCATATTATTGCTGACTCCTGTCAGTGTCTATTAGTAGCCATCATCAGTCGTCCCTGTTAATGGGCTTCTGCTTTGTTCAGGTCAGGAAGAGGGAAATAGGCTTTTAGCTGTGACTGGTATTGGTTATTCTTCCATCTGATGTGCGCTACACATTTCAGTCAATGGACAGAAATAGCAATAGCATAGTTACTGCTAATACAGTACATCCTTTGTTGTTACAGGTCAATACTATTCTAAAATGCAAATGTCATTATTTTCTGTGATACATGATTTTTTTCAAAAATTCATTCATAAGAACAGCGCCAACATACAAGTGCTCATTGTTATGAAACGGTTTTTAGACTTTTAGACTGGTTATTACAAGAATCACAAAAACTTTCCTACTCTGAAGCAGTGAAGGCTTCACTTGTCTCACAAGTTTTTTTTTTTTTTCTTGGTAACACAGGACACAGAGCAGGGTCAGTCCAGGAAAACAGTCTGTCTTTTCACTTTAGCCTTGACTGTGTTTGCCAAGCCAGGGGTCGAGCCAGGTTTTGTGTTGTAGACCAGACCTGCCAAAAAATGTCTGTCATAAAAGCACTTCTATCTGTTCTCCTCTCAGCACCCAAACAGAGGTCACTCTCAGAGGTTAAAGTGTACACTGACTGAATAAGTGGTGTCTAAAGATGATTTAAAACTCTTTCATGAAAAACATTTCAAAGTTAGTTTGTCATTTTTTCCCCTGCAATCTAAACTGAATTCTGCATTTTTCTCTGTTGCTGAACAGATAATCCTTGATGACATATTTGTTGTTTGCAAATAGAAACAGCTTTCTCTGCAGAACATCCACTGCAGAAGCACAGAGCTTCAACCAAAACGCTTATGGCATGACTCAGAAAAGGGTGGACAGTTTAAAACTCATATTTTAATGATGAGTCGTGCTGTATGACATGAAAACCCCTGTGTTATCGTATGTTAGAAAGCCCGCCTTGCTGTAAGGGATACAAGATTGAAACGCCTGATGGTACATCCCTGGAAGCTCTTTAACCTTATTTCAGCAGCTGCTGGTCTGCAGCCAAACCATCCCAGGCGGATGCAGCTGCCCAGTCTGCTCTGTTCAGCTGCTTAGCAACACTGACTTCATGGTTCATACACCGATTAACATGAGAACTCACTTGTTTGCTTTTTTATCTTTTTAACTACAGTGAGAGTAAAGATTATTTTTCCAGCACTATATGTAACGGAGCAAAGCAGCTGAGGTGTGTTTTCTCCTGCAGCTTTGACTTCAGTTTGACATTCATGTGACTAAACCAGGCTCATCCGAGCATAAAAAACGACTCTTGAATGTAAGCCTTTGTCTTTGCTCTCTCCTGATCATCCTGTGTATGTTGCCAAAGGTTCACTGCTGCTGGTGACTGTGGCCTCCTTCTGCTGTAGTACTGCACCATGCTGCTCTGAGTAATGAAGGGAAAAGTTTGTAGTCGCAGTTTCTCGGTTTCTAAAAATATACAATAATAAATAAGTGTCATATGTGGCTAGAGAAAAAAAAAGTAAGAATAAAGATGGTCCAACCAGGGCCAACAAATATTGGTGTGGGGACATAGTTGTGTCCTGTTATTTAAGTGGTGGAGAGCCAAGTTGGTACATATACTCAAGTGCAGGTGGCACAACTTGATTTTGCTGAATAGGACATGCCCCTGGATCAACATCCCACATCGCATTCCTGGACCAACATTGCAATCAATCAGTCACAGCCCTCTGACACCATCAGTGTGCGCTCCTGTGCCTCTTTCAAAATTAATTTGTACTTCTTTAGAGATAAGCTAGTTTTCCAAATTTACATTAGTGCAATCAAACAAAATCCTCACTTAACAAAAACCTTATAGGCTATTGCAGGGTTAGCGAGTTAGCTTGCTAAGTAGGTGAGCTATGCTAACATTGAAGCTTGCCAATAGAGTGAGGATAATAACATTTTTCAGTTGCAAATTCCTGCTTTTAACACACTTTCTCTTCTTTTTTCCGTGTTGATCCTGGATAGATTTGGTTAGGGTTTATCCAGGACCATCATCATCATCATCATCATCATCATCATCATCATCATCATCATTAAGCTGATTCTGGATAATTTGTTTACGTCAACATCAACATAGCAGTGATGGTCCTGGATCAACATTAGAGATTGTATTCAGGATCAACATGGCAATGATGTCCCTGGATCAAACAAATTATGCAGGATAAAGATGATGACGATGGTTCTGGGTCAACAAACATATTATCCAGGGTCAACATGGCAGTGATAGTCCTGGATCAACATGAGCACTGCAATCTTGCAAAAAAATAGTTTTGGATAGGCTGTTGAAAATGAGGGAAAGTGTATCCTTTGCAGGTCTTTTCAACTGAAAATAACATTATCGTTACTCTTATTGTTGGTGAAGAATATTTTAGCCTGTTGGCAAGCTTTCTTGTTAGCAAAGCCAACCTAGTTAGCAAGCTAACTCTAACCCTGCAGCAGCTTACAAGGATTTTGTTCAATGTTACGAAGGATTTTGTTCATTGTATTAACTTAAGTTCGAAAAACTAGCTTAGGTCTGAAGAAGCACAAAAGAATTTTGAAAGACGCACAGGAGCAGCACACTGATGATGTCAGAGGGCTGTAATGGATTGATTGCAATGTTGGTCCTGGAACTCAATGTGGGATGTTGATCCAGGAGCATGTTCTACTTGGCAAAATCACGTTGTGCATAACAGGTGAGCTGTGAGGCTAATTTTTTATTTTTTTTTTTAGGTTTTTACACTAACTTAACCTGCTATGTTATCAAGTATGGCAGAAAAACTGATATAGTACTCAGCATAAATGCAGTAAATAACACAGGTAGTGATGCAGGGTTGGGACATAATCAAGACCATCTGAGAACAGTAATTATTTTGTCTCTAACAGTTTTCTAATTCTTTTTATTGAATCTCTTGAATAAAGGTGTGCCAATGCAGAGCCTACTTGGAACTTGTCAGACCTTATGCATTTTCCTTTACCATTTGAATTAACTATTATTGACTTGCCTGTGGAACAGTGGCCCACTTACCCAGTTTTCCAAAGGTCTCACTTGCCGTAAGGCCTTTTGTGCCAAATCCATGAAGACAACGGAGTGTTATTTCGCCAAACTCTGTCCTATCTGCCAGTCATTGCATCATGCCTGGATGAACATGCTTTTAAGCCAGTGGCAACATGAGAGCTGTTGTCTTATGGGGGGCATTAATTTTACCAGCTGACCTACCTTACATCCATTTTTAATATGAAAGATGGTGGATAGTCTCCTGCTTTGTTCCAGCATTGCCGCTGTCATTGCTTTAAAAGCCTCATTAAGTCGGGGCAATATCCTGTTAGATAGCTTATTGACTAAGTGCCAAACTGCTTTGTCACAGGATGTCATTCAAAAGGTCCAATGCCAAATCTTTGGTCATTACTCCCTGGGAAATACCAGAGAACCCATTATGTACTCTGACTGATTTTTTTTTTCTTTGTGATCAGGTTTAGTTTGTGAACCACAGAGAAATTCACCCAAATTAAATAAACAACTGACTGTTTTGTTTTTATGGTTTGCAGCTATTATGACATCACCGACATTGAAAGCCAGACAGTGTGAGCTGATGGCTCCGCTGCCTCCCAGTCAGTCTACTGCATCCAGACCACAGTAAAGCATCTGCACTAGCCTTTGAGCACTGTCCTTGTTCCCTCACATATTATTTAATTCTTTTCAAGCCATCTAGACTGGCTGGTCTCAGTGTATGAATGTGTGGCCAGCAAAACACAAAGAGGCTGCATGGGTAAAATAATGTAAATGATATTGTCAGTTTTATTTTGTTCTGTCCCCCTTCTCTCAAGATTAATTACTGTCTAAACACAAGTAACACACTGGAGGAAAAGGAGAACAGGACTGTCTGAAGACACAGAGACTCAGTAAGTCACCATAGAGTTACAGAGGCAGGGAATTTTAGTGGGCTCTTGGCATCTCCACGAACCTTGATGCTTTAATCACATTCATGTGAGGGAAAATTTCTGCTGGCCTGACAAGTCGCTGTGCTGGATGCCAACAGAGCCACAGGAACTGCGACAGTGGTATTCAGCAAGGAATGTGTGGAAATAGAGCTACTTATCATATTTTACTCCGCTTCAGTCTGCTGAAAAAAAAATCCACTAAGCCATCTTTTCAGAATATAGCGCTTGATCATTCCTTTTTTCCCCCTGTCTCTGATGCATTTTCTCTAGGTGTCAGTAAAACAGTTTGTAAAACAGGCACTGTCAGCCTCTGTTAAACAAACTAACAACAACACATGATACACGGCTAAGATCAGAAAAATAATGTCTTCAAATCAACCAGTATTTGAACTAAAAAGGAAATGGTGGTTGTCTGACACTATATTTATTTGTAGCATGAATTTCCTTACTGCAGCCAGACTTATTGCCAGTTAAGGGTTCTCTCTCTGGTTTATAAATGTCCAAGTGCTTGTTTGCATTTTCTGCAGGGGCATAATAGGAAAAACTGAATGCTGGAAGTTTTTGTCTGCCTGAAAAACAACAAAGGCTTTATTCCAGTTGCTGACAACCTGTTAGATGAGACCTGAGGATGTGGCCTGTTGATTTCATCATAGCTTACAGTGTGACTGACCTTGAGACTCTTTCACATCTCTGTAGGCACACACACGCACACGCATGCACACACACACACACACACACACACTTAGCACTTCAATGTTATCTGGAAGGCAGTTGTCATTTCTAATCCAGCTGATGAAAATTTCCACTAAGCCTCACAGTGAAACCAGAGCCACCTTCATACTGTACCAGACTGAACTGCTGTTATTCTTTCAACTTTCAATCCATGTCAAAAAGTCTAAGTGTGATTTTAGCAGTGGCTAATGAATTACAATCACGGATAGATTACTGAACAGGCCTACCGGGCACAGGCCCAGGGGCCCCACTGGTCTGCACCTGCAAATGTCACTCAAGTGAACATGCACCAAAGTAACTCAAAATGACCACAAAGAGAAAAAAAAGACCACAAAGAGATGCAAAGGAACTGCGAAGAGACACAAAATAACCACGAGAAGGGGGAAAACAACCACAAAGCACATATCCACCTTATTCTTGAGGGCACTATTGTAGAAATGATTATGTGCGCAACTTCCTGTGAGATAGCGGAAGTAGCATTAAGCTAGTTAGTCTGTGGTTAGTCCAAGTGGCTACTCTTGGTGGCTAAACGCCAACGTTGGTTCTTTTTGAAAGTAATTTTCCTTCAGTTTAACAAATACTAATTTATTTTTTAACAAATGTGTAACTAATGTTAACTGAGCATTTTCTAAAATGTCTTTGTGGAGCTCTGGTACCTGTTGCACTGTCCGTGTCTGTAACGACTAACAACCAGTCTAAGCTACATTTCTGTCTTCAGCAACTGTGTGTTGAGCATGTAACCAGAACAAAAATGGATTGTTCCCGTTGCCACAGTTACCATTGATGAACTGGTTGATGAACTTGTGGTTTTATGAAAAATAAAACCACAAGAGTTTCACGAGACATAGCAAAAAAGTATTAAATCAGAATTTACAGAAGAGAATGACACTTAGACTGACAGGTCCGTCACTCAACGTCAGTACGTGATATCCCTGTCTTTCCTCATCTGACTTCATTCTCGACCTACATTAGAAAATTGCTTGTTATAAAATAAAAGCAGCAACATACCTTGAAATATGTATTTAGTCATTTGGGCTGAGAATGTGTTACTGATTTACCGTACTTCCTTTTTATCATATAAAAAATGAATGCCAAAAGTTATTTCTTTTACTCCTACTTTATATTAGTATTTCTGTAGTCTGCTGCTAAATTCAGCATCATGTTTTACCCAGAACAGATTTTAATATATCAGAAGTTAAAAAAATGTGTCAACTGTGGACTAGCTGGGAAACATCACATTTATTCAGTTACTGAATTTTGTTAAATGTTTGCCGAATGTGTTAGTATCTCTCAATAAGTCATCAGAAACCATAAGTCAAATTAAGAAGGAGCAGATGTTTTCCTTACGCTAGCTCGGGCCACATTAAAGTTCACAATATTTTAACGGGGCAAGGCAAGCTAATTGCTAGCGTGCTCGAAAAAGGAAAAGGAAACACATAAACAAAAACAAAAACAAAAACAATGCTTTGCAGCAACAAAGAGACAAAGAAATACGATAAAGAGGGGCAACATAACAACAAAAACAGAACAAATAAGATGTTACACCACCACAAAGTCTGCGTAGTAAAGGTGGTGAGGCCTTTTGCCTGTTCATACACATTGACCTGTGACTTATAATTGACCCATAAATGAAGCAATGTGATCTTACTCATGAAAGGTACTCAGTATTATATTTGATAACGTGAAGCATATATAGATGTTTTTTAGTCTTTTTCCTTGGTTTGTATGAGGATAAATGCCACAGGAATGCCATTCCATATTCCTAACCCTTGTCCTTCCCTTCATCACTGATATCTGGGAAGAGTTATTCAAAAAGATAAATATAAAGCTCAGTGAGAGTCTTTTGACCCCACTCAAACTTGTGAAACATGCTGATATATTGCCATTACATAATTGCGTTCCTGTTTACTGAGTGACAGTGTTGAACTTCTCTTGCCCTCCCGACTCAGCAGTCTCTCACTTTGAGACCTGCTGCCTGAAAGCTGCTCGTCTCTTTGCGCTGCTGCTGCTGACACCATCCTGTCTCATTTGTGCTGGCGTGAGTAGGTAATAATCACCCCAGGGTGTCGCCGATGAAGGCCCGAGACCAGCACTTGAAGAAATATCAGCTTTAGCATTCTTTGAGCTGAAGTGTTTCAGCCTAGCCAAGAGGAGTTGGACGGAGAGCGCAGGTGTGGCTATAGTTACATATCAAATATCTGAGGTGGTGCTGAAAGGACAGCGACACTGTGGACAGCTCTGTCCGCACCTTGGAGACCTGTGTTACCTGCTGAAAGCACACCTGTGTCCAATTAGTTCATTTCGATATTAGCTCAGAGACGGTCGGAAGTGCTGAACATTGGCTATTTTAACTCTTACATCCAGCTTAAATCATACGGAGAGGTAGGTATTACCGGCCCTTCACTGCAGTTGCAAGTCGTCTGACATTTGGCATTGAATATATTGCATATTGCTATTTTGGATTTGCGCCTTCTAGTTATTTTTCACTTACATTTTTAACCAGTTTTGCACTCTTTCCACTTTGTAGGCTTTTGCAACTTTTGCACAACAATAAACACAGTCTTAAGTCCACAAGCCTCCGAGTATATAAATGAACTCACTTTAAAATCTGACAAATACCTCTGCATCAGGCACCACTACAGTGCCACCTCTCCTGCCTGCCTGTCTGCTCAGGCTTCCTCACAGCACCACACACACACACACGCACATAGAGACAGGCACACACCACTTCAGCACTAGTTTAACTGGCTTTCTCGGTCACTTGCAGGGGCTCCGCCATGGCAGAGCGCAGGGGAAACCGGGACCAGGCAGAGGACGACCTGCCGGTTTATCTCGCCCGACCCGGCACGGCCGACCAGGTGCCCCGGCAGAAATACGGCGGCTTGTTTTGCAGCGTCGAAGGCGCGTTTGAGAGTAAAACCATAGACTTTGATGCCCTGAGCGTCGGCCAGAGGGGCTCCCGCACCCCGAGGACCGCCAAACGAGAGCCCGGTCAGGAGGCGAGGAGCCCGGCGAGTGACAGCAGGATCTCCTCTGCTGTGGAGAGTCCCGCAGCAAACAGGGGAGGAGGGAAGGATTCACCTGGGGTCCAGATCAGAACCAGCGGCGGTAAAGAAGTGTTGCAGAACCTGGAACATGACAAGGTAAGAAGACTGTAACTTTTGCGTGATGGGAACGGAATGATGCAGCATGTGTAAATGACAGGAGTGGTTTCTACAGTGTGTGTCACTGTTGTGACCGTTAGATTTACCTTTTCTTTTCAGGTTGGTCCTATACCTATCTGATGTTTAATCATGTTTCAATGCTGAGCTGAATATTCCATTAGTATTTATTGACAATAATATGCAAGTTAATGAAAGATGGAGAGGTACAACATTTTGAGATTACCAATAACTGGCACAATAATTAACTGACTCACACATTGACCCTGATGCTCTCCGGCTTTGGGCCACACCTAAATAAAATTGGAAAATTCTCCATCATCCACCATTCAAAGCCTATAAAGTTACTCACCTAAGAGAGGCTGTATGCTGAATAATTGTTTATTGGATGTGTCACACCATCACATCACTATATGACACATCAGATCACTGAGGAAAACCTTTCTAAGGAAATTCTTTAGATAATTTAACAGCAATACAGAATACATACACCTTAACAATGAGTGTATAATGCAGTCATAGAAGTCATAGAACACCAAAAGGCATGAAACACATAGTCAAACAGCCCTGAGTGGAGTTGTTGGACTGGAGCACATTTGATTTTCCCAATAATAAAATTAGTTTTCAAAGTGTATGATAGGAAATACACAATGCCTGCCAATATGGCTGGGGATGAGACAGACTTACCATCCTCTGCCAACTTTCATCACCATTAGTTTGGCTGGTATAATTCTTAAAGCCCTTAAGAATAATATTGCAGAAAAAAAATCAGGACTAAAATAGAGGGGGAAAAGGACTTAAGCAACCAAGGCCACAGAGTATGACTGGAAAGCCTCAAGGCTGAACAAATGAAATTTCTGTCATCACTGTAAGTGTGGGCCACTGCAGAGATACCTCCTGTTTAAGTGAAACCAGAAGTCACAGCCATGATGTTTGATATATACTACAAAGAGACAAAGAAACAACTGTTGCCCACATATTTAGCAAAATATTGACCTGCCATTTTTTATTTAACAACTGGGTCCATTGAGCTCAAATGTAAGCTGGTAACTTAGCCCTTAGAAGAAAAGGCACTGAGATAAATCATGGTAGAACTATTACATCCAGGTTGATTTTTTTTTTTTTTTTTGCAATGCATAGCGCTTCAACTTTATTATGTTTCGTTTTTGTCGAGATTGTGTCAGATTAACTCTCTCATTAGTGGTAAGCAGCAGCAGTCACTTGTGTCATTGCTAGTAGTTATAAAGGCCCATTATCTAAAGCAACAATGATCAGTGTGGTTAAAGTTTGGTAACATGTTAAATGCACAGAAAATTACTGAAACACTATTTGCCAATAGACCTTCTCTAAAGCAGACGTTTTGACTTGTCATAGTAGGAAAAGTGCAGGTGTTTAATATTACATTACACATTTTCCTTCTGTCAAAAATTTGAAAATCAAATGCTATTTCGATCAATTTTTTATTTAGAACTGAAATTGTGACACCCCTGCTCTAAAGTATGACAAAGCCATGCCATGCCACTTCTCACCATGCCACCAGTTTTGATGAATTATAATTTTATTCAACTCAAAAAGTGTGGGCAGTGGGGTTTTTTTTTTGTCAAAAAACTGTATTAAAGAAGAAGTACATGAGTATGTAGATCATTTTTGTATGGGCTACTAGGCAGTACACTATATATTTACTCCACCCACTGTTAAATGACACTTTTGAGCAGGAAAGCTGGTTCCTCTAATGTCAGACTGAGATTACTCTCTGGGCACCAAAAGTGATGATTCATCTCTCACACTCACACACTCATTTGCAATTTTTGTCTGAAAGAGAAAAGATGCTGTCAGAGCATGATTTGTAGTTAGTCATTGCAGGGCAGGCCACATTTTGCCACACACACACACACACACACACACTCTGTACTCATACTGTATAATGCATAAATGTAGTAAATTGACTTTAATAAGAAGCAGGAAAGAGTTAAACATTATGGGATGGTCTGATGTAATACAATATGTCATAGATTACAGTCAAGTAGAATCTAATAAAATGTAATTGTCTGCTTAAATGCATAAACGTATCATCAGCCTGACGTCAGCTGTGGTCTGAAATCAGACACAGCAGTGATTGTGTTTGCTGTCATCATGTTTAAAATGTCTCTGTATGGTGTTTATCTGTTTAGAGGATGTCAATAACAACCAATGCAGTGGTATATATTTAAAGTGGAATTCAGTTGGGGTAATGTCATCACAATGCAGCAAAATCTAAGATGCCCAAAAAGAGACATATTAATTAGAAAAGCCTACCTAGATTATCACTATCATTATCAATTGCACCCCATGATGCACATCCCAGTTATTGTTTCTATGACTTAAATACCGCCTGATGCAAATCTAAACTCATACTTTAGATGAAACAAGTCTATCAGCTGCTGTTTCTGCTGTGGTGGCAGATCTCTTATCGCCCTCTGTTGTCTCCCAGCGTTGATTAATTGGAGACTCAGCAGCAGGCAGAGGAGTTACAGACCTGTTGTGTGACAACAACACTAATGCACGGGGACTGATTGAAGCCACAACTCTCCGTTTATTCGAGAACACTGATAAATTATCTAAAGTAGAAATGAAATGTTTTCTTGTAAGTATTGTTCCACTGTTTTGTTTAAAGGACTTGTCCTCATCATTTATACCTCAGTGATTTCTGTGCTGTTATTGATTCACAGCCTGACAGCAGACAGTTTAGGACTGGGTCAGTGCACGCATCCCCAACTAGCTAATTTGAATCCTCACATCATCCTGATAATACGTTTACTTCTCTGTTCTGCATTTTAAATGTAACTTAAACAGCCTTTACTGCTACAGTCCGTCATGATATAAAATCATATTGTTCCTCTGAAGCATGTACAGTGTGTACAATAGACATCTTCATTATGGCAGGCAGCCAGTTTCCCCCCCATGTGGCCTGTTACTGAACTGCAATATTGCAGCGCCTGAGGGACCAGATGATTCAGCAAGAAGTAACAGACTGAGACTCTCTTTTTTGCTTTGTTTGGAAACTGTTTGAGGAAATCAGACTGACAACAGAGACAGGACATGCTTACTCTTTTTACATTACAGTCACTGTAATGACTGGATGCTAGTCTGGCTTGACATGAAACTTTTTATACAAACTAATGACAAGTGGAAAAAGTGACTGCGTGCGATCAAGTGTCTCTTTTTTTCAAGTGCACTGTGATTTTGATTAATTCACATGTTGTTACCGACATTATAAGGCTGTAGTTGTTTGCTATTTTTTAGGGTTTATGTGAGATTATTTTATGGTAAAATAATCTAGATATACAATAAGCTTGTGTTGATGTTGTAGTAATACTAAACAATGATGATCGTAATTATAGATTTTCTTGGTTTCCTCCTGTCTGGTGAGCTAATTAGAGCAATCAACGGCTGTAATGGAGCGAAGAATGGGGAGTGGTCAGCCAGATGTCTAGTTTGGGGAGACCCCCCCCCCCCCTCTTTGTTGTCCTGCAGGGTGGCGGTCAGACTGGGAGGAGTACATTATGCTCTTACATTCATGCTGACTCACTCATACAGTTAATATACAGGCCCAAATATTACAAATTTAATCTTGTCCATATGCACACATCTACCTGTGCATGTGAGCCACAAGTATAATTAGTAAATTATGAAGGCATCCTTTAGGAAAGTTACTGAAGCTGCAGTAGGTCAGTTGCCACGGGGACTACAACACAACCTGTAAAAAACTGTTATTATTTTGTCTCCTGTAGCTCACAGAAGCTTTATCGGGTCTAAGAAAACAACCCTCATATATACGCATAGTGATGTTATCTGGGGTCTCTAAGCTTGTGCTTGGAGATGTCAGATTTACAGAAAGACTGCGTTACACACTGGAATGTGAAGTTTAAAAAACCTGGCAGTAAACATGGTCAGTAAAGATACATGGTAAAGAAATGCTCTCGGGTTGCATCATAGGAAATGTAGTATGAGGGACTGAGGGCATCTCAGTCTTTTTTGCTTTTTCTGTCAACCATATCCCATCCCGTCCCGAGACTTTTTGTAAATGCATTACTAAATTGGAGGCATGGTGGTGCAGTGGTTGCCTCACAGCATGAGGGTTCCTGCTTTAAACCCCAGGGTGGGGGAGCCCTTCTATGTGGAATTTGCATGTTCTTCCCCCCGTGTCAGCGTGGGTTTACTCCTGGTGCTCCAGGTTCCTCCCACAGTCCAAAGAAATGCAGGTTAATTGGTGACTCTAAATTGCCTAGGTGTAAATGTGAGCTTGAATGGTTGTCTGATTCTGTGTTAGCCCTGTGTCTGGTGACCTCTTGCCCAATGTCAGCTGAGATAGGCTCCAGCCTCCCCTGTGACCCCTAACAGGATAAGCAGTTAAGGAAAATGAGTGAATGAATTACTTAATTGTTGGAGTATCTCTGTAATTCCTCACACATTTGTCCTATTACTCAAATGCGATTCTTAAAAACCCTCACCAAATAAAACAGCAGTGAGAGTAATCTGCACTCACTAGTGTCACTGTAGATCTTTTGCCCTCTAAAATTTTCTGGTATCCTTTGGAAGTGATCACACATTAGTGAACATTACCATGCAAACATGTATAGGTGAATTGATTTTTTAATATGATTGCTGGGTATTAAGGGAACTTTTTGGTTTCTTTTCCATTGGGGCCACCAAGGTGCTTGTGTCACATTTTCACTACTTAACTTGACTCACTTTTTTTTTGTTTTCGATTAGCAAAAGTTGTTGATTGTACCTGTACACTGCTAAGCACTGATTGGTCACAGAGAAATAGTATTCGTCCAACATGGAACATGTTGCACAATACAAGCCACAATTTTTTTTTTATTCACTCATCCCAGATTTTAAAAAATGGCAGCCCGCAAAAACTGACATAGTGCAGACATTCCCCTGTTCGGTTGCCAATGAAAGGATTGGGCAGATTGAAAATGATGTGACAGCAGTGTCACACAATCAGAATTCCACCTACACTGAGGGCATGCTATCCGCAAAATGAAATAAAGAGAAAGGACCTGGAACCAAAAGTGAGTTGAGTCTCATCAGTTAGAGCCAAACCATGCAGTGGAAATGAAGCATTAGTCTGCTGCTGCAGCTGACAGAGTTTTTTCCTGCATCCTTGATCTGTCTGCCCCCTGTCTGTCTGTCTGTCTGTCTGTCTGTCAGTGTCAGTTGGTTCATGTGGTCTGCAGAGGTAGCAGGCCTGCAGACTTGAAGTGTGTTGTTGATGCATTCTCCAAGGCCTGGGAATGCTGAGGTAATGCCTTACCGCCTCACTGCCATGAAAGGACATGTCAGCATGCAGCCTCTGCATCCAGTGTAGCCAAAGGCAGGAGGAAAACAATCTGTGGCTATTCATTTATATGAAAAAAATAGACCTTTTTAAAGGATATCATCTCCTAATATGTATAATTTGTGATTGTAGGGAAAAGTTCAGTGTGAAAGGATGAAGTGCACACACATATACGCACACACACTCAAAGCTTAAACATAACTTGATGTTTAATATAATAAATATTAAAAAATATGCAGTTTTTTATCCTCTGTGATGCCTAACACCATATATGACAGTTAAAATATTTCAGTTTATAATGATGTTAATGTTTGACGGACTGGTTTCTGGAACATCTGTATTCAAATACAGTGAAGATTTTTTCTCCAAAAATTTACAAAACAAATCATCCTTCAAAAAATAAATTAAAAAACCTTGTCAGGGCCTATAAATATGATAGTCCACGTATGATATCAATCACAAGGTTCATGATCTTTCAATCTAGCTCACACATGAATCCAAAACTAAAAAAGAGACATGAGGTTCTATCTTTTTTTTCATCAAATCTTTTAACATTACTCTCTGAAGCTTCTGTGTTGTAAATCTAAATATTCTTGGAAAACAATGAAAAACATGCTGACTTAGAATATGATTTTCCAGCTGATGGTAGTTCTACACACACACACACACACACACATACACACAGGCACACCCTCTGGTCACGTGCACGCCTCTGAACCTCATTATGGGTGCATTAGTGCTGAGGAGGGGAGTGGAGGAAACGACCGGTGGAGTGAAGGGGGATCCACTTTAGGTCCAAACAATAGAGACACATGACTGGGTGGGGACATGCAGAGAGAGCGAGAGGGGTCTGTGTGTGTGTGTGTGTGTGTGTGTGTGTGTGTGTGTGTGTGTGTGTGTGTGTGTGTGTGTGTTGTGGTGAGTAGACATGGGGTGTGTAATGTGGTGGACAGGCTCTGTGACAGCTGCTACAGGATTTCGCCCCTCCTCTGTGTTCAGCAAAACAAAATCTGTAGGTAATAATTGGTCAAGATTTAGGTGCACTCTGAACCTACTTGTACATGAAATTTTTCTACAATACGTACATTTAAAAAAAAAAAAATCCTGAATTTATTAAGGATTCATTTTTGTATATATATACTGTATGTAACAGATTTATCTGACAGATTTGTCTAAATTTAAAATATAAATGTGTTTTACAAAGTTTTTCATTGATTTATTTATTGAAATGTTGTACTTCAAAATCCCAAATCCCAAAAAGCACAAATTTGATCATACACTATCCGTCTTTGTATAGACAGTTCAATGAATTTAGTTTTTAATTCACTGTATGTCCATATAGTAACAGTACTGTAATGCTGCTATAGAATTTTAAAATAGCAGAATAATTTCAGTACCTAATGTTTTTAATGAGGATGACAACAAGGAGTATAGTGATGGAGATTACCACCCTGTAGGGATTAGAGAGTCCTGCTTTTGGTAGCTCTTATTGACGATAGTGTCACACATGCTTTTCTAATCAATCATGCAATCATTACTGGCCCTCTACGCTGAGCAATGAGCTCCTAGCAGTGATACACAGACACTGAAGAGACCACACACTGGTGAGTTTCAGACCAGCTTGTTCAGATTAATTCTACTGTTAGTCTTTGAAATAAACAATGTGATAAGATATATGCTGAAGTATATGAGCAAGAAAAATGTGTGACAGCTTAGTAATGCAGACAACTGGATGCGGGCTGCTCAGCAGCTGCTCTACTGCGCCCTCCGGTGGAAAGATTGCGACATCGCTTCTTTCCAATCGAGCCTATTGAGGGAGGGGCCGGGTGGCTGATCCACAGTACGCTCCTATAGCACTGTGCGAGGCACTTTACATCGCACTGACAGAGTGGCGACCATTCCCTGAAGCTCCCATCCAGGCGAGGGCCGCTGCAGCATCCGTACAGAGGGAATATTGTTTTTTCCAAGCTTGATTTCAAAGGTGGAATCGGACGAAAAATGTCTTACCAAGGAAAAAAGAACATCCCAAAGATCACAGTGAGTAAAAGAGTTATTTCTGCTTCACTGGCTGAAGCAACTTTGATGCCTTCTGTTGCAAATCACTGCGTTGGTGTTTGGGGCTGCCGTTTCACAGCAGTGTGTTATAAACAGTTAAATGCGGCCACCAGCGCGACCAGGGGCTTGTAATTTTTTCCTTCTATTGTCAGACCTGACCGCAGGAAGCCGCTGGAAAAAATACGCACCATGAAATGGCATGAGTGGCTGCCATAGTGACAGCCAGGCAGGGAGATGAGGCGTTTTCTTAAAGGTGTCCTGCATCTTCTTTGTTGAGGGGCTCCATGCGTGTGGCGGGCCGGCTCGCCCATAAAAATCACTGTCATGTTTCTGCAGGGACTCCTGCTGTCTGCAGTGCATGGCTGTGAGTTTATGGTGACCCGATCGTGTTTAAAGAGCATATTTAAATACAGTTTGGCAGCATATTATTATAATATTGCATTAATGGTTTCATCAGCTGTCCATTTCCCTTACAGTCCTAATTTACATCTTGCAAAAATATATATATTATTACGTTTTTAATGTGTGAGTAGCCATTAAAAACCACGTTTTAGCCATTTTGATAGGGATGTGTCCAGCCCTTTCTCTCATAAGGAGATTAGGTAGGGCCTAATTGATCACATGTAAGGGAGGCTATTAAAAATTGATGTTAGTCTCATTTTTTATGAGCTCCCCATTTTGATGTACAATGTTGTAGTGACATGTTTTACAGTATACCATGTAAACTACAGTCTAATTATATTATCTCATGGGTATCAGTCTTTGAACAATTGAAAATAAAGTGAGTAGTATAAAATAATGTGCAGTTCTTGTACATAAGCTCATTATTTCCACCTGATTTATTTTGATGTTAAAAATGAATTGTGTCTCCTGCAGACATGGGCTACTGTTCATGTTGCAGGCTGGTGCAGAGGAGAGTGAACGGGAGGAAAAAGAGAGGTGGGGGAAATACACGCCCATTTGTGATGAGCTGTGATAAGCTGGCCTTGTAATGGGGCGCTTGTATTCCTGCATCACGGGAAGAAGAAAGATTCAGACTCCAGTCAGAGCATCGAGGGTGGAGGTTGAATCCAGGGCAGGCTGGTGTTACACAGCCAGCCAGCTGGGTGCTGGTGTGTGTTACAACTGCAGAGAAACCTCTCCCTCTCCTTCTGTGTGTGTGTGTGTGGGTCTGAAATGCCTGCCTTCCAGTTTTCATTGTTGCAGCCTAGGCTGCAGTCAGGGGTGTGTTGCATGACTGTGGGAGACACAGCCTTTGTCTCGTCTCCTCAGCTGATATTACACCAAAGGGGTGGTTGTGGGCTTATGGCCTATCGAGGACTTGAATTCTGCATCCATATTCTGAGCACAGTCTCTTGATGTCAGTTCTCTTTAAGTAGGGCATGTCTCTATAATATGCAAAAGTGGGCCACTATTTTCCATGGCATGTTTTACACAGTCATTATAGGGATGGAAATTTTACTGTTACCAACCCCCCATAGAGAAGTTTGGTGTTTCTTTTTTTCCCGAAGCCTTCCTTTATTTAAGAATTTTGGGGTGTTAAACCTGCAAGGGGAATGATATTTATGTCAAAAAATCCACATATCCACAGAGAAAATAAGAAAGTGGTGCTCAGAGAGCCCTCGGCTCACCAAGATAAGATCTGTCTGCTCTCGTCATAGTTTGATACTAAGACAAGAAATCACAGACTGGAAAAAATCCAAACATGAGCGAGTGTGATTGCCTTAAGATACATGCTATGTGGGTACTTAAGTTACAATTTTCAGCTGGGAGATTGTTGTAATCCTCAAAGACAAGCTTAGCTGTAGCTAACATGTTAACTACACTGACATTCAGTGGTTAGCACAGTACAAAGTATCCATTGATGTTTTTGACCAAGAGCAGAGACAAGGTGGCTTCACACCATGCAGGGGACTCATTTATTGGCTTTTAAACCAAATATAATAAAAACGCAAAGTTTTCATACTGATTTACAGCTTAAATTAGTATTTACTCTCAACATATAGTCCAGATTTTTTTTCCAACAGACTGAAAATATAATCTATAATATTTAAATAAAGTGCCAACCTCTGAAGCTGAGAAATTAAGTCAGTGTTTAAGTGCCAAAAACTGCAGTTCATCAAATGACCACTTGAGGCTGGCTCCGAAACAGAGTCAATCCCCATAGACCCCCCATGTTTAAGTGCCCAACCTTACAGCAGAAATAAATGTTTACACTCTAGTACAAAAAACAGTTTTGGTCTTTGTAGCTGATTTAAACATTTATGACAACTTTATGGGGGGTGAATTTTTTAAAAAACATACTTAAACATTTTATTAAGGCCTAAATTTACGCATATTAAGGGTGGGGCTGCTTGATTGACAGGCTGTCTGCAAGGTGCCACCATTGGTTGCTGCAGTCTGTAATTTAGATCCACCTCTCGCTTCTTCACAGCTCCACCCTCTCGTCCAAATACAGTCACAAAAAAAATGAGATGATGCAGCTAAAATGCCAAACTCGAGGCTTCAAAACAGCAGTCCACAAACCAATGGGTGACATCATGGAAGCTACTGTCCATTATTTGTACAGTCTGTGATTTAAATCCATATTGATGTGGCGACACCTGTGGTTACTGATGGTAATGGCAGGTGTTTTTAATAATACAGGACACAGAGTTCAGTCTGGAAATGATACATGTATCAACCACTGGGGGCAGCCAACACACTTTGAGTGGCCACTCAGGAAGCAACAGAGCAATGCACATGTCGGTTCATGCCATGGATATATAAAGAGAACTGGATATAGTGTTGGAGGTAGAGCCCCGTTCCTTCCTTGAAAGTTGCTCAGTGGACTCAATTAAGTTCAACTTCCACATGTAGAATCATGAAGATTGACACTACTTCTGCACTGTGTGGCCCATGGTGCAGGCGCACTTAAGTTTTCTGCCAGCCGCACTGGGTACCTGCGTTTTGGCGCTCCGCTAACTTATATGGGGATAAAATTATTCAATTGCATGGCTCTTCTAGACTTGCCAAATGTTACAGACTGAATGGATCAAATCCAGATCGTTAAATGAGGCATTTTACGGGGATTGTGATGCTAAAAAAGTGTATCCACTGATTTACAGACATCTCTTTTGTCACGTAAGTCAATGGGCAAAAGTCTTTATGGGCCACAGGGCATCAGGCCAAAATCGACTTCAAAGCCTGGTGCACTCCCTGGGGGCCTCGATAAGATTGTCCTCACAGGAAGAACATCTGTCTTTTCAGAAATGTCTCAAAGCCAGTTTCTGTAGAGTGACAGAGCCAAGTGTCAACAAAGCATCATACTATGGGAGAGCACTGTTTGTTTCTCATTTCAGCATGTAACTATGACAATAAAGATCCCCTTGCTCTAGAGAAGTACTGATTTTGACTCATACCATGATCTTTCCTGAAACATAACAAAGTTGTTGTTGTGCCTAAACCCAAGCAAACATTAAGCATAGCATTTTATATCGTAAAATAGAAGTCATTTCTCTGAAGTGATTTGTAATGTCTTTGGAGGGCACTGACAAATGATGTCATCCTAATGACAGGGGTATCAGGTCAGAAAACACTTATATGGGTCGTTCTA
This sequence comes from Cephalopholis sonnerati, assembly GCA_019142605.1. Lineage (NCBI taxonomy): Eukaryota > Metazoa > Chordata > Actinopteri > Perciformes > Serranidae > Cephalopholis > Cephalopholis sonnerati. The sequence continues at coordinate 6,796,257 of JAGQAX010000017.1, read as the reverse complement.
GAAGGAAAGGAAAAAATAATTTTGTCATTGTGTTGGAAATAATACCTGTATCAACCACTGGGGGCAGCAAACACACTTTGAGTTACTACTCAGTAGTACAACATAAAAAACTAGCTTAGCTGGTTATAGTGCAACCAAACAAACGGAGACATCACATTGCTTTCGTAAAGAAGACAGCCATGTCACAAGTAATACTTAATTTACAATTTAATAACAACAGCAGCAACTGTTGTCTCCCATATCACATCCAGCATGTGCATTAATTGTTTCCTGTGAATCCCGTGTGTGTCAAAACACAGTTTGAATCCTGCACAAGAATGCGGACTTCATCAGTGGATACTGAAAACTACTATGTATTGAGAGGCAGTTACAGAATGCACATACATTAAATGGTTATTTCCAAAAAAATGGCTGGCTATTGTAGTATCCAAAATTGAGAATCTGCCATCCTGAAGACAAACACCGTGATGATATAAGATTGATCATCAGTTAGAGCTGGCAATTCTCTAACAGTCTTTTAACCCAAAAATGAGAAAATCTAAAAATCTGCACCTGTAGTGTTTTTTGAACTTTATAAAAATCCACACTCATTTAAAGTACCAGAGTCATATCAGCTCAATGACTGGACAAACAGCTCTCTAGTAAGTGCTGATGTCATGAATCATTTGGAGTATAAGGGTACATACTGCCACTAACGACCTTATATCTGCTGTATAACCTCCTCCCCTCCCAGACTTTCCTTTTGTATTTCCATGCCTGCCTATTCTATTCCAGCTGTTTCCTTACGTCTGCGCTCTGCCAGAGTGGCTCTGTCAGTTTTTTAGGTGTGGTTCTTCCCTTCCCTCATACCCACTCACAGCAGCCTCAGTGTTGTTCCAGGCTGGTACATGTCATCAGTAATCCCCTCCAGCTGGAACGAGCATCTGTGGGCATGAAACAGAACCGGCAGACGGCGGCTCTGCCCGGGAAATGAAACCCGTTCCCCCTGTTGACGCACTGCAAAACAAGGCTCCGCCACACCAGAGTGTGCCATCACCACACAAGCTGCAGCAAAGTGGGCTTGAGTGCAAACAAAATACCCTGTGGCTGCCCAGGCGTTGCCGTGCGACTCACCATGACGACCAACATACAGTTGTGATGGCAGGAAAATACAACCTCTGTTTGGTTTGTCGTGTGGGGATGTGATTTGACACACACTTCAGTCACACGCAAACACTTCTAAGACTTGTTGACTGAGAGAGTTTATAATTCAACCTGTCTGCCTCAATAAGATCCATATTGGGTTTTTCTTTTTTTTGGTCACCATGGTTACATGGTTACACTACTCCAGCCTATCACAAGATCAACATTCCACACAAGCAGGATCTCTCTGACCGTGGCTGGCAGGAGCCCCTGCAATTAATTTAGATTGATAAGTCTCATTGTTTTCACTTTTCCAGAAAGTGAAAAAAATCCTGTGCAGTTTTGGGTAAAGAGTAAATATTTTTGCTCGCTAGGCAACAGTGCTGAAGCAGAGGAACTGGTGCACATTCAGGATGACTTCCCTCTTCCACTGGTCCCTGCCTGCCTCCCCGCTGCTCTCTCCACCCACACAAGGGAGACCCTTGTCACAGCTAACTGAGGTCCTCTAATATCCTCCCAGCCCCCTCTAGCCTGTTTTTCCAAGACTATTCCAATTTATTAAGCACAGAGGAGTGGCTACTAGTAATTTGCATCCCAGTTTATGAGCTTCTCCCTCCAGTCTGGTGGAAGTGGAAAAAACTTGTCAGTGCATATCAGCGTAGTAGTACAAGAATAACATCCTGTCGTCTATTTTTGATTACCGCTGCCGCCTTGTGTAACAGAAAATGACAGTTTCCTGTGCAGGGAAAGGAGCTTTATTTTAGGTGCTTTGTTTTTCTTTAGAGTTAAATGACAAAGATATTTTTTCTACCTGAACTTTATTCAGCTTTGTTGCCAGAGATTTAATAAAAGAGCTTGTCAGCACCAGGGGGAGGATGCATTTAAGGAAAAAAAAGCTTACTATTTCCCAATGACTTCGAATCTTAAGATTTATCAGAGAAGTAAAACAGCTGGAAGCACACAGTTTCCTGAACTGCACTGATTTTTACTGTGAGTTTAGATTAATGACAGATATTAGTATACATCTGTTTAATGTCAGCATCTTGGAGCAGACCTCTTAATAAACATTTGTGGTTGACCTCAGTTGTGATGATTGCGTGATGTGTGTGTGTTAAAGCTAATCCTTCACCAACTGTCCGAATTTGTCGAAACACGAAATCCTCAACTGTTTACCCAGCACCAAGAGTAGGTCACAACCACGCACGCACACACATACAAAACCAAGTATAGTAGGAAACATTTGCGATGGTTTAGGCCATAAAAGTCTCCACTACTAGATTCCTATTTAATTGAGTCAGATTAGTATTCTTTATCCATAAAAGAATACAAAATTCACTAATTTCTTTTCCATTTTTCCACCATTTGGAGTTTAGATCAACTTAAAAGGTTTGATTCATTGGATCCTTGGTGAAACATAATTTTATCTTTTTCAATTTAGATATATTTTTTATTTTATTTCACTCTCCCAGCTGTTAAGGTTGTGCTGTTTTGGTGCCTCATTTTGCACTGCAAAGTGTGTTTTATTTTCTAATATATCAGTGCCTGCTAAGCTTAGTGCGTTAATCTTATTTTAACAGGGTAGCAAGTAACGTGACATCCTGTGTGAGTGTGTAAAGACTGAACACGGGGGAAGATTGCATTCAAAGTCAGTGGAAAGGTGCAAGCAAAGTTCGATGCTTACCCCGACGCTTTAAATGTGCTTCAGAGACGGAAAGAAAATAAACAACTGGAGTTACTAGTAAGTTCTGAGATCAGAGTTGCTGTCACACAAACTCTCAGCAATGCACTTCCCCATATTGCAAATACATTGCTAGTTAGCCACCCAGCTGGTTAGCTACAGCTAACGTCTGTATAGTCTGTATATCGTCTGCTTCTGGCAAACTAACTACAATGACTACAGTGTATAGCTCATCCACTGAGATTATTTCTCCCCTCCAAAATCAGGGCACTGTAACAGTGACATGATTGACAAACGAGGACATGGTCATTGACCCTGGAAGGTCAGAGCAAATCAGGATCAAAATCAACAACATCATTGTTGTCTTGTGTGAATATTCTGACCCTTTAAACTAATATGAATCTTTGTGGTATTATATAAATATGTTACTAGATAAAAATTGATGCATGTTAAAAGATTAAAAAAATGATTCAGGCGTGTCAAAGTTTGAAATCATTTCATCGTTAATCATCTTTTTATTGGAGTATAAGCTTAAAACAAATGTTAGCAAAGACTTGTTGGACTTTCTGTTACGTGTAGGCAGGATACATGGAATTGAAGAATGCTACACAGTGTACAAACCATTTAAATGAGTCTTTGTAGAAAGATATGCAGGCTCTTCAGTCTGGTTTTACCACTACATGCTCTGTAGCTGTTCTTCATCACTGTAGCTTATTCTAGGAAACCCAAATTATCACTCAGTTGATCAATATCCAGTCAATGGGTTTGTCACTGTTTGAGAGTTGCCCCTTCCAGTCCAAACGAGAATGATTCAGTGTCTGAAGGGATCAAAGTATTTTCACAAATCCTAGTGCGCAGGTAGGTTAGGGCAGAGCTGTGTAAAGCATAGATAGAATGCAAGAACAGAGATGCATTGTTTTCTAAAGCTCCATAATAATCCCTCTGTTTGCATGAACATGATACTTTATAAAATTCTAATCAGTGGCATATAAAATACTGTGACAATGACCAATGTATTGGTCATGTATGAGATTCAAAACGAGAGGAAATATGAACTGGTTGGAATCAATGTCCAACAAGGATTCAGGAGGAAGCGTTGGCAAGAATCGACTGAAATCAATATCCATTATGGCTGAAACAGAGGGAGCAGTAGCAAGTCCTCAGTCTGTCCATGATCAGATCGCACATTTGGCACAACATGCATGCATGAAAACCATTAAATTGTCCGTGCCAAAGTCAGAGCTGCAACAAAAATTCAGACAGAGCATTACGACTGCGGTATCTGTCCATTATGTGGATGGTGCTGTCTTGTTAGTGTCGTAACAAATGGTTAGGTTTAGTCCCATAACCACATAATAGCACAGATGGTTTAACTCCAGCAGTGTCACAACAGTTCCGTTACTCTGAGAAGAAATTTGTGATGATGTGAAATCGTAAAAACATAACAAGCTAAAGTGATGGGAGGGCTCCCTTGTGGCGTTATTGCATATCCCAAATTTAAAGGAAAAAATTGCCACGTGTCACAGTCTGTTTTTTTTTCATTGACTAGATAACTATGGCAACATCGGGAAACAGCATGTTGTCACTTGTTATATTTTCTAATAAGTGTTGGAAGTGTAATATATTGCTGTTTGTGGTCGAATGACATGAGCACTGGGAAATGTGGCAGTCTGCCACAATACATGCTCAGTCTAACTTTAGATTGATGAAGTAAGGTTAAGAAGTGTTAATGAAAAAACTTCTCTCCCAGATCATGTGTCTTTGAAAAAGCCTGACAGTGTGGTCATGCCTTACTCAACAGTACTGGCACTTGGCACTTAGATATAAGTCATGTGAAGTGTTCTTGAAATTCTTTGACAGTTAACATCTAGTTTTTCGCTGACTGGAAATAACTTAAGTCTGGTATCAAGTGCAGTCCCCACTCATAGTAATACATTATGTATCACAGTGGCAGATGAACTAACTGAGGAGTACTGGAATCAGCAGACTGACAGTTGCTGGGTTGTAATGGAAATGGAAAGCTATTGATTGTCGGATGATTGTGGTCTCTTGCATGCTGTTATACACCAGTGGGGAGAGTGGGCGAAACTGTCAAATGGGAATATGGGTGTGTATGTATGTGTGTTGAAGGGAGAGAGGGAGACTGCTGAAGCACTTCAGTAAGGCACCCATGCATGAGGGCACACCCCTCTTTGCAGTATTATAAATCTTTACTCGTCTGATGTAGTCGATGCAGCCCTTGATTAAACTTACAATTATAAAAAAAACAAAACAGGAAAGCAACAATTCCTCAAATTGAAGAAGCTGATAACAGTGAATGTTAGGCATATTCGCTTGATAAATGACTCCATCACTCTTTAAATCAAATGTAGGTTGTTTCTTAAAAGTGTTGTCAACGCTGACTTGATAATCGGGGTTGAATTATTAGAGGATAAACGAAGTAGAGTCTAAAAGAGTATACACTCCCTATTTAAATTCAAAACTAGATGAGGAAGGAATCGTCTCTGTGAGCTAATGAGCGACAGTTTTAGGGCTCCACAGTATGATCTATGCTGGTGCTGTGTTCCAGCCACTGATGCCTGTGTGTTGTAATGTGTTGCTTCAGGGTGTGGTTTCTAGGGAGAGCTCTGGGCTCTGTTTCACACTCCTCCATCACCATCGCCATCACATACACACAATCACATAGGCACAAGAATAAATACACACACAAACACACATGTTGCGTGTCATTAGGAGCTCAGCAGATATTGAGCGTGTATCATCTGAGCTACATACAAAACCGTCTTATGCTTTTTTCTTTTTTTCAGTTGTGTTAGGGAGTGGCTGCAGTTCATTATAGTGATGAAACACTGGGTCCACAGCCAGGGGTGTAAATCACTGCACACATGTGCCGATGGGGAAATATGGAAGTCTGTCCCTCTTAGCAGGGCAAATAACTGAGTCTAGCTGACTCATGGATTGTGAATGTATACTGAATTTATAAAAAAGACTAATTGTTTCATGAAGGTGAACTTAACCTGTAGAGAGAAGTTTGTTTCTCCAGAATGATGCGTTTCACTGTTTTACTTACACATAAGATAGAAAACTGTTCATGACTCTTCATGGCTGTAACTAATAAGTCTTAATGGATTTGTCATTTAATATATTTGATGAATATGTACTGCTTGTTTTGTTCTCAAAGCCACAGACATTCAACGTAGACAGAGAATTGGCAGTGGTTCCCAACTGGAGGGTCCCGGTCCAAAAGTGGGTCAAAGGAATGGACCGCAAGTGACTCACAAATGTCTCAAGTTTTTAAAAAACACACTTAAGTGAGCCAATTTTGTGCATTTTTGCTTGAAAAAATATGTTAACTATAAACTAACCATCAAAGTAATTGCAGAATATTTTTTTTTTTACCAACTAGTCGATTAATTGACTACAGCTCTGGACACTTTGCTCTACTCACTAACTGTTTTAGCCTTTCTTCATGTGGCCAGTCCATTAACCACCACCTTAATCAGTTTGCCACAGATCCACTAACCACCTGCACAGTTGTCCATTCACCAACTAACATCTCCCCTCTACCTATGTAGCCCTCCACCCTCTTCAACAGCCAGTTGTTCACTAAAGTAGCTGTACAGCAAGTCAGCAAAACCAGACACCCAGTCTTCCCTCCTCTCTAGTCTATCTCCCTGCAGTCAACCTGTCGCCATGACAACAGCCTGCTAGAGTCAGTCTGTGGTGCAGCAGCAGCAGCAGATTTGATGTCTGACTGTGTGGCGTCATGGCAACGCCCAGATCAGACCACATTACGACTATGAAAGGTTGACGGGTTCTTCAGATGTGACACTGCTTTATGGTTTCATTTCAGAGCTCTTATCACATTCAGTGATAGAGATTCTTGTTTTCTCATGCAGATTAGTAAAGATACCATGCCTCATGAAATGATCTATGGCAAATATTGATGATGGTGTTTGGTCTGTTGGATACATGGATTATACTGAGAAAATAACATCCACAGTCGTTGCATAACAAAATCTGGATAAACACGGTTAAGATGTTAATCCCTGATGAGTCCTTAAAAGCAGCTTCAGCTCTGCTTCCAACAGCAAAATGTCAGCCTCCCAAATGTTATCACCATGAATGGTCCAGGGCTTTTGTCTGTGTACCTTTATGAATACCTTCTCCTGAAGGTCATAAAACAAATACTTGATAATTTTTGTTCTCGTTGGTTTAAAGACCCCCTCCAGTGAAAATCAAGTTCGTCCACGTGGTGTTTGTAATATACTACAAGACATATCAAAAGCAAAATTAGCATTCACTGCTGTGGCTGAGCATTTCCACCTTGGAACTGTAGGGTACTAGTGACAGCCACAAAAACATGGCTTCAGACAGCCAGGGTTTCAAATGTCACATATCTGAGTGACCAATACTGTCAACTTGCAAAACAGGGGCTATCAGAGGAGAAGCTATGTGTAGCTCTTGTGGCGACCTCCACAAGGTGCCAAAAAACCTCCTCAAATGGCCACTTGAGGCTGCCAAATCACCACAACCCATGAGTCAGATCCAACCCTCGCTCTTCTACAGCTCCACCCTCTTTTCCAAATTTGGTCGCTTCTGGCTCCAGAAAATCAAGGTGGTGACAGCGGAAATGTGACATACATTCATTATTTTATACAGTCCTTGTGTATACCGGTTTTTGCAAGCCAAGTTTCACTTTCACTTCACCTTGTCAAAACTGGTGATCAGGAACAAGGTTTATCTAACATTAGCAACATAATATTATCTGTTTAATAATGTTATTGTGTTATCTACATTTCTAACGCTGCAGCTCGAACGCAGGCAAGCGGCTGGTGGAGATAGAGATGGGGACCATTTTATATAATCATAGATCCATGCATAAATGAGGCAAAGATGAAGAGTTTGAATTTTCACACTCAGGGAAATGTTCTCTCTATGGCTGCTCTTTATAAGCTTTACAAGCAGGATTATAAGTAACCCTTCGAACGCTGTGGAATAGGCTAGGGATGCACGATAATATCGGCACGTCATAGGTATCAGCCAATACTGGCTTTCAAATGAAGTGTCAGCCAACATGCTGATAATATTGGTGGGTCATTGGCATTGGCCAATATCAACCAATATCGGCAATGTCAGAATCAGCCAACATGCTGTTTCCTACTTTGCACAATGAATGAATATGAGCATGCATGCAATGTATGATGTTAATTCCACTACAGAAGAGACTTATGATCACTAAAATTAGGAAGCGAACAATGTGGATATGTCGATATCGGTCAGTGGTCAAATGAGTTGTTACATATTGCCATATCAGATATCGGCAAAAAATCCAATATGGAGCATCCATAGAAGATGGCCTTGCTGCTGCAAGATGGCAGATGCTGATTTTGCAAAGCATGCATGCTATCAAACTGGCACTCCTTCTACCCAGTCAGTATTTGTTATCCTCGCAAGCTGGAACGCCACTACCACGATGGTGTTGACAATGATGACAATCACAAGGAAAACAGTCTCATAAAAACAATGCTACAGTGTTTTTGATGAATTCTTGTTGAGTGCTTCACTGCACTACATCCTAACATTGGTATTGAAATCCACACCATTAAAGTCAAAACAGTGACACATGTATGGCAAATGTGTGCAAACGGAGCAAAGCTGAATGACCAAAGTAAACACAGAGGTGGTTTTCTATGGTAGTGCAGGTTTTAGAAGCTATTATTAGTCACTGCATCATGGGATATACATATACTGCACATATTCCATTGTGGAACGATGCTAGCAGTAAAAGCAGTAATAGCACTTGATGTTTCTTGATGGACTTGAAAATGTTGACACAAATAGGGCTCACTTGCAGGGAGAATCAAACCACTTTGCCACACAAGACCACAGAGAAAGCAGGACAGGCAGACCCACAGGATGGTCCATAGTTGCACTGCATGTGTGTGTTTACATGGGACAAGACTGACAAACATGCCCTGTTTCTTCCTAGCCATGAATGAATAAATGAATGAAGCATTGTTCATCTCCTCGTGGTGGAAAGGGGGACATAATATAGCTACAGAGAAATACAAAAGCATTGTCCAGCTCTAAATATACAACAGAAATGAAGTGGCTTAGGAGATCATCTTCCAATTACCTGACAATGTTGAAGCCAAACTGGGTCTCTGTTGCAAGAAAGAAATCATAACATTTCTTTTTTCCCCTCTTCTCATCCCTTTCTCTACAGAGCGACAGGCTTCTGATCAAAGGCGGGAGGATCGTGAATGATGACCAGTCCTTCCATGCTGATATCTACATGGAGGATGGCGTCATTAAGTAAGTCCTTGGCTGTCCTTCTTTCTACTCTGCTGTTATTCTTTCCCAATTGCTTTCATCCCCACTCTCAGGCTCGTCGTCCATTTGCTGTCTTTCACCTTAGTTTCAGGTTTGATAAACTTAATGGAAACTTTATGACCATGAGGCAGGTGACACAAGCAGGAGAAATGGGTTGCACCCCTCTCAGTGACACAGGCAAAGTTAAAGTCAAGTGCAAAATTACAGTTTAAATGAACCCAAACTAAATATAGCTGTCTAATTAACTCTCCCTCCAGAATGAGTGATATGGAAACTTCAGTGAATAAATGCATGAGCACAAGCTGCTTGATCGTGCACACTGTGTCCTGCAGGCTGACCTAACCCAAAAACAGGCCTTGCTCCAGGTAGGGCGTTAACAGCTAGTCGAGTTCCCAATTTTATTTGCCAGTATGAGCATGTCTTTGTCCTACCAGACAAGGCCAGGGTAGTTTGGGTGAATTCCTTTTTCTGTATCTCCCTCAATCAGCCTGTCCTCTCCGTCACTCTCTTTCCCCCCTGTCCTGGTCTCACTTGATTTTCCAGTTATAGGCCCTTTGTCCCCCCTGTCCCTTAGCGAGGCAGTTCAGAGAAAGGCACCCATGGAAAGCCTGGTGTTGCATAATAAATACCCAGATGCCTGCTGGACCATTGGGCTGCTGGCAAACTCACAGAGACACTGGCTTCTGCCTGCCCCTCTGTCTGTCTGGTGTGTGTCCTCCATAAAGTCTGAACAACAGCATTTTTTTTTAATGCAACATGTTGATGTGTTGGCATGGTGACAGTGTGCTGCTTTAAGCGTGGCTGATTTTCTTGGGGTTAGTCCAAAGTTAAAACTTTTAATGTAAAGTTTTAAATGTGTCAGAAGGATGTCTGCTACTTATCTAAAAAGCAGACATCTCCTGCACAGCGGTGGTCAGGAATTGCCTGCTTTAATCATGTTGAAAATTAATTGCCATTGCATAGCACAAATAGTAACAGGCCCAGAAAAAAAACATTACTTATTGCTATCTAAATATCCTTTGTGGATGCAATATTATATCATACATCCTCTTCCCTCGACAGGCAAATTGGTGACAACCTGATTGTGCCCGGTGGAGTGAAGACCATCGAGGCCAACGGGAAGATGGTGATCCCCGGTGGCATTGACATCCACACCCACTTCCAGATGCCGTACCGTGGAACCACAACCGTGGACGACTTTGCTCAGGGATCAAAGGCTGCTCTTGCCGGGGGCACGACCATGATCGGTAAGGCCTGTTGGAAAGGTCGTCCAGGAGTTTCAGACAGAGAATGAAGCTAAAAAGAGGGGGAGAAAAGGATGGGAAGGAGGGTCGAGAACTGAACAAAGGAAAAGAAAAAGAGATGGGAAGTGGTTTTGGTCTGTTTTTGGGCAGCTCTCCAAAAGAAGACCATACAAAAGACTGAGTGTAAGGGGGTAGGGTCTGGAACAGTGGCATAGAGTGAAACACTGCTCCCAGGGAAATACAGCACCAGTGTTTGTCTGTACGTCTATGTACAGCGTGTGTGCTTCATGTAGCGGACGCTATCACAGCTAACAGCTGGTAGGCACCACACTCTCATTAATACCATTAACTTCTTTTGAGCTGGCTGCTACTCTGCTGCTTGTCTGCCAGTGTGGCACCGTGTTTGAACGGACACATTCACTGACAGACGTGCTACTGTATTAAGCTCTATTCATGGGCTCCATTCATTGAGGGATTATATTCCAGTGGGTGAACTGTGAGAGAAAGTGAAAACATGCACTGTGTTTTGTAACTGCCTGTGTGAGTTATGTACTGTATAAGTCTTTCTCCACTAACAGATGATGTTGTGTTTGTGTAACGGTGAACTTAAAAAAAAAAGTAGTTCAGCTGGTTGACATAGTAAACAACAGTTTTATTTTTTGTGATACGGTTTCCAGCTCCATCCTATTAACATGCAAAGACCCGATAAGCAGATTGGCTCATCTTTAATGAGATAAAGACGCCAGTCAGCTGGTGAGCCAGCAGGCGGCCTTAATTTATTACAGCTGAGTAAGATGAAGCAGGATATTTTCTGCACAGTGATACTGTTGTGTACGGTGAGGATTTACTGTCTATGAATAATTTGAGTGAGAACAGACACAAAAGATACATCAATAATGTCAATAATCACCTTACAGGCATGCACAGAGGCAAACACGCTTTCCTTTTTCTTTAACAAATGCAGTAAATATTACAAGTTTACACACCACTAACCTTGTCTTTATTTGATATTTTAGGTGTTTGGCTATAATCCTTATTTGCTTATCAATTAGGGTTCAGTATTGGTACTTGAAACCTTCAAGATATTGACCAAAATAACCCAGTACTAAGTAGTATTGAAACGTCTACAGTCAGACAATACATGCATTTGATCTCTTTATGCCAGTGGTCTGATCTGGACTGTGCTGATTCCTCGCCAGATCAGAAAACTTTCTGTTGCTGCCATCTTTGGAGCTGCTCTCCTTCGCAAGTGGTCAGTTTATTGTTTGCCCACTTAGCACAAGCTAATGCAGCAGCAGCTAACATCCAACACTGAGCATTTAATGGTCCCAAAAACTATGCTTTAGCTGCCATCTTCGAAGCCAATAGACTGAACACAATATGTTGTAGTCCCCGAAAGCATGGGTGGCCCCATCAGGAGAGATCCACTGCCATTGTGTGCCAAACTCTAATCTAAAATAAAATTGATTGTGGTTACGTAACCAAAAACAAAAGTTCTGAAAGTAGCCGTGGCTGAAGTGGCCCCAAATTTATCAAGGACACCCGCACCCAGACAAAGATGTTGAAAATGTAATGTGACATCTGACAAGGTCGGCCCCCACTGGCTGAGCGCTGCAGGAACTCAGACAGACAGCTGATTATGCAAGATAAACAATACAGGCAGAAAGAAGAAATACCACCAGACATATACTGACATCACCCTGTCTTCATCTCCTTATGTGTGACTATCCTCACCTCACTCTGTCACCTCTTTATCTGTCTATTCATTTCATTTCACCTGCCACCTCTCCACTGTGTTTCCATCAACGTCATCCTCTCCCACACCCTTTTCTACCCTCATTTCATCTTCCCCTTATCCCTCTGTCCTCTCCTCTACTCTCTCTTTTCCAGTGGACCATGTGATCCCAGATCCTGGCTGCAGCCTGATGGAGGCCTATGACCAGTGGAGGCAGTGGGCCGATGAGAAGGCCTGCTGCGACTACTCCCTGCATGTGGACATCACCCACTGGAATGACAGTGTAAAGCAGGAAGTGGATAATCTCATCAAGGAGAAAGGTAGGCTCCATCTACCTAAGGAACTGATTCTGTGTAGTATTCCAAGTTGCCACTTTGATTTGGAGAATGAATGAACATAAAGCTAGAGAGCTAAATACAACAAAAATGCTTCCCTTTTTATTGCTCTTTGAAAGTTGGTGCTGCTGTAGTTAAAATTAGAGTATCTCATAATCACAGGTAATAATAACCAACAACCTGCGTTCTATTCAAATGGCAGAAATCACACTGTAACACGACTGACCACATCCTGGTTATTAGTCTTTTAGGGGGGTTTAAAGGAATACTTCTTCACTAAAATGATCATTGTATATTGGTTACTCATCCCATGTTACATTGAATTTGTGAAGAAAACTTTGGTTTTCTCGCATGCCTCCATGGTTAACAAAGAATCCAAAAACCGAAAAAATTGTTGATGAATTGAAGTTTATGGGGTCCATGTTAAACAGCAGCAAAAATACATCAAAACATCAGTTTATAAACTCACACAACTCATGCAGTATAATCCAAACCTTACATATCCAGTTGTATGCTCAGTACTTCCCAAATGCGTGCATTTTTGCTAGAACCTTACCAATCAAAACATATTTGCATAAACAGCACAGGCATACTACTCATCTGTGCCTGAGACTGTTTATGCCGAAGTGTTTTAAATAGTAGGATTTTCGGGAAAATGCATGTTTAGGACAATATGGAGCATACACCTGGATGAATAAGACTTGGATTATATTGCACAAGTTGTGTGAGAGTTTATAAACTGATGTTTTGAAATAGTTTTGCTATTGTTATGTGTGGTCCTCTTGGATTCATCAAGAATTGTCTCCCTTTTTGGATTATTAGTTCAACATGGAGGCAATGGGAGAGAAAAAAAATCCTACCAAATTCCATGTAACTCGTGTTAAGTAATTGTTAAACAAATTGTCATTTGGGAGATTAAATATTCTTTTTAGTGGCATTTTTCACATGCTTTCTTTTTTATGTTGTCTTTGCTACAGGCGTGAACTCCTTCCAGGTCTACATGGCTTACAAGGACTACTACCAGATGAGCAACAGTGAGGTATAATAACATAGTACGCACTTATAAGGATAGGTTTGCATTTTTTTCAAGGCAAAAACAATAATGCAACCCAGAATATTGTGTTTACCTATTTTTTAAGACAAACTTGAAAAAAATCTGAACCTATCCTTTGACATCTTCAGTGTGAACATGCACATAAACTACATGTGTTTATGTCTAGTTCAGCATGTGTGGCTACACACATTATTATTTAACATCATAATTTATCATCATTACATTTTTTAAGTACTTGAATAAGACTAATTGTAATCAATATAATCTGCTGTCAAGAAACTAAGTAGTCAGGGTGAAAACATGGCCATGGCCAAAGTTTTAGAAAAACCTTAATTTTTTTTCTCCCTTGAAATATCCTATCCTCATATAGCTTGTAGCTTATGATGGATGGCGTGTGTTCATACTGTGAGTTTGGCTGGTAAATGTAGGAAAACAAAGTGTAAGTCCAGACGGTGTGAGGCAAGACTCTTCGTGTTTCTCATGCAGCCGTAGCTAATTTGGTCGCTCAGAGGAGCACATGAGGAAACTGAAATAGTCCAGCTTGAAAAACTGATGTCATGCTGCTCACCAAGGAACTGTGGTGCAGCAACATAACAGCAACTGCACCTCATCCCACATAAGTTTAACCATTTCTGGAGACCACACACAATAATTGCAGCGTGTCGTGGTGGACATCATGTAAATTGTGGGCCTCTTTTAAATTGTGGCTCGAGGGTGATCCCCCGGATAAAAAGGAGTGTCTGACTCTTGTGTAAACAGCCAGGCAGGATTTTGAAATACAAAAGCAGTGCCACTGTAATTTCTCACAGTTTCTGTGTTTTTCTCCTCCAGCTCTATGATGTCTTTACCTTCCTGGCAGAGAGGGGAGGCATCGCTCAGGTCCATGCTGAAAATGGAGAGATCATTGCTGAGGTAAAGATAAATAAAGTGACAGATGCAGCTCCTTTTCCTATTTCTCCCCCTGCCTCATATTATTTACTCCCCTTTCTTTAATTACTTGTCTCACGTCCAGCTCTGGGGTCTGTTTTGGTTTAGTTTGATTTATGTTATTTTAATTCACTTTAGTTCACCTTTCTGCTTGAGCCTTATCGCACTGCATCTCCACTACCTACAGACTAAACACACTGTCACTGATGAGAGGGGAATGTGTTTCCTGTAGGACAGTAATGTGTGGGTGTAGTTTACATGGGCCTGTGCTGTGGACAAAATGAAAGTGAATGAGCCATAATAGTTGGTGGATTGAGAAGGTTGGTATTAGTCAGAGCTCTGGACCATGCCTGGATTCTGTCACTGGGTGTGTATATGTGTGTGTTGGATCTGATTCATCGCAAATCCCAACTCTCCCATCCAGTCTTAAACTAAGGCTTTGAGGGAGTCTGATTTCCATCATCTTTAAGACCAAAAATGTCTGAAGCACCAGATTATGTCATGCTCTGATTTTAGTGTAGAGCTCCTGAGATAGAGAGGCCTTGTTTTAGGCCCAGACACACCAAACCGATGTACAACAACTAGCAGCGACTGTCGGCTGTTGCATCACCTCACGTCGCCTGTGTCTTGGCCAAAAAGTTGCACTTGAACACACTGCAAAGGCTCTGCTGGCGCTGCCGGCTCCACCAGCCCTGACTGCCCAGCACCAATTCAACATTCTGAATTGGCTGAAAAACAGTTGGCAATGGCTGACTAGTGCCAGCAGTGCAGAATGCACTGCAAAACCAGGGCGACAGTTGCTCACGAAAGGTCTGACATTGACCAACAGCCAACCATTAGCTTGGTGTATCATGGTCGTAGACCTGTGTGTGATAAATGCTGCTACAGAGGACATGTTGTAACCAAGTGACAGCCACCATGGATACGTGCTGCAACCATTGCCAAAGCATCTAAATACAGTTCCCTTTTATGACCACTCCCTTGTCTTTTAACCTTTTAACATCAAATACATGAATTTGTGTGTGTTGGTAGTGATTTCAACATATGTTTTTCCATCCAAGCTTAGCTATGGTAGCTACCCGTGTAAGCATCTACTTGGGGGAAAACTTGCTGACATCCATGACCAAAAATTATCACTAATTGTTTCATAAGTTGCATGATTTGTTTCAACAGAGGCCAACATAAGTATCATAACATAAAAAAATATGCTCAGAGGAATCTTACATGCTGTGTAAGGATTATAATTGTTGTTGTATACCATATAAATCCAGACTGTTTGGTCCAGCCGGCCCCTTTTAGTTGATTTTGGGGAGGTGAAACAGTCTCCAGCGCAGCAATGTTGATCAAAGCTGCAAATTTGCTTTTTGTAGTAACACAGCTGGGATCACTCTCATCTGCAGACACTGGTAGTCTAGATTTTCCAAGTCTGTCTGACTGCAGGGATACCACCAGTTTCTTGGGTTACAAGTTGTCTCGTGAGACTTTTCTTGTATTTCTGAAAGGACAAAGTAAGCCTGACGCAAAGTAAAAATGGTCAAATTATGAGAAGAAAACCCAGGTTGAAAAATACTATAATTTTCCTTGTCATTATAAAGCATCCATGGTGACATGACAGACGCTGTGTCCAAGTGTCTCCATGCAGGGGTTACCTCTGCACTTACTTCGACACAAAAGAGCAGCCAGGGTTTTGGGAGGTAGGTCTACATGTATACAAAGACCCTCAACATCCCGTGGATTCCCACAGTCCTCTGTGTGTGGCCTGACCCACATGATAAAACTCCTGCTCATATCCTCCACACAGGCACAGAGAAGCCGAAACAGAATATCATTTTGGACTGTGACCAAAACTTTACATCAGCCTGAGCACTCAAACAACTGAACACAAAAAAATAGTCCCACATACAATACATCTGTGAGCTAAGCAATGTACTTGTCATTTGTGCAACAGGAGCAGGCTCGCATGCTGCAGATGGGTATCACTGGACCTGAGGGACACGTGCTGAGCAGGCCAGAAGAGGTATAACACACACATACGAATAAACTAGTTCCATTAAATGATTTTAAATCATGAACATTTTGAAAAGTAACATTATTTACTTCCTTACATAACCTCACCTTTTACCTTCTTGCCTTTTATGTTTTTCCGATGATCATGCACACACTCACATTGTCCACAACGACGTTCTTGGACTGGTCTTCACACACACACATTGTTCTTGTTACACACATGTGGTTCCAGACACATTAGAGGCGTTGGGTGAAAACTCTCTGGTTCCCCCAATTGTTGTCGCTAATGTTCCTTTAACAAACAGCGAAATGAAAGCCACGCTCTCGACTCAGCAACTTGTCTGCCTTTAGCTTGACTGGGATTTTCCACTCTGTGGTGCACTGGGGTGAAGTTGTCCCACCAGTCTCATAGTGTCATGCAGTTAAGTGGAATCTTAAGAAATAAAAGCTGGGTAACATAATTTAATTTAGCAGAGACCACGTTGGATTAGGGTTTTATCAGTGTCTGGTGTCCTGTTTGGTTTTAATTTATTGGTTATTGGACCCAGGTTGTGCTTATGGACGAGAACACAATAAGCAGCTGAAGTGTATGCGTCACCTTGCGAACCACAAAACACATGTAGGAGACAACCATAACATCTTCAGGCACGCTTGGCCCTCTGCTGGCAACTTCTACCATTTTGTGAAAGTTATATGTTGTTCTTATTTGCTGATGTTCACAGATATGCATTTTTTAGAGCTCTCCAACATGAACATAAGCCTAAAAAATTTGTCCAGAAATGTATGCTTTCATTACATATTATGGACTGGATTGTGAACATTTTTTAGAGTCTTCCAATTGGGAAAATGGGTAAATGAAAATGTCATCTGGTCTGACCCCACCAAAGTTTATTTTCACGGTTGTTTGCTCAACCC
Source organism: Cephalopholis sonnerati (assembly GCA_019142605.1). Lineage (NCBI taxonomy): Eukaryota > Metazoa > Chordata > Actinopteri > Perciformes > Serranidae > Cephalopholis > Cephalopholis sonnerati. The sequence continues at coordinate 6,778,904 of JAGQAX010000017.1, read as the reverse complement.
ACAACAACCCTAGCCCTATGTAACAGATTAAACCCCTTATTCCTAGTTTATGATGTTAAAATTACAAGCTACTGCTCGTTATTTTGGTTAAAATGGATTATTCAAATAATAAGGCTCCAAAAATAAGTAGTTTTCTGTGGTTGACATATTTTAAGTTTATTTCAGAGAATCCTAATGGGAAAAACATCTACAAGTCAACCACAATGTCCTGTTCCTTCTATAGCTGGAGGCAGAGGCGGTGTTTCGTGCCATCACCATCGCCAGCCAAACCAACTGTCCTCTTTACGTGACCCGGGTCATGAGCAAGAGTGCAGCTGACATCATCTCACAGGCCCGGAAAAAAGGTAAAGAGCAGCATTTGGAGCTCACTGCAAAATGCAGACTATTTTAAAGGAGCAGTGTGGAAGATTTAGGGGGAATTAGCGGCATCCAGTGGTGAGGATTGCAGATTGTATCCAGCTGAAACTTGTCTCGGTTACGATCCGTTTGGTGTTCACTGGAAGATTTTTCTTTCTTTTTCTCCCCACAATCTGTTTATTGAAATGTTTCAAATAAAACAGACAGAAAACACAGTAACATTTGGTCAGTATAATAGTAACACAGTAAAAAAGTAAGTAGAAATTAAAATGAAGACGTAAATTTTATGCAGATGATGATTTAAAAAAACATAAATACTAAAACATTAGATAATGGTCGGGACAACTGCCTGTCACATCATTTTACAGGATGCCAAATTATCCATAGAGGTCACCTCCTCGCCAAAACAAACCGACCAGGTGATTGAGACTGGTAAAAACACTGAATAAAGCAGTTTCCTGTTAAAAAATCTGTGTTTTTTCGACACTCTAGTCACAGAGGGGCCACTAACTATTGTGGCCGATGCAAAAATGCGAAAACACGAGAGGCCCTACCTAGAGCCAATGTTTGGTTGTCTCTTCTGGGCTACTGTAGAAATATGGCGGTGCAACATGGTGATCTCCACGGACAAGGACCAGCATCCGGTGTAGTTATAAACAGCTCATTCTAGGGTAACCAAAACACAATGATTCTTATTTTTGGGTGATTATCTGTAGAGAATACATACTTATTATATTCCATTTCTGCCATTTTATCCTCTTTAATCCTACACACTGGACCTTAAACTACATGTTTATATCCAATGAGCATCAGGGTTATTAAAAAAAGTGATTATCTGAAATGAAACTGCTTGCACACCTAAAGGTACATGATGGTATGCTGTATACTCCAGCGACAGTTACAGGTTTTATTTTACATACTTAAACAGAGATTGTGTAGAGGAGAAACTTCTCTCCCATTATGTGAATATCAGTATCTCTAACAGCAAACTGGATTAAAGGAACACTAAAATAAGACAAAACCTGTTGATTTTTTTGTATAGTTTTGTGATATTTCTCATTAAGTGTAATCTTTGTGAAATCTTGGTGCTCAGATCAGTACAAAAAAACAAGAAATGTGCCTTTCAAACAATGTATAGTCTACAAAAAGAACCTGAGATGTGAATTTGAGCTGCCCATTTTTTTTGGCTCTGAATTTTTCTTTGGTATTTCACCTCTGCTCATTGGTTGCCATCTTTCCGTCCGATTTCTGAGACGTTTGGAATGCACACACCAGCATCACTGCACCTATGCCCTTATAAGATGATTTTACTGTCTGCCCTGAAGCTGCTGATGTACACAGACTCTGTCTCTGCTTGACATAATGAAAAAAGATGCTATTCTCAGAGGAATTTTCAGCTTTGTCATTCAGCTCTTTTCTGTGGTTCAGCTGTCACACAGGCCATTCCTCACAGCCTCAGGAAAGAGCAGAGGTGAGCTGAGGGGCTGCCTGGCTGTGATGGATTGTGAAATATACAATTTTTGAGAATGGGAAGGGAAAACAGGAGAGGGCAGAGAAGAAGAATGTGTGTTTGGATGTCTTTGGCGAAAGGCCACGTGAGGTTTTAACAGGCTGACCTCAGAAAGCCTTGCAGTTATGTAGCTACACCCTTCAGAGCCCTTTATAGCCCTGACACCTTTGTTTAAGCTATTCCCAAACTCTTCCATTTAAACCAGGAAGAACATCAAACTTTGGGGTGTGAGTGCAAAGGACCATTAAGAAACACAAGAACAGAATTCAAATCCTAACTCATCATGCAAGAACAAGCTCAACTACGATTGAGCCAAAGTGAAACTTGTACATTGCCAAGGGTGATGTTTGGCTTTTAAGAGATTAGGCATGGTTCCTGCTGCAAACACTCAGATAATTACCAAAGCATTTAGTGAGATTAAACTGCTGACAAATTAATTTGATGCAACTCCTGATTTAAAACTGGAAAAGAATCACTAAAATAAATACATTTAATATGCTTTGCATGTGATACTTCAACAGATTTTTATCATTATTTCTTTCCAAGGAAACGTTGTGTTTGGGGAGCCAATCACAGCCAGCCTGGGGACTGATGGGACACATTACTGGAGCAAGAACTGGGCCAAGGCGGCTTCTTTTGTAACATCACCTCCTTTAAGCCCTGATCCCACCACTCCAGACTATCTGAACACACTGCTGTCCAGGTATTTATCACAGCACTTCCCTCTGTTAAGACTATTGACCTGTTTATTGTCTTGTGCTCAGCTGAGACGTGATGCGACACATTTTTATTAGGTATTTCACATGATATTGTGTCATCTAATATTACTATATTGTGTATAGATAACACTACAAAGCAGTATACAGTACATCAGTACATTTAAGGGTTTAGTCACATGTCTCATACTCTTAAATTCCTACCCAGTCACGAACTGCTTGTTACTGAACTACATTAAAACATTCAGTTAGATAGATTAATTACCCCAATGGTTACCATACATAGTGGAAGCAACAGATGACTGATTTAATTGCCAATCCCCACACACAGGCACCATAACGAAGTTCCTTTAACCCTTTGAAACCTGAGCAAGAAATGACCCAAAAACTAGCAAGAAAAAAGTAAAAAGAGGAAATTAAAAACAAGAAAATTTGTAAAAAAAAAACAAAACAAAACAGAAAAATCAATTTTAATAGTAGTAATAATAATAATAATTTTAAATATGGTTTTTTTTTGTGCTATTTTTCTTTTTTTTAATCAATCTATTTTTTTTTTTTCTTGCAACTTTGGGACATTTCTTACCAAGCTGCTCATTGCCTTTTTTTAAAAACTTGCGAAAGGCAACTAAGGCAACTCAAAAAGTGTGGGCAGTGGCTTTTTTTTTTTGTCAAAAAGAAAAGTGATGTCAATCCAGGTTTCAAAGGGTGAACAGAAGTGTAGTTTGTAAGAAATGTACCGTAAGTGTTCAAAGTGTGTGAGAGCTAGTATTTGACTTTGTCCCTATTTACGTGTCCTTCCATGCACCTGTATTTAAAGAAAGTTAATTTCATGCATTCTGGAAGGCTTCATTTGTCAAGTGTTCCCCAACTGGTCCAACCACAGGGTCCAGATTTCTCCTTGGTCATTATTTCAAGGTCCACACAGTTTAATACATTCAGTGTCATACCTGAGTTTGGCCATGTTGTCAAACTAGTGTGCTGTCTCTGTTAGGTAGCTGTCTGTTAGTCTCTCACTCTACAACAGGGAGTACAGTGCTTCAAAATTAAGGCTCTATGCTGTAAATTCACTGTACTTAAAAATAAAGTGTGTTTTACAAACTTGACACTTTCGTGAGTCATTTGCAGTCCATTCAGAATGGACCTGCAATTGACCATGACCCACCAGTTGGGAACTACTAAGTTAGAGCATCATATGGAAACAGGAAACAGGAAATGAGAGCGAACAAGAGCGAACTTTGAAGGGTGTCTGAAGTTCCTTAAAAAGTCTTACAATTTCTTATATTAAATTTTTTGAATATAAGACCTGAAGAGTCATGAAATAGTCTTAAATGTGAATTTGTGAATTGATGTTAATTACTATAAACATTTATCTATTTTCAGTTATCCAACTTTTAATTTATTTTTGTCAAAATGATTTTCTTCTGTGTCAAAGTCCACATTTCTGATGTTACAAATCTTTCAACCTACCACTAAACCTAGTACTGTCTTTTACTTTATAATTGCACTTACCTGTTTGCAAATGTAGATTGACCTAACTCACTGTAATAACCATGTTCCTACATAAAACCTACCTGCAGACACCCTGCTTTGGCACAAGGTGTACTTGAATTAAACACGGTATTTTTATAAGCAATTCAATAAAGATATAAAAAGCACTAATAGATAAACATAGAACCAATAGGGACAATAAACAACCCCACCACACCCAGGTATAAACAAAGAAAGCCAGACCAGTCAAAGGGAATCCAAAAGAGAGGGAAAAAAAAGGCAACACATTAATTAATCTGTGTATCATATGTGGGGGAGTATAGGGTGTTTTATAGCATCCATATTTGCCACAAAAGTTAAAAATGGTTGCCAGATGGCAAAGTGTGCAATTGTTTCTTTGATAAAACAACAGATTTTCTCTAATTGTAGTAAATAAACATCTTTCCTTGTGACTGCAGAACTTTACTTGTTCTTGCCGTTGATGCTGTGCTGGTATCATTCCACCAAAACTCTTTATTTTCATGTTTCCTTGTCCCACAGTGGAGACCTGAGTGTGACTGGCAGTGCTCACTGTACCTTCAGCGTGGCCCAGAAGGCCATTGGCAAGGACGACTTCACTCAGATCCCAGAGGGTGTTAACGGAGTGGAGGAGAGGATGGTCCTCATCTGGGATAAAGCTGTGGTGAGGACTTTTTTTAACTTCAGAAGATAAGAAGGACAAACTGTAAACAAATGATGAGAGAGGATTAAATATTTATTCTAGACTTGAAGGCGCTTGTTCTCTGTCTCCCTCCTTTTCTCCGGGTTTCACCGTTTCCCTAACACTACTCTCCTCAGCTCTTACCCTCCCTCTAACTTCCTCCTCTGTACAGCTTTATGTCATTGTCCCTGCCTTGCTTGATCCTTTCCTTTTCTATCTCCACATCTGTCGTTTCCCTCACATTTGAATACAGCACACTGCCCTCATTTTTCCCTTCCTTCTCTCTTGTTATCACAGTATCAGTGTGCTGCTAACAGGCACACAGCATGGTAGCTTTAGACAGCTGTGGAGTGCTCTGCTGGCTTTAAATCTGGATGAACTTTTAAAAAGTTACACTGACTCTTTTTTCCTAAAGGCAGTTACTTAAAGCTCACTCCAAAAATGGACTCAATGCAGCCTTTTGAGCTGCTTGTGGGCGTATTTTTATACCTCTGTGCCAGCGATAGCCGTGAGATATTATGTTTTTGTCTGTCCATCCCATTCCTGTTAACAGGAACGCCTTGAGGGAATCTGTTCAAATTTGGCACAAATGTCCACTTGGCTCGAGGATGAACTGTTTAGATTTGGCAATCAAAGGTCACCGTGACCTCATAAAACATGTTTTTGGCCGTAACTCAAGAATTCATTCACTGATTCTGACAAAATTTCACACGAATGTTGAATAGGACAAAATGATGAAGTGTTTAATATCCGAAAGATCAAAGGTTAACTAATGCTCATCCATTTTTGACGAATTCTCACTATTCCCTGTTTATGCTGGTTTCCCTTCCCAGACTACAGGTAAGATGGATGAGAACATGTTTGTGGCAGTCACCAGCACCAACGCAGCGAAGATCCTGAACCTGTACCCTCGTAAGGGTCGGATCGCAGTTGGTTCTGATGCCGACCTGGTCATCTGGGACACAGACTCTATCCGCACCATCACTGCCAAGACACACCAATCGGTATGTACGGTGTGCACCAATCCAAAGGTCGCACTTAGATTTGTTTTAAGTTTAGTTAAATCCAGCTCCCACCTACTGTTCAGTAGAGCTGGAAATAACTTAACAACAATCTCATCTCTTTAAACTAGTGAGACAAAGTTGTTTCACACCCTCTCTGTCAGTCTTACTTGGCTAGAGTGGATGAATGCTGAGGGGAGTACACCAACACTGAGGGGACTTTTTCTTGAGTAATGTGAATGCTGTTATTGTTACAGTAACCACAGTGGCATCAATCCATATGCTCTGTAGTGCAGACATGTGATTGGCTATAAAAGCTGGGATGAAAAATACATCAGGAGACAGATGGGGAAAAAGAGAGAAATTAAAAAATGCTGTTAAAAAAGGTTTGATTTTACTGAAAGAGTAAAAGAAGACATGAGATAACTGTCTTAATCTGTGTGTGTGTGTGTGTGTGTGTGTGTGTGTGTGTGTGTGTGTGTGCATGCATGAGTGCGTGTGTGCGTGTGTTCGTGCGTGTGTGTAAAAGATAGAGTGAAAAAGAGAGAAGGGGGGGAGCACATTTTTGAACAGCTTCCAGAGAGCTCTCAGTTCCCCTGAACGGAAATGAAGTCTCAGTGGATGTTCGCTACTAATAAGACTCGCACTGCACTCGCCACATGACCAGCTCTCAATGTAAAGTTGAGCCTCACTAATTCCCTAAACCCTCGGCAATGACCGTAGTAATGATTAGGAACAGAAAAAATAGGGATTATTCAAATACACAGGTTTATCCGAAAATGCTAAACATTATCAGCGATGCAAACATTTTCCAAAATGTCCTGTGCAGTTAATCAACAGGGAATCCATCTGCTGTATAATTAAGAGGCATTTCCTTCTTCTGTATCACATTCGCTTGAGCAGATCATCCAGAAATATTTTTATGATTGGACAACCATAGTGGGTTTGAAGAATGTCATTCACTGCGCAGGATTATGTAACAGTACAAACTAATATTTCACATTCCTCACAAACCCCAGAGATGTGCAACATCTGTACACATTGCTTGACAACTCATCTCATAAGTAGAGAACAGCTCTGGTCATGAGACATTTGATGTCATGGGAAATATCTCATGCAATTTGAATCAGAAGTGGTAGTGTGGCATGACCACCATTTACTCCATCCTCCACCCTTGCAATCCACTTTGTTTTTTTTGTTTTTTTTACTTCAATCTTGTTGATTTTTGGTGTCCTGGTGGCCAAGGGGTTTAAAGTGCTGACCTTGAATAGCAGCTAGAAGACTACCCAAATATTCATATATTAGATTTTCTATCAGGAGAGACAGAAGAATGAAGAAAAGATAATATTTAATACAGAATATGAGTGTACAGATTAACAGATGATTTGGGTCTTTTGGTGCTTGGACACCAAAGGGAGATATTTTGTGATCGAGGGACATCTGAGTGGCAGCAGGATATCCTGGTTTTAATACAGTTTTTACTCCATATTTATTTATTTACCTATTGATTCTGATACTGTCACTTTTTATCTTTTTATCTTATCATGCTAAGTGAGTGATTGATGTCATCTTAATTTTGTTGTGTATGTGATATGCAATGACAATAAACATCTATCTATCTAAATGCCCCCATGGAGTCCAGACACTAGTGGTGGTGGTGGTGACTGATGACTCTGAGGCTGCTGACTATGGAGGTGTATGAAGCTGATAAAACCGTAAAAAGACTAGGTGGTGATGAGGAGGTGGAGGGTGTGCACGACGATAGCAAGAAAGAACTACAGCAGAGAGAGAACCATATTTAAAATGAGGAGCAGTGAGTGAGCAGTGATAGGCTAACAGAGAAAGTGTGCCGCTGTGCTATTGGTTGATTGTGAATCAGCTGATAACTCAATTGACCTACCCAGACAATGACACCTAGAGATAGTGAGTGAGCAAGGAGTGAATGGCAGGGTGAGACAGAAACTTAGCATGAAAGGTATTGTCTTCCTTACTTTCATTAGAGTTTCATTTGGAAAAATCTGTTGACGCGGCCGCAATTCTTTTACAAAGTACAGCAAAGTAAAGATGAATGAATCCTCAGTGCAATTTCTGATATACTGCGTTAGAAACATGAGGAACTGTATTCAGCCATAGTGAACGTTTTTTTGGACTCACTGTGACGGTCTAAGACAAAGGCCTAACAAAGACAAACGCACATTCTTTCTTACTCACACACATTTTACATGTTTACATGATGAGGTTAGACCATGACACAGACATGAGAGGATCCCAGACAGGCCACTCAGCAGCACAGGAAGTGTCCGCTCAGGAAATTAAGGCTTTACCAGCCTAGCACAAATCCTGCTTATACAGATATACACGAGCGAGGGGAGAATACATCAAGTAGCACTGTGTGTGGGTTGGTTTTAGGCATGATGTAGTGAAGCTTTTAGATTTTAATTTGCCTCGCTTGAAGGCCTAATGGCGGCTGTTTAGTAGGAAAGAAAGAACATTGCTCTGTCTCCAGATGTAGAAGTGGGAAGAGACAGAGAGAACTGGACTAATAATACGCCTTCTCCAAATGTGGAGTACATCCACTGAGGATCCGTGGGTTCTTACATAATGATGTCACCCTTTCATTTCCTGCTGGTCGTCCTTCCAGATAAAACAGAGGAGAGCAGAAGAGCAGAGCACGACAGCTCCCAGTTTCAGTAAATCTACCTTAATGGATAGTCTGAGTCCAGGCCAAACAGGAGCGGCCCTGTTTACCAGCTCACTGCGTTGGGGAATGCCTTCCCCTGAAAAGTAAATATGACTGACTGTGCTGTGTCTTAGTTTGTCACCAGTAAGCCCACATCTGATGTGGAGTGGTTGTTTTTGTCAACATGAAAATATATAGATGCACATTAAGATATTCTGAAACACAGAAAAGAACAGGCAGCAACACACACATACACTGAGACACACTCAGCTCAGTCATGACATCATGTTTGGCATGCAGTAAGTCTTAGTTATGTCCTGTTCTGGCCTGAATTTGGACGGCAGAAAACAGGGCCGTGTGCAGAGGAAATAAGCAACAATGGAATGAGGGGAGGGGACGGTCACAGATCACAAACATGTCGAGAAAAGAAAGTTGGCACAAGAGAAATTGGACGAGGATGAATAGTGCACAAGGTTGAAAAAAATCTTGGGATCACATAAATCAAGCAAGAATGGGCGAGGGAGAGAAAGAGGATGAAGAACAGACAGAAAGAAGGATAAATAAGTGAAGGAGATGGACAACTGGAAAGAGAGAACGTGAGAGAGGGAGGTAGAGAGTGAGAAGTAGTGCAGAGGCATTAAACACCAGCTGGATGATGGCAGCTGTTTGTACATGCCAGACAGACAAGTGTAAGAAACAAGGTGATGAATGATAAAGAATGGGAGAAAGTGAGCGTGGGATTAAGAGAGAGTAGAGGAGAAAAAGAGTTTATGCTTCAACTTCCTGTCTCTTAATCTGTCCTCTCACAGCTCTCCCTGTTGCTTTCTTCCTCATCTCTGCCATCCCTCCATTAATCCTTAGAGAGAAGGATACAGGAGGTTTGATTTTGTTTGCTTTAGTTTTTTTTACTCAAAATTAGATTTGTTGACCTAATTTCATTTGATTTAATTTTCAAAATGAAAAAAAATATCATAAGGCCCTATGACAAATTAATTAAACTCCATCCTGTTAACTCTTACAGTGAGTCTTTGTTCAAATGTTTTCTTCTTCTTCCTCTTCCTCATCTTCTTCTTTTTTCTTCATCTTCCTTTTCTTCCTCTTCTTCTTCTTCCTCTTCTTTTCTTCTTCTTTCTCTTCTTTCTTTTTCTTCTTCTTCCTCCTCTCTTTCTTTTTCTTCTTGTGTTGATTGTTGATTGCTGGTGTTTGTCATAGCTAATTAAGGTTGTGTTAAACATGAATTCTTTTTCTTCCTCTTCTTCTTCATCTTCTTTTTCCTCAGAATATGCATATGTATTTTAATATAGATAACCTTGGCATTCACACAACATATGTATTACTGACAGTGTGTTTGCTCTTGTAGTTTTTATCACATTTATATATATTTTTGTAACTGTATAGTTAGACCAGTGGTTCCCAACTGGTCACGGTTCAAAGGTGGGTCGCAGGTCAATTCTACATGGACTGCAAGTGACTCACAAATGTGTCAAGTTTGTAAAAAAACACACTTTATTTTAAAGTACAGTGAATTACTGGCACAGAGCTTTTATTTTTAAGTGCTGCTTCCTGCTCTAGAGACTGAATAACACTAAGCTACTTAACAGAGACGGCAAACTAGCGCGACAACTTGGCCAAATGTAAGTATGATCTGGACCCTATGGCTGGACCAATTGGGAATGACTGATTTAGACTTTCTGTATATATTTGAATAGTAATAGTGGGTACTGCTATGTGATCAGTGTATATATTGTTAATTGTTTCCAATCTATTTCATGGTTTTCATTTCAAGTACTTAATACTTCTGTATGTGTGCTTTAGGCTGCTGAGTATAATGTCTTTGAGGGCATGGAGCTGCGTGGAGCCCCTCAGGTGGTGATCTGCCAGGGAAAGATTGTTCTGGAAGATGGGAACCTGCATGTCACCTCTGGCGTGGGTCGCTTCATTCCCTGCTCTCCCTACCCTGACTTTGCCTACAAGCGTGTTAAAGCCAGGAAGCAGGTAAATACAGGTTTTTCTTCTTTCCAACCTATTTACACTTCGCTCAACGATCATTTTGTAGGGGCTGTTGTCTTTAAACACTGTGTAAGGGTATATATGTCCTTCATGAATGGTAAACTGACACTGTAGAAAAAGTACAATTATAATCCGGCTTACTGCCAAGTAGGTTTTCAGATTTAAGGGATTAAAAACAATTAAATATATTTAAAAAACAAAACAAATTGTGTATGAAACTATGAAGCTTCCCCCCACAGTTTTTAGAGAAAGAACACAATGCAGTCAGAGAAGATTAGAGAGAAAAAGGGAAGGTGGAATGTAGGAGTCAAGATTGTGAGTAAGGAAGCATGTGTGGGCTAAAATAGAAACTACAATGGTGGAGAGAAAAGAGGGCGGTGAGGATGGGGGCAGTGAATTTGAATGTGGGGGAGATGCAGTAAGTCTGACATCAACCTCCAAGGTTCAGCCACAGGGCGCTGGCTGCGCTTTTACACTGCAGTGCAGAATGACTGTGAGGGTGGTCGGGTTTTTGTCATCATGGTTTCAAAAAGGATAAAAGTGAGTTTGGATTTAATTTTCCAGAGAGACCTACCACATACGGTAAAGGAGTTACCAAAGCCTACACTTATAAGTCCCAAAAGACTGAGCTGATTCTAAAAGCTATCAAGGAATGTCGCCACTATAACATGAAAAGCCACAAGGTAGCCAGAGGGTTTGGAAAGACTTGCCTGTTACAGAAACGTTATAATATGAGAAGTGAAATAACATTGTTAGTGTGAAGTGTGCCATTACAATATGAGAGCACATATTCATTGCACTCTTATATCCTTTTACCACAAAAGCCTTTTTTAAACTCTTTTAGAGTACATATGCCCACCAGTACAAAGATCTAGGCTAGGGATACTTTGCCCAGGTGCCACTTTTTCAAAATGACAGGAGGCCAGGGGCCAGTCTCAGCAGCCCTGCGTAGGTCAGGTGGTTGCGGGGGCATTTCTAGGATTTGAGAATATTAGCACAGACTTTTTTTTTTTTGAGAAACAAGCTCTATTTTTATGTTGTTTTATACACTTTAGCATAGCACATTACGTGTTAAAATGAAAAAAAAAAATCCCAGTGTGAATCACTTTATTTTCATTTTGGATAAGAAAAATGATCGGGGGGGCCACTCAGCAAACCATCGCAGGGGTTATAAGTTGAGTATCACTAATATACGCTCACTGTCCAGTACCTCATAAGGGAAAAAAAGGTATAAAGGTATAAAAATCACATTCCTATCTTCTCTCAAGTATTAAGAATTAACTCTATTTAACCATTTCATTTACAACACTGTAAACTCAAAGCAGACCCTGCTGTCTGCCCTCTCTCCTTCTTATCTTTTGGGCCAAAAATTCTCATTGTTCAACAATTTCCTAATTTGCAGCTGGCTGGTGATGAGAACATGGAGCTGTAGTAACAGTGTGCTGTTTATCTTGGTAGCAGTCACTGTTATGCTTTCTACATTCACAGATGTCTCTTTTTAACTCTTGACAGAGCTTCCAAGATTTCTCTGAGTCACGGCACTGAAAGACAGAAAGACAGACAGACAGAAAGACAGACAGACAGATAGACAGACAGACAGACAAGACAGACAGTGGCTTGCAGTGACAGCATAAAGTTTCAGTTTGCTTTGAAAACATACAAGTACTGTATATTGTTTTTTTCTGCTCTAGTCTGTGAAAGGTTTTACTTGTGTTTGTGTGTCTGTGTTTGTGGGTGGATGTGTAAATCTGGAACTGGTTCTCGGCAGGAAAAAGGCTCTCTGAAAAATGCATATATAATTCAGACACAAACAACCATATAATGCAAAACAGGTGTGGACTTGGTTAGATTAAATCCTTTTTGATACTAAACACCATAATGTCTCTCTGTGTTCTTACCCATCCCTGCATCTTTATTTCTCACCTCACCACCTTACCACCTTTAACTCTGCTCTTATTGCTTGTCCTGTAGCTGGCGGTCCTGAGGGCAGTGCCCAGGGGAATGTACGACGGTCCGGTGTCTGAATTCTCCATGTCCCGTGGTGGCACCCCCTCGGCCTCGGCGCGTACCTCTCCCACCAAACAGCCTGTCAGAAACCTGCACCAGTCTGGATTTAGTCTAGCAGGTAACCCTGCACCCTGCGGTGAGCCCAGCTTCTTTACTCAACCCCCCACCCTTCTATCCCCCAGTCCTCCGTTTCATCTGTTTATGGTCTGTATTGATTTATACAGCATGCAGAAACATAAAAAAAAAAAGCATGCGTGTGCATCAGTCGATCCACCATCACGCCCCTCTTTTATCTCAACTCAGCTACCACTTCATGCTGTGAAGGACAACAGTCATGTGATTGTAGGCATGTCGTTGCTTTGAATGATGCATTCACAGCCCTTGGCAATAAGCCTCAAGCCTGTAGAGTACCCTAATAATCTCTCATTATCCTGTTTCATACTTAATGATGTGCACAGTATGGCATGCATTTGTCTGCAGTACATCATGCTCCTTTGTAAAAGGGTTTACACTGTGTTTATATGGCAATTTATCTGTTAATGCATGTTATTAAGTTGCCCACTTTAGCTCCTTTAAGGTTTATTGAGTCACAGTGCAGACAGCAGTAAGTTAAATTTATGTACACAATCAGTTAGCTGTTATGCTTTGGTGTGGTTTGACATGGAGTCAACATTACCCCAAATTAAAACCATACAAACTGTACTTTGGACTCATACTCATCTTTGGTGTGAACTCTATTATACATTTTTTAAAGATGAATTAGCATTCAAGATAGAGGCTGCTTTTCTGATGACGGCTTCTTTTATCCTGTGTTCACATGAAACATATTTTGCATCACATCTTATTAGTTTAATCTTTCTGACTCAAAACAGTCATTCTCTTCAATGACTCATTTCTAAAAATGCATCTTAAAGAGGAACGCCAACTAAATTAGGAATTCTAATATGTTATTTCCACAGCCTAGGAAAGTTCATTCAATATTTGTGAACATGAGCTACTTCCTCTGTAAGCCAGAAACCAGAGAAGTAAGTCTCAAAGTCGTTATGTCTCAGGGAAGTTAGTGTGGAGCTGCTCTATAGACAGTGAATGGGAGCCTGATTTTATGGACCCACAGATTGTTTGTTTTCATTTTTTTTATGCCCAAATGATAGGACTGCCCCCAATTGACGACCAAAGGTTAGTCGACCAGAAGATTGCAGAAAAACAAACAAACAAACAAAAAAAACTTTATTAGGAGCTGCGCCTTGTCAAAATAAATCAAAACTTATATGACTGGACCATGTGGGAATTTAATTTGAATGCTCATTAGTCAAACAGGAGTCACGTTACAAACTAATCACGGCCAACGTATATCTTTCCCTTCTTTCCTAAATATTCAGTCCGATAGACATAGAAAAACGTAACGTTTTTTAGTGCAGTGCTACCCAAAGCTTAAATCTGTCCAACAGATGATAGGTCTACACACTTATAAACAGCACCTGTAAGAAGATCAGTTTTGCACTCAGGATCTCAGGTAAATAGGCTATATGATGCTTGTGAAGCATACCCTAGCTACCTCAGACGCAACCTGCCACTGCACTTTTTAAAAGCTGGCACGAAAAAGGCACAAGAGTAGCATCCAGCGCCCAACCTCACGTTTTCCAGGCGGTTAAAGATGCAGCATGTGTACGGCCTCTGATTAACAAGGCTGGTACCTGCGGTTATTACACAGGCTAGTTAATAACATGTCGGCAGGAAATCCAAAGTGGAGGATCATTTTGAGAAGGTGAAGGACGAACACAAGGTGATATGTAAACTCTGCAGGCAAACATTTGCCGCCATTCCTCGACTACAAGCATGATGTATAATCTGAAACATGTCAGTAGCTATGTGCCCATTAGCCACTTAGCACAATCATTACTGCTTTGCCGACAGTGTCATTAACAGGCGGCTCACTCAGTGTGTGATTTGCACTTGTAGATGAAATATAGGCCTATATTAATGAAGGTTCATTAGTACGGTTTTGTATTTCTCTGTAATGTAGACATGTAGGCGATCAGTCAACTAATGGTCCTAAATGACGACTATTGGTCGACTAGGAAAATTCTTAGTCAGGGCAGCCCTACCAAATTAGCTTTATTCTACTGGAGTGTTCTTTCTTCTGAAACAGAAAATGTAACCATATACTCAGAACAGTCCCCTGGGTGCTCTCAGCGTCATCTGGAACATCCTTCCCAATTCACTGTCTGTGGAGCAGCTCCAGACTTTATACCCTATGACATCACAAGTTTGAGTTTTAGCACTCTAGTTTATGGATTTGGGAGTGAGTTCATGTTACTTAATATTATTGGATTGTCTTAGACTGTAGGAATAACATGTATGAATGCTGAAGATGGGTGTAGTGACCCTTTAAATCCCTTTCTCTCGTAGAATCTTTCTCTCACAGTATCTTACACCACTCTAATAGAATAGTTTTTATTGCTCTCTAGGACACTGTGACCTGTAACTACAGGCTTTTTGTGATGTCAAGCTACATTCAGAAATTAAGTGTTTTCCACAGTTAAACTTACTGTAAGTCACGCTGGATATGAAATTTGGCTCAAGGCCTGAAACACACAGTGTACATGATTTCCATCCAGGCATCTGGATATGGTCTATTACAAAAGCCTATCTAATGTGAGAGATCACAACACCATGTATTCACATTTAACATCTGTTCCATTATGCAGAACCGCTGAGTGACAGGCTGATTGTGCCCATATGTAAGGTCAGCGCTGGATTAGTTTAGATGTGAGAAATCTGAGAAATTGTTTTTGTCAGGCTACCAAACAGTGAAACCTTGTACACGTGGTAAAATGGTGAACCAGATAGTCAGTGTTTCCACTGTTTTATAATCAAAGAGAGCAACCATGGCTATTACTGTAGCCAGTCATTCTGTCCTGTGAACTGACAGGCTAAATGTGCCTATGTAAAACCCCTTTTAACCTGCACAGAACATGGCTGTACTCACCGTGGTATCGGCTGTCTATGTGAAAGCATGTAGCATTTTAGATAACTCGTGTTAAAAGTCTAGAGAATGGTGTTTAGCCTTTGGCTGTATTGAGTAACCTGTCTTTACAAGCGTATGTGTGATACCTCATCGATGAAAAAAGATGGTGACCTCCGCTGGAAAGAATTTCCACATTTGAGTACATGAATTTAGAGGGGAGTAAGGCTGCTCCTGGTTTCCCAGGCTTTGTAATGGATATGTGTATTTTCTTGTATGTGCGCATACAGTATGTGTGTGTACTCCCAGAATGAGTCAGTCTATTTTAGTTCTTTCAGGGCCACCACCTGCAGAGTTGATTTACTTGTCTGGGATTAGATGGGAAGAATTGTTTGCTTAGATACAGTGTATCATAGTCTGACATCACTCTACTTTCCATTTATATACTCGCTGATAATTTGTTACAGCAGAGGCCCTGGCTCATCCTTTGGAAACACCACACTTTATGTCAAACTGTAGCTTCTTTTGTTAGTGTCTCAGCCGCACTCATACAGGACACGGTCTGATGAAATTTGCATTCCCCTGTCATCTTGGCGACACATGCCATACATCATAGACAATAATAATGTGTCTTGAAAAACCTCTAGTGCCTGAGGAGTAATAATTTATGTGTATGACAACAATTATTTGTGTGCCATGATGCAATGAAAGCTATTTTGTGTAAAGTAAGTCTGAAAGGATTGACAGATGGGACAAATTCTGGTTTTAAGAGCTGGGATGACTTAGGTATACTTCACCAACAAAATGACCATTTATAAACCAATTGGTCATGCCATGTTACTTTGTTATTCTCGCATTTCTCCACGGAAAACAGCGAACATAATAATTTAATAATTGATTCGGGACCCACATAACCTGGGCAATATAATCTAACCCCCCTTTATCTGATAGTGTGCTCAGTACTTCCCAAACATGCATTTTTACCAAAACCTTCGTTTTGAAGTCTGGCTTTGAAGAGAGCATAGATAAGTTTGACTGTCAGTTCAGTTTTATTTAAGGTTTAAGCAAAAATGCATATGTTTGGGAAGCACTGAGCATAGAACTGGATAAATAAAGCCCCTATTCCACCGAGCAGTATGGTACTGTACAGTTTATTTCAGTACGCTTTTTTTTTCTGTTTCCACTGTGAAAAGTTGTGGATGGTACCAATGGAACCCTTCCGTAATGTCTGTATTTTTGGTCACCCCTCTGTTGGGGTACCTAGCACACAGATCTGGTACTAAAAGGTGGAGCAGTGGACAGTGGAGTCAGTTGATTGGTCAAAAGCGGACAGTCACTCTGCTCAGGGCTGAGTTGTGGCTGGTTTTGAGGCTCATGTAACCACTGTTCATACTGTGGAGTTTTATTAGTAAACTGTAACTATAAAATGAAAGGATGTTTTGCTGCCTCTTGCATCAGCCAGAGTTGGAAAAAAACAAAGTCATTCACTGGGCCGACTGTTGGCAACTTTTAAGGTGGAACTTTTACTTGTAATGTTACTCAATGCAAGAGCTGACGACAAGAGTCAATCAACACACCGTGACAACTTTGACCATTACTGATGGTTTTATATGACATACACTTTTAATCAGTGTTTATATATATTAATTTCAGCCAGGTTATATGAACCACATATTTTCTAATCCTCACGCAGAGAAAAAACTGCGTCACGGAGCGTCCCTCCTTTGTGCTGCACTAAACCCTTGAGCATGCCTGAGAAGGACTCAATGCACAAACCCGCTATTTTCAAATATCCCATGGAGAGAGACTCTCATTGCAGCCTGTTTTATTTTGTTCTGAGCCTGTGTGCAACCCCGTTCTGCAGACAGTAAATGAGGTGCAGACTCTCTGTGACACAGGTAATGAAGAAACACAGTGAGTGCTGGACGGAGCAGTGAGTGACAACAGCCCCGCCCACATTTAAGGGTACGGTTTGCAGTGGAAACGCTAGGGTCTAGGTACCATGTCTGAAGGGTTACTTTTGGTTCCAAAGGTACCATACCGAAAATGTTAGGTGAAAATGGAGCTCAAGAACCGGACTATACTGATCAAGTTGTGTGAGAGTTTATAAACAGATTTTTTAAATCATGTTTTGGCGTTTAATGTGATCCCCAAGAATTTGTCTACTGTTCCATGGAGGTAGGCGAGAAAAACAAAGTTTTCTGTATGAATTCAAGGTAACACAGCATGACTAACTGATATACAAAGGGTTTTTGTATAGGTGAAGTATTCCTTTAAAGTAAAGCTAACCCACATTATCACTATATCGAGATTCGGAGGCTGGTGTGGTCCTCACACTATCATTAAATTTGCATTTAATTTGCAATGAAACTGTCGTGTTGAGAGCTCACACATAAAGAGTTGTGCACTGCATGATTAGCTAATTAGCATGCAGGTGGAGATATTAATACTTAAGTATAGGCTAGTGTCATAAATATGTGTGTATGGAAATTACTTTTCTTTGCAATAACTTCTCCGCAAAGCAGGATGAGTACACTCCTAACCACAGTCTTTTAAATGTATGTCTTTAATTCCCTCTTTGCCCTGGTTTTCAGTTGGGCCTTCTCTGTTTTTTTCCCCCTAGTTCCTTCCCCTGACTGCCTACGTGCTCTTTGCTCTTTTTCCATGCAACTCGCTTTATCTTTTTCTCCTTTTTCCTCCATCCAGGTCCCCCCACCCCAGATGACATCCCCATCAGGCCTGCCGGCCGGCGTATTGTAGTGCCCCCTGGTGGCCGTTCCAACATCACATCCCTCAGTTAAACAGCAGGAAGTTGAGGGGACACATCCAGAGAACGACAGCAGCCAGAGTGCAGGATTGAGGGTGGGAGGGAGGGAGGGGAAATGGGAGGGAGGGAGGGTGGAGGAGCAGATGCAGAGGACCATGATTAGTTAAAAAAAGTTAAAAGAGCAAAACACTGAATCCTCATGCCTTACCTGTCACAATGCTACCCTGCTCAGATGAGAACTATATCCCTTTTCCTGGGGAATTTGGATTTAAGTGGTTTGGAAATGCTACTAAAAGATAAAGGTACCACCAAAGCACAATACACACGACCAGCTTTTAGTTTAGAGTACACCTGAAATACAATGAAAACCTGTTCACTTGGTGCTTTGGTAATCGTACTATCACATTCAACAAAAAAAGAAAACAAACTATGTTCTCACAGGAAAATGGATACTGCTGTTCTCAGAATGATGCTATGGTTCTTTCATCCTGTTTGGCTTTCAATGTCACCCCCTTTCAGTAGCCTGTTTTCTCCATAGTCAGCCCAACACAACACTAGATCCCACATTAGCCATGTTTTATCATGCAGTACCATTGATTAGCTCTAGGTGGCATTGTATATACAGTAGATGTAATGTAGCTTTGTGAATGATGTTGTTGCAGCTTGTTTGGGTTTAATGGACCAAGTAAAAGGTGTTCATCAAATCTCAGAGCAGGAGTGCTGTTGGACATGGAGCTGCATGGGCCACAATATGATGGGTGACGTGATCCATGGTCCTTTTGTCCCCTTCCTCTGAGAAGCTTGATGAATACCATCCCCATGATGTACTGATTGAGTAATTATTGATGTTAAAAAAAAAGATAGACACATCTGCTTAAGAAAAGACTTTGTGAAGACAAAAGAATAGAACATTTAGAAAGGGTTTTGCAATTCTTTGTCCCTTAAAAGGTTTATGTGAGTTTTATTTCCTGCACTCCATCATGGCTGTATTAAAAAAAAGATCATTGTAACAAACCGTCCTTTGCATTTGCTTCTAGCTTATTGGCTGCTCCTGTCATTCTGAAACCATCTTGAGAAAGAAAACAGAAAAAAAAAAGATTTTAAAAAACCCTGTTCACGAGAAGTACGAATACACACAACTGTCTCTTGTAGCTCAACCATAACTTGTAATGAAGAGCTTTGCAATTAAGTGCAACAAAGAAAACCAGATGCAATTAAATGGATAAGTAACAAACACCTGCTTTCAGATAACAGCGCTTCACCTCTTGCTTTACTTTTTCATTCCTGACAAACCGGGCTTTAAGGACAAGAGGAGGACCATCATTCCCTTGTCATCCCAACATAGCCCTCTAACGCAGTCCTGACCAATTCAACATCAGCCTGAATATAACTAAGGGCCCAAGTTAGTTTGCCTGAAACACTCTGGATCTGATTGTGTTGGGGGGCCTAAGAGCTCTTTTTTATGTCTCTGCTGTTTTCTGATAAGGCAGAGGATTGCGGTGCGGTAAGGGAAGCTTTTTATTTTGTCGCTGTCCCACTGTGGGGGAGGGAGGGAAGGAGATGGCGTTTTTACTTTTTGGCAGTGGTGGGGCAGGCACACCGAGGCAGGCACAAGTGGTGGTTTGTTGTATTTATGTTAGTTTGACAACCTTTGTTATTGTTTTTATGTTGTTTTCTTTTTTACTGTTGTATCAAAACCCAGAGATGGCAGGTCAAAAATAAGGTGTGTTGTGGAGGTATGATTTGTTTCCTGAATAAACATGAGTTGCAACTGACTGACTCTGACCCCTTATTTACATTATTCAATCAACAGCAAGAAGTGTGCACAAAGGGTGGCTATAAGAAAATTAAGTTTTATATTAATGGCCTTTATTAACCCTTTAAAACTGAGCAAATGGGCTAGGTTTCTTTCAAAAACATGGGAAGAAGGCTATGAGCAATGAAGGAAGAAATGACCCATTAGTAAAAAAGAAAATTAAAAGCAAGAAAACTAGTTAAAAAAAAAAAAGAAAAAGTTAAAGACAAACAAATAAGGAAACGACCTGGAAAAAGCTTAAAAAGTGAAATAATTCTGTAACATTTTTAAATTGTATAATAATGATAATATAGGTCATCCCTTCTTTTTTCTCTGTCATCTTAAAAATAATTTTCTAAATCTCATTTTTTGCAATGTGTGGAACGTATCTTAAATTGCACATTGCCTTTTTTCCCCTTGTTTTTGAAAGAAATAAGTTTTCTCAAGGTTCAAAGGTTTAAATACTTGCAGAGGCATCTGAAAGCAGCACAAGGAAAGTGATGTTGACCTAGGTTTCAAAGTGTTAATGGAAAGAAAACTAAACTTGAAGGCTTTCTTATCATTTGACCCAAAATATAGAGGGCTATCTTTTTCTGTCATGATCTCTATTTTGAATAATAAAAGTGGCCTGCCCAAAGAAATGTTTTTTTGTTTGGCTTTTTTTTTAATTGCAAATATAATTAGCAGGAGCAGCCTGGTACATGGTGTACACCATGTATTATGTATTCTGAACACTATCCAGGCAGATGAACTTAAGTCGTTGAGGTTCTCTTATAATTTATATAAAACATTCACTAATTTCTCAGTAAAGCAGAATTGCTTAAAACTCCAGGGCACTATATATGTAACGGGTGTGATTTGGACCCAAAAGCACTACACTGGAAATTGGGAACAGTTGGTAATGACCTTTATTAGCTCTGCAGCAAAACAGGTATTTGAGCAGATGAATAAACTCAGCACACAGTTCAATCTTCAGGCTAACAGCCCACAAACGGTCTCTGGGTTTCAGATTTGAGGAAGGGATTAAGCTGAATCCGGCCGCGGGACCGAGGAGGGGAACGTGAGCCCTCAGACCCGTATAGTATGGTTCTTTAGCGGCCGGGAGTAAAGCGAATGGGCTTACTGTGGGTGAGGCAGCTGAGGCGAGGTGTCCAGAACCAGAAGAACCAGCCAATGGTGCAGAAGTGCCGATGGGGAGCGAGCAGTGGAGGAGCCGAAACCAGGCGTAGGAGTCGAAGCCAGGAGAGCAGACCGATGAAACAGAGGTGCCGATGGGGAGCGAGTAGCGGCGGAGCCGAAGCCAGGCGGAGGAGTTGAAGCTCATCCGAGACATCCATCTCAGTCTCTTCCTCCTCGATAGGTGAGTCGTCGTCCCCTGAGGACTGCCCCTCCTCATTTTCCTTGTCACCAGACACCTCGGATGATGAGGGGGACAGGGGCTCTGCATTGGCGCCCCCAACAGCAGTGGAATCTCTGGAAGGCTGGTCATGGTGCTGGCGATTGAACTCACGGATGAGCTGCGCGTCCAGGATGTGATGAGTCGGAACCCACGACCTCTCCGCAGGGCCGTATCCCTCCCAGTCGATGAGGTACTAGAGACCCCTCCCACGGTGGCAGGAGCACAGCAGGCGGTGAACCGTGAAGGCAGGGCTCCTGTCAATGATCCGGGGAGGTGGTGGTGGCTGAGAAGCCGGCATCAACGGCATTCTTGGAACGGCTTGATCTTCAAGACGTGGAAGGTTGGATGGATCCCCATGGTGTGGGGCAGCTTGAGTCGAACAGCCACAGGGTTGATAATCCTCTCAATGATGAATGGCCCAATGAATCTGGGGGCGAACTTCTTGGACTCCACCCTCAGAGGTAGGTCTTGGGTCGAGAACCACACCTTCTGGCCCACCAGGTAAGTGGGAGCCTGGGAGCGATGGCGGTTAGCGGCCGTCGAGTACCGGTCCGCGGCTCGTAGCAGCGCAGCCCTGGCCTGGGTCCAGGTCTGGCGGCGGCAGCGGATAAAGGCCTCAACGGACAGGCAGGAGACCTCCCTCTCCAGAGCAGGGAACAGCGGCGGCTGGAAGCTGTAGGCACATTGGAAGGGGGAGAGTCCTGTGGCGGAGCTGGTTAGGGTGTTGTTGGCATATTCCACCCACAGCAGCTGCTAGGACCAAGTCGAGGGATGCTTGGACACCATGCAGCGGAGTGCCGTCTCCATTTCTTGATTCATCCTCTCCGATTGGCAGCTGGACTGGGGATGGAAACCAGAGGACAGGCTTGTAGAGGCTCCGATGAGGCAGCAGAACTCCTGCCAAAATACAGAGGTGAACTGGGGACCTTGATCCGACACCACATCAGATGGGAGGCTGTGAAGTCAAAACACATGCTGCAGAACTTGTTCAGCAGTCTCTTTGGCTGATGGGAGCTTGGGCAGAGGCACAAAGTGAGCCATTTTACTGAATCGGTCTACCACCGTCAGGATAGTGGTGAATCCACCTGACAGTGGCAGCCCAGTCACAAAGTCCAAGGAAATATGTGACCAGGGTCGATGGGGCAGAGGTTGCAGGTAACTGGCAGGGGCCCAGCGGGGAGCCTTATGCTGGCAGCAGACTGGGCAGGTGTTGACAAACTCCTTAGTGTCCTCCTCCAGGGTGGACCACCAGAACCGTCGTTGCAGGACTTCCTTGGTGCGCTGGATACCCGGGTGACAGGTGAGCCGGGAGCCGTGGGCCCATTGTAGGACGTCGGACCTCAAGTCCTGAGGAACAAACAGGTGGTCTTGGGGACAGGAACTGGGACCAGGCTGATCCTCCAGGGCAGCCTTAACCCGCTCCTCTATCTCCCAGGTAAGTGTGGCCACCAGGCGGGGAGCAGGGAGGATGGTGTCTGGGTTAGGGGCTGTCTCTTCTCCGACCATGAACTGCAAGACAAGACAGGTTGCTGGTTTGACGGTATGGGAGCAAGGCCGGTAGGAGAGGGAGAAGTTGAACCTGGTGAAGAACAACGACCACCTGACTTGACGTGAGTTCAGTCTCTTGGCTGAACGATATATTCCAGGTTCTTGTGGTCAGTCCAAACCAGGAAGGGCGTTTTAGTCCCCTCCAGCCAGTGACGCCACTCCTCCAACACCAACTTCACCACCAACAGTTCTTGGTTCCCAATGTCATAGTTCCTCTCCGCTGGAGACAGACGTCGGGAGAAGAAGGCGCAGGGGTACAGTTTCTGGCCCTCGGCTGAGTGTTGGGAGAGAACGGCTCCCACCCCCACATTGGAGGCATCCACCTCCACCACGAACTGCCTGGCGGGGTCAGGAACCAGGAGGATGGGCGCTGAAGTGAATCTGACCTTAAGGTGCTGGAATGCCTCATCGGCTGCCTGGGACCAACAGAAGGGTATCTTGGAGAGGTGAGAGCGGTGAGTGGAGCAGCCACGGTGCCCCCGGATAAACCTTCGGTAGAAGTTTGTGAACCCCAGGAACCGTTGCAGCTGTTTCCGGGAGTCGGGGATGGGCCAGGAGGCATTGGCAGAGACTTTGGTGGGGTCCATCTCCATGCAGTCTTGACCGATGATGTACCCCAGGAAGGAGACGGAGGTGGCATGGAACTCACACTTCTCGGCTTTAACGAAAAAAGAGTTCTCCAGCAGGCATTGGAGGACAGTCTGAACGTGATGTACGTGTTCCTCCTTGGTCCGGGAGAAGATCAGGATGTCGTCCAAGTAGATGAACACATACTTGTTTAGCATGTTTCTTAGCACGTCCTTGATGAGAGCCCGGAAGACGGCTGGGGCATTGGTGAGGCCGAAGGGCATGACCAGATACTCATAATGTCCCGTGGGTGTGTTGAAGGCCGTCTTCCACTCGTCTCCCTCCCAGATGCCATATGATAGGCATTGCGGAGATCCAGCTTGGTGAAGATCGTAGCCCCCTGAAGCAGTTCAAAGGCCAAAGCGATGAGTGGGAGGGGGTAGCGGTTCTTGACTGTGATGTCGTTGAGGCCCCTGTAGTCGATGCAGGGCCTCAGGGACCCGTCCTTCTTGCCGACAAAGAAAAATCCCGCCCCAGCGGGTGACAAGGAGGGACGGATGATCCTGGCAGCCAAGGCATCTTTGATGTATGTCTCCATACCTCTCTTTCAGGTGCAGACAGGGAGTAGAGGCGACCCTTGGGGGGGGCGTGGTGCCGGGCAAGAGGTCTATGGCGCAGTCATAGGGCCGATGGGAGGGCAGAGAAAAGGCCCTCGCCTTGCTGAACACCTCCCGAAAGTCATGGTATTCGACGGCACCTCAGACAGGTCGAAGGCCGAACAGGAGCTGGGGGGTGGCAGAGGTGCAGCGGCTTGTCTGAGGCAGACTTGATGACAGGAGGGGCTCCACCCCAGGATGGACCCCATCACCCAGTCTATGTGGGAGTTATGCCGGCGGAGCCAGGGGTAGCCAAGGACCGTCCAGGGCACTGGCTGGTAATGGACGTGGCAGAGGAACCTGGTCGATTCCCAGCTGAACGGTGAGCTCCTCGTCGATCAGGCTGACGTCAGCCCCAGAGTCAATAAAGGTGGCAAGGGTATGAGAACCCCCTGCCAACAGGAGCTGGGCGTGGAATAACGGTCTTGAGCAAGGGGCAGAGTCCTGGAACCGGCTCAGCAGAATGCCCCTCTTTACTGCTGAGCCCTTCCTTTTACTGGGCAATGGGAGACAAAGTGCCCGGCCTGGCCGCAGTAGAGGCAGAGATTTTCCTGACATCGCTGCTCCCGTTCCTCAGGCGTCAGGCTGGTGCGTCCCACCTGCATGGGTTCAGCCCCCCCCACTGCGGGTTCTGTGGGAAGGCTGGGGACAGCTGGCAACCCATGTGGGCAGGTGGATGGTCAGTGGTCCAACACCTCCTGGCGTAGCTCCCTTCTCCTTGCCTGAATGCGTCTGTCCAGTCTAGAAGTTAATTCAATGAGTCCGTCGAGGGAGGGCGGAAGGTCGAAAGAGACCAACTCATCCTTTATGTATAGGTGCAAGTCCATTGAGAGTCACTGAGTCGGGCCTGGGTGCGGAAGTCGATGGCGTAGTCGGCCACAGGTCGGTTCCCCTGCCTCAGGCTCATGAGTCCCCCGGTGGCATCAGGACCCAGAGAAACGGGTCCTTTGGAAAGCTCCGCCGAGAAAGCCTGGAAAGAGAAAGCCACTCTAGCCACTGCGCCACCGTGCTGCCCACTGGAAATCAGGAACAGTTGGTAATGACCTTTATTAGCTTTGCAGCAAAACAGGAACTTGAGCAGATGAATAAACTCAGCACACAGTTCAATCTTCAGGCTAACAGCTCACAAACAGTCTCTGGCTTTCAGACTTGAGGAAGGGATTAAGCCGAATCCGGCCGCAGGACCGAGGAGGGGAACATGAGCCCTCGGACCCGTACAGTACAGTTCTTTAGCGGCTGGGAGTAAAGCGAATGGGCTTACTGTGGGTGACACTGCATGAAAAGTGGGATTTTCGTCAGTAAGCGGCACTGTAGATTGTCGTGGAATTTCAGGTTTACGACTGCACGCGGCAATTTGCAGGCAACACAGAAAACCGCCAGGAACTGTCGGAAATTGACGTGGGCCGTGCTTGGCAGTTGTCCCCCCATGACCCCCCTTCCCCTAATTCTAAGGGAGGCTTTCACATGTGAATGAAAATGCTGTGAGCTATAGAAATGCAAATCAGGGTAGCAGGGGGAGTTTCACTCCCCACCCAGAGGTGACATTTTTCTAAAAGACATTAACTTCATTTTAAGAAAATCTCTGGTATAAATAGATGAGGCTTAGTATAGCCTAGACTCTTAAATTTTAGCTTGAATTGATTTATTTCATGAAGGTATGCTAGATTAATTACTGTGTATAGTCATTAACAATGGTCAGTGTTAAATAAAAAAGATACACAAAACAATTTATTTCAACAATTAGTTTTAATCAGGCTTTGCCACAAAGGTCAAATATGCATTCCATGCAAACAACATCACAGTCTCCTAGAGCTCAACCACTGTGCATAGTGGCATGACTACAGTGACGTCTTCCGCAAACAATGACCTCGTATGTGATTGGAGGAGCCCGACGAGCCTTCTAGCCCTCGTCCAATCACGTGCGAGCTCGGCATGATTCAAACGGAAGACCTCGCACGACGAACATATAAACAGTCATGTTTTTACTCCTGTATATTCAGACATTCTCTTCCATTTCGTGTGTTTTTCGCTGCTTCACTGTTTCGTGAACTACAATGTCTGGATGGCGTCTCTCCTTCAACACCCCAGAAACTCCTCAGCATGGACGCGATCAACCCCTTTCAGCCAGTCCACAGACCGGCGAGAAGAAACTGCTGAACACTATCAGTCGGCTGTCTCGCCAGCTTGCTGTGTTTGCTGCCGATATTAATCAGCAGTTCACCGCAGTAAACTCCAGGTTGCTGTCCATTGAGGATAGGTTGGCTGCTGTGGAGCCGAAAAACCATGTGGAGGACACTAACTGTAACAAGAGAAGACGGGTGCACAATCCCCAAATTGCGGTAAGAATATATTCAGGTGACTGCTAGCTAAGCTACGAGTAAAAGAACAAATGATGAACCAGAACCAGTCTTAAGTTTATTTATAAAAGTGTACTTTTTTGGTCTTGTAATTTACAGGAAGCAGTATGCCGTCTCCACTACTCGGAATCAAATTGTATGCACTACGAACCGGAGCAAGGGTAAGGATTAAAGAATATGCTTTCATTTTGCTCTATGAGGAAAGTTTCAGATACGTTCTTGACCGATCTTAACCGTACATTTTGTTTTTCACAGACTGACCTCGCCTCATAACGAGGCCGTGACCTCCTATTGAGCTCTGTCTGCAAGTCTAGATTTACTTGATGCGGATAATGACGCCATTGTGTGTAAGTAACTTTTACTGTTTTCCTTTTTTACTTTTTACTCTGACTTTTACGTTTTTTTATTTAATACCACTCTCATTTAATTGTTTTCCAGCTGCCTGTAGGACGTATTACGAGCGATTTCCTCAACCTCCGTCGATCCGCAGCCAGGAGCTGACTGAACTCTGTGCCACGCTGCAGTCGAGATTGGAGGCGAACCTGAAGTACAGGGCAGCACCACAGACGTCTGCAAAATGGACCACATTAGGACAGAACGCCGTCAGATGCCCACAGCTCCGAAGCGGCAAATAGACACTTGACGGCGCTGCAGGATTTTGATTTGTTGTTGGCAGCTCCTACTTTTTTGTACATAGTTGTGTGTTTGCGTGTGTCAATAAAGCTCTTTCTTTGAATAAACATGTTCCTGCAAATTTTCCTTTCCTCAATAAATTCATTCATGTCCTTGATGGTAATAATAGTGTAGCCCATAGGATAACAATGACATGAATATACAACATAATAGCATAACATAATAATAATAATTTTATTTTAATATTGTCAGGGAGGGGTTTACATTTATAATGACCCAGGGTGACCAATATCGACAGATCCGCCAACCAATCACGAGTGATTTTTCTTGTTTAAAAGTAGTGGTTTCATCTGGAGTGAGGAAATTCAAGCCAGACGCGGTTTTGCTGCTATTCATCTGCTAATTAGAGCCATTAGCACCTCCCGGGAGGTCTCCACATACGTCATGGTTCGTTTCCGACAATTTGTGGCACAGGCGAAGCGATGTTCACAGGCTGTAAATTGTCGTTAACTGCCGAAAATTAGTGAGATTTCCGGGCGTTTATGGGGACGAAAATCCCACTTCTCATGCAGTGTGAGGCAGCTGAGGCGAGGTGTCCAGAGCCAGAAGAACCAGCCGATGGTGCAGAGGTGCCGATGGGGAGCGAGCAGCGGAGGAGCCGAAGCCAGGCGGAGGAGTTGAAGCCAGGACAACAGTCAGAAGCCAGGGACGCCGAGGCTGAGCATGTGCTCGGGGACAGAAGGCAGGTAAGTTCACCGGGAGGCAGACAAGGTGAGCAGATCGGGGGCAGGCAGGGTCGGCAACAGGAGGTCAGGTAGGTGAAGAGTGCTGGAAAGTCTCGCATGGATGCAGTAAAACAATCTGGCAAGGAGTGAGAGTGCTGGAGAGGCTTATGCAGGGCTGATTAGGATGAGCTGCAGCTGCACAGGTGAGCAGAGTTGGGCTGATGAGGTGGGAGTGGCTGACAGGTGGAGTAGAGAGCAGAGGCAGGGAGAGTGGAAAAATACTGAGGGCAGGAGGGAAACATGGAGAATGGAGCTGTGACAGTATATCTGTATCAACATTTTTTCTAGGTGTTTATATGCCTAAAGTTTCCACTTTGTTGGGCACAATATCACTCCTTTTATAGTGTATGAACTGCCTATTTATTCACGCAGTGAGTCATGGCTGTGACGGATTGTGCGAACAATTCAGAGTTCACTTAAGTTTAATGGGTAACATGAGTAATTTAAGCAACACTTGATAAAGTTTGATCAACACCAGCATCAGTTCCAGGATCTGTGGGACACTTGACCTCCTGTCACAGGCACAGGGTTATTGGGGTGACTATATATCAGATGTCAGGTCTATAACAATTCTAATAGCTCAGTAGAAGAAGAAAATACTTTATGCCAATTTAAATATCGAGTCCTTATAGCAAATACACGTTGTTACTATTGATACAGCCCCACAGCAACAGTATTGCATGCCCAGATTTGATGCAATTCATTATTGCGCCCACCAGGAGCAGCACAGAGCAGCACTACACTGCTCTCTTATGTGTAGGAGAACACCTCCACCTGCTTTCAACGTCTCTTTCAATTCCTATTAACTAATGCTGACACCCGGTGCTTGGTTCACATTTTAAACATTTGTTCATTAAGCAGCTTAAGCACCTGGGTCTTCCCTCAGAGAGCTGTCCAGGGTTGTGACACATGTGACTGCCCTGAAAAAGTGTGAATAAAAGTGTGTTAGATAATTCAGTCCCCCTGGTTCCCAACCAGGGGGACGGACCCCTGGTATGGGGGCGCCAAAGAGCCACAGGGGGCCGAGAAGACCTCTTGATTTTAAGGGGTGTAATAATTTTAATGTGTTATGTGTCAAAAACAAATAAATTGTTTATACATATATATATATATATGTACAGTATATATATAATTATATTAAAAACTTATTAATACCTCATTACCTCAAGGTAATGTTTATTACCAACACCACATTGCAACATTTATTGTTTTTAGTCGGCAACATTCAAGCCAGTAATGGTTAAACCTTTGATAAGTGTTAAATGTTTACAAAGTTGCTTGGTTTTAGAGAAAGTGTGATGGTGTGGCTGGCTGCTAACATTTGTGTTGAGTAGAAACTGCTGTGAAATCTGTCAAAACACCACAAGAATTTATATATTGGAGCCAGCTTTCTCTGATTGTAGATGCCATTAACTTCTCCTCAGTGAGGAATAAGAATTATTTTTCTTTGGATTGGTTTTTCTAAATGAATGCAATTTCTCACAATCTATAATTTAAATCTATTTAATTTAACTGTTTATGTGTATTATTGAAAGTATATTCATAGTGTTTCAAATAGACATTTAACTGTTTATGTGTATTATTGAAAGTATATTCATAGTGTTTCAAATAGACATTGTTTAGAAGACAAAATGAAATATAATCTTTGACTGCAGTAAATCTAACCAGCTGTACAGTAATTGGAGATGATAAATATATACAGTATGTACGATTTCAGATATCAAATAGCTCAGCAGCTGTTATTAAGTAGTTTTTGTTGCAAACATAACACTTCCTGTTGCTGCTTAACAATAAAGGGTAACTCAGGGTAACTTGGGTTGACAGTCAGAGGGTTTCTGGTTCAAGTCCCCACTTGGACCAAATATGGAGCATGGACTGGTGGCTGGAGAGATGCCAGTTTGCCTCCTGGGCACCAAGCAAGGCAACAGATCCCCACAGTCCCTGTACATGGGCAGCCCCTCACCCTGACATCCCTCCATTCAATGCATGTATATGTCCTGTTTGTGCATGTCAGTGGCGGCTGCTGGTCTTTCAAAGAGGGGAAGCTCATTGTCGGCTTACATCATAAAATTTGTCAATTTATTTATACGTAAATTCTGCCCTCCGTTCCTTTTCAAGAAAATGGTCTGTGACCCTATCGTACCAAGTAGGCAGAGCTAGGCTGCTTAGATGGCCTTGGCCCATTGTGTTGTGGGTGTAAGACTTAAGCCTTTTTAAACAGGAGAAGCTCCTTTCTACACCCGCAGAAGTAGCTCCAATTGTTGCCACTAACAATAACAGTTTGTACAGCTGAGGCATTGCACTGTCCAACTCCATGTCTTTTAGAAAAACCAGGAAATCACACAGCTTTCCCCTGTTACCCTGTAAGTCCTGATTTGAATACAGGACTTGAAGTGGGCTCATCTCGTGGGTCGGATGTGAGACCTGCTGCTTTGGCATAAATAGCCTGGATAGCTCTCTTTGACAAAAGCAAGAAGAGACTCAATTCTTTTCTTGCAGTAGAGAACATCCATGGCCCTCTGCTGGACGATATCAAAGACCACATCAGTCTCTGAGAAGATTTGTTCATATGTGTACAACATGAAGACAAACTCAAAATCCTCCAGTTTCATTACAAAACCTTTGGCACAATCCAGTGTGTCATCATCCATTGTCTTATCTGCAATGATGTTATAAAAAGTCTACAGGAGGCCATCATAGTTGTTTGCCACAGTGCTCACTATCCGTGGTGTGAAATTCCATCGAGTAGGAGCGTTTCTGGGCAACCTTGAACAGCCTGCAGACTCAAGAAAAGATGTCCTCTTTGTTGATTTGGAGAAAAATGTGGCAAACCCAGAGAGTGATGCAAAAAATATTCTGCACCCAGACAAGCATTTAGCCCCCTGTGACAGCACCAGATTAAGTCTGTGTGCATAGCAATGCACAAACATTGCACTGGGGGCCATTGCCTTCACTTTGGCCTGCAAACCATTGAGGGCTGAAGCCATGACAGCAGCCCCATCATATGTCTGTGCCACAAGTTTATCCCTAAAATTGTAGCCCTGCATGTTTTCATTTAATACTTCAAAAACAGACTGAGCATCGCACCCCTCAGAAACATAAAAAAAAAAAAACAATGAAGCGCTCCTGAATTTTACCTGCACTATCAACATAGTGAACAATGACAGAAAGTTGGGCACGGCAAGCAATATCAGTTGTTTCATCCACCTGCCATCCAAAAAAGGGAGCAGCCTGAATTTAATCTCTGATCTCATCAGAAACAGTGGCTGCAAGAGCAGAGATCAAGTCATTTTGGATAGAATGAGACATACCAGAAAACACAGCTGATGACTGGAATTGTGTGGCCAGGACAGAGTCATATTTAGAGAATGTTTCTGTGAACTCCCTGAAATTCCCCTTGTTGGATGATTCACTACTCTCATCATGCCCCCTAAATGTTAGCTCCTGCTGGCCACGCAAGGAAGTCACATCAATAAGGCGGTTTAGGAAGGCCCTGTTTTGTTTGACTGTTTCATCATTTTTTGCCACTTGAATGCGAGCACCTTCATTAATTGCATGTTCAACCCTGACCCTGCCCAGGCAACTTAACCTTGCACATGCACTCACGTGTTCATTGCTCTTTTCATGCCTTTTATATGCCCGGTCAAAGTTAGACAGATCCCCAAAACCCAATTTTGACCAGACAAGACATCCCTGAGATGGTTTCATCAAGAGGCATGGCCAACAGTACATTTTCTTTGTCACAGCACTTCCAGTCAGCCAGCTAACTTTGTCATACCAGGAGAGCTGAAAAGACCTGTTACTTTTCCCTACTTTTTGCACCAAATCAATCTCAGGTGTTGAGCTGCCCTAGTGTTTAATTCTAAGTTTCTCCTCGTAAGGAAGACTATCAAATGGCTTTGCCAGAACCAGGTCGACAATATTAGCATTGTCTGCCATTGTGTGCACCTTGCTAGCTAGCTAGTACACTCCTACCTAGCCAACAGTATGACTGATTGAACGATCTAACGAAACGATATTAAACTCGAACAAGGAAATGTTGAAATTATGTTAAACTGAAACAAGGAAATACTATGCGTGTGTTATATTTACAGTGTAAGAACAAGTCATTTTGCCAAGCAAATACCAACAAATGGGTTTCAGTTTGTCTTTCGGCTTCACCTGCAAAATCCGCGATGGGACTGAGCTGAGCTGTCAAGTGACGGTGTATAGCTCCAAATAGCTGTCAATCAAAACAGGATTCAACCTTTCGACTGATCCTCCAATCATCATGCGGAAGCTCAGCGTCCAGCCCGGCCGAGGCCCGCCCACAGCTCCATTCACCCCCAGAGACGCTGAGCGTCCGGGGGCGGGACTAAATTGTGGCATTTATCCAATGACCGTCGAGTTTCAAGGCAATGGAAAAAACTGTTCCATGCAGTTCCATTGAAGTGCATGGACGCTTAGCTTCTACAGGCAAATGTATTGACCACAGGCCGCATAAGAACACGGCGCTACGGGAATGTATGAAAAGTTAACAAAATCGAGTCAGTCGATTTGTGATAAGTAGCTGATTCTGAACGAACTCGTCTTCGAGATGAACGTGTTCTAATTTGTAGTCAGTGAAATGTTAACACAACCGTACATATTTGACCATTTAATTTTTGACATTTTAGGGGAAGCTGAGCTTCCCTTGCAGTCTTAGAGAAATCGCCTCTGGTGCATGTGTGTGTATTTTGGGCCTGTGTGTATATGACAACAGAGTAAAAAAATTGAATACCTATATATACCTATATTACAATATATCTTCTTCTTATCACTAGCTTGGTAAGACTTTTATTGTGAAGATGCTACAACTTACTGTAGCTGTAGCGAGCAACATTATTACCTGCTCAATTCTTGGGGCGTAGAAGTATGTTCTACCTAGTTCTACCTAGGGATCTCTGGTCATTAGACCTATCCAGATAAGTAGGTAGCCGGTTCAACATTGTTGTTCTGTCCATCCTCTGTTGCCTTGTTCTTCTCACTTATGGACAGCTCAGAGGAGTTTGAGTCCACAGCTGCTTTCTTTGACCTATTTTTGTCAATATTGCAGGGAGGAATTGTGAAAGAAGAAAACTGTTAAAAGAAGTTGCCGTGAACTTACAAGACAAAGCTACCTGTGTGCCTCACACTTATCGCGGTTTGTGTGAGCATCAAAACTCAAGCAGTTTACAAAGGTAAGATTCATCTCTTACCTTTCCTACCTGTCATATGAATAATCATTAGGGCTGGTATTGCATCACACACTCTTATCATATTTGTCATAGAGGCTATGACGTATTCAAAC
The DNA here is from genome assembly GCA_019142605.1 of Cephalopholis sonnerati. Classification (NCBI taxonomy): domain Eukaryota; kingdom Metazoa; phylum Chordata; class Actinopteri; order Perciformes; family Serranidae; genus Cephalopholis; species Cephalopholis sonnerati. The sequence goes on along the minus strand of JAGQAX010000017.1, from coordinate 6,745,655 downwards.
TGTGTAAATGTGGTATACCTGAAAGAAAGGTGCACATAATGACAGTAATCTAACAAAACAACACATTCATGACACTGTCTGACACTGACTGTGTGTTCTAACTAACAGGATGACTAAAATATCTACTCAGTCCCATTGTGTTCCCGAGTGGCGGAGGTTGCACACACTCACCCCTCACTGTGAGGTCCACCAGTTAAACTGCTGCAAGGTCCCTCATGCATTGTTTAATGCTGAGTAAATGTCTCATGACATCATAGTAATCATGTCAGATGGCAGAGACGACGATCGTAAAATGCAGACTAGGTCTGGAACAAGAGATGAGTCAGCAACCTCAATTTAAACAAGGGTGATGTGTGTGGTTGTTGCTTGTTGCTGTTGCTGCTCACAAAATGAGAAAGTGTATGACTGTAATGAGAAAATATTTCCAGGGAGGGTAATGTAGATTAGTTGTTATCCAGTCTTTTCCTTTCATGATGAGCGTTTGTGTGTATACAGTGAGTAGATAACAGTATATTTTAACCATTTACATAATATACTGAGATTTGCTGCTTTCATCTGGGGTGATTCCAGGCAGATTGGGGAAGCATTTATCAAATGAAAATCCCCCTCAGATCAGCCATTAATGTGGAAATGTGCTGCCTCAGCTCAACCCACTGAGGAGGAGAGATGGGACTGTGCCTTCTAGATGACCTAGAGAAGAAGTGGACACAAATCAGTTAACTGTGGGTGTGTGTGGGTGAGGCAGAGAATTGAAGGAGCATATGGTGCATGCCTGCTGCTGAGGGTGCATTACCAAGGAATGCCCTGAGACAAATTGAAGACAGAGAGAGGGAGAGAAGTGTAACACTTTGCCACATTAAACCAAATTCATGTGATATATAAACACTGGCTACTTAAGTTAGGGATGAGGAGTCATTTGTCCTTCCACTTTCCCCCATGTCATATTTAAAATGTTTTCAGTGCTCATCCTTGTGGAAGTCTTTACATATTAACCATGGATGTTCTTACCAAGTCTCTACATCCCTCTGTAGGTTACTAACTGCACTTCTTATCACTGAACATTGGGTGGCAGCATTATCTAGGAAAGTGGAGAGCAACCTACACATACAATCCAGATCATATAATTTTATTTAGGGTAAAGACCTTTTATCATGATTAACATCCTTTTCCCTTTTTACATCCTTTTACCATTCTTGACTTTGAAAAAGCTTTTATTACTGATGCCATTCCTTGTCCCTTTTTACTTACTTTCAATTAAATATGGTAATTCAAAAAGACATAAAGTGAAATAAAGCACAAGGCATAGTCAGATTGGTTCAGAAAAAGAAAGTCATTATTTAAGGCACACCTTAATAGTTTGCAAATCCATCACATTTGAATACAGTAAACACACAGTGACAACTGAGGGACAAGTAAACCTTAATAGGAATGAAATTCACAGGTGTGGAACTATTCTGTTCCGAGACTTAATATTTTTAGGTAGGCAAGTTTTGTTGAAAAACGGTATTACCTGGGTCAAATACTATTTGTCAATTACTATTTTATATGTCCACTTTTTGGAAAGGTTGAGGTCTGCCACATCAGAGGATTATTGCAATGAACCCAACCCATCTGGTACTACTATTATATAAAGTAAGATAATCATTCACAAATATAATTTCCTCCAGGTATACCCAGGATCACTCCAGCTGTTTAACTATGCCACTATATCTTACAACTTGTACAGGAAACGACTTCGATCTGTGAAAATTACATCAATGACATAACAACAACAACGAACACAACACAAAGTTAAGTCAAAACATTGTACCAATTTTCAATAGAAAAGTGCCGACAGTAATTAATTGAATAGAGTGAAATGTGTTTTAAATATAATTACAAGTATCATAGACTTGAAAGGATTGAGTCATATTGCAGAAAGATAAGATCAAGGTCAATAGAATGACTAGACATTAGTAGAAATCACATTTACTTAGTGACTGCGAAAAAAAGCTCAGGTTTTTTTGCTACCAACATGTAAAATTTAGGGAAACCAGCTGTGTGCCATATCTACGGTATAAGGCATCCCTCTGCAAACCTCAGAGGCAGGTGTGATTTTAGTAAAGTCTTACAGTTAATCTTGCATTGTATGAAGAAGGGGTGTCGCCTGGCCTGGTATTCATTTATTTACATCATTGTGTTCTTCTGAACAACTTTGTAAAACCCCAATTCCAAAAAAGTTGAAGCACTGTGTAAAACGTAAATAAAACAACACAATGATCTGCAAATCCTTTTCGAACTAGTGTCTATTCAATTGAATATAGTAAAATATTTAATGTTCAAACTGATAAACTCCAATGTTTTTGGTAAATATGCATTCATTATAGATTTGATGCCTGCAACAACTTCCACAAAAATGGGAAAGGGACATGTTTACCAATATGTCACATCACCTTTTCGTTTAAGAACATTCAGTAAGCATTTGGGAACCTCGGACAATAATTTTTTTCTGAAAGTGAGATGCCTTTTTCAAGATTTACAAGTGTTGTACTGAATACTTATTTCCCCCCACTGTTTGTCGAAGAGGACCTGCAAATCATTGAATTCTGTTTTCATGTATGTTTTACACAGTGTCCCAACTTTTTTGGAATCAGGGTTGTTTGTGAAAATCAATATTAATAACTTTTTTCACCCCTGTGTTATCTCACTGGTACTGAATTACTGTTGAATACCATCTGCACAAACATGTCGTTGCAGAATGTATTCTTCTATGAGAGCAATTAATTGCAAATACAGATTTACAGACTTATCCGGTGGCACGTGTAATTGGTTGTATTCAACACAAAAGAGGAAGGACATAAAAAAATTACTTAACAAAAACAAATTTCATTGCAGACAGTAACTAAATGAAAAATAAATCTTATCTAGGACTCCGCTTAATCCTTGTCTATAAAACCATCCCTAAGGGAATAAATAGTCACTCACAGCTTTAAATTATTTTTTTGTCTCTCTGTGCATAAATGCTACAGTTGATGAAGAAGCATGTGCAAAGCAAGGTTCAGTGCAGAACATATAACATCTACCAATCTACCTTTTTCTACGTTTTCATAGCTATAAACCTTTATTTGGAGACCCAGCTGGTCAGTTGCAGATTGAGGCAAAGGTTAGTCTGAAATATCAGTGCTTTAATGAGCAAAAAACCTTCATCAGAAGGTCCACATACTTATTGTGCCTGCAGCTTCAACAATACCTGGTAGCCTTAACTAAACATCTTTACATAAACTTCCAATGTCAAGAACTGACCTCAAGGTTAACCTTAAAACCATTGTTTGTTAAGTGTATTTCAAATTTCTGTATTGACTCAATAATAATATAACTTAAAGACTCTATCTGCAGCTGCTGAGGCTGGGACATATGCACCAAATATTGCAATCCTACTATCTTTGTTAGCCTGACTAGCAAAGCTAAGCATAATGACCACTACAACCATGTATCTGCTGCTATGATAAAGTGAGCCATTCACGCTCAAGCCTACAGTTCATCTCTTCATTTCCTATCTTAGAAGAATCTGTGGTTGCTGTCTTGAAAACAAAGGCCTCATTTTACCTTATTAACCTCTCCATTTTAATGTGTTGTACTCTTAGTTTCATGCTCGGATCTCAAGTCCTGTAGACCACATGGGACAAAGCCATCCACCCAAGTCTTTGTATTTCAATATTGCCAACTGAACTCCATATGCCCATTCTCGTTAAGTCTATTTCCATATAGCACTGGAGAACCATTGTTATTTAAATAACTGTAATTAACCAGAAAATGCATCGCTGAGATTATAAATCTGAGTGTCCCGCCCAAGACAGCAGCAGTGCATACAGCTTTCAGCCATAGCTGACCACGTCAGACTTTATTTCCTGTAACAGCTGAGCAGGTGTGGCATTGTCTCCTTTTTTGGCAGGGGAGTGACTTCCTTTTCACTTCAGCACACTGCCCAGAGTAAAGGTTGAGCAGACCTTAGAGCACCAGAGTGATGTAAGGGAGCATGATATGAGTGACACTCTGCTGAGAGTCATTCTTCTTAGTGACAGGAAAGCAAAAAGCTTGGGTCTGGCTGACATGACTGCTGCTCTGGGAGTCTGTTTCACTCCTGCAGTTCTTGAGCTCTTGATGTGGTTTTTGTAGGTGAACAGTGAAGCACAAGTGCATACCGCAGTTGTGTTTGTATAGATGACGTAGTGGTGCAGGAACATTGAAGACCAGATCTGAGTGCCTGTGCTGATAGAACAATAGGGTGTAAATTGCTGATCTACAAGCTGTGGGCAGGTGCAAGTGGTAAGGGACTACCTAGGGATCTCTGGTCATTAGACCTATCCAGATAAGTAGGTAGCCGGTTCAACATTGTTGTTCTGTCCATCCTCTATTGCCTTGTTCTTCTCACTTATGGACAGCTCAGAGGAGTCTGAGTCCACAGCTGCTTTCTTTGACCTGTTGAGGACAGAACATCATCATTAGACCACTTTATTGGCATTTAATCATTCCTCCTAAAGTTAGCCATGTTAACTACATTTTGCCAATTTACTGTGCCATTGAACCTGTATCTGTATTTTGTAGCTATACTTTGTAGTGCCAAAGTTACCTAAGCCCAATTTCGGGCCCTATAAAAGATGTTTTACTCTCTGAAGTGAATGTATTCCTTCTCACAACACACACTGTGTTGCATTGATAATATTAATAGTTTATTTCCTTTTATTTTGGGCCTTTTGTTTCTTACTGGTTTTTACTTACTAGTCAAAGAAGTATTTCACTGCTGGAAAGATGCTCTTTTCATGAAACTGGCTTATTTTTGATCTGCTGGTGCTATATGACCAAAGAAAACTGAAAAAAAGGGCTGTGGCATTTTCTTTTGCTCAAGAGGAAGAAAACCTACTACCACCAGAATGCAGTGGACCGTACTGGACCATTAAACGCTCCCACTTGTGTGTGATGTAATGTGATCTTGTTTCTTTTGACACAGAAAACAATATGGTGGTCGGCTAGTAACAAATGATCTCGATTTACTGTTAAACAGTGAGCTAAAATATCTTTCTCAAAAAAAAAGAAAAAATAGGTGAGAAATAGCTAATGCAGGAACACAATCTTTGTTCATGTTTGATCAGCGCTTAGTTTTACCATTTGAGCTTAGTTTTTTTAGCAAACAGTATGGCACTTTCTTACTGATTACACATTCTCTTATTTTAGCCAACAGTGCACTAAAATATATTTCTGAAAACATTTTATGCGAGAAAAAGGCAATACAGTTACAGAATCTTGTTTTGTATTTGATCAGCACTACCTAGTTTTACAGTTGATTTGGTCAGAGTGTGAGAGAGTGAGAGAAAGAGAGGGGCCGGTCTTTCCCTTGATCAATTTCTATACTCGTACTCATACTTGTGTCTGTGGTGGTGAACATATGAAAATGTGGAAATACAGTCAGCAGTTGAAGTAAAAGTCCTAGAGCCAGCGAAAATCCGCTTAAGGCATCATCTGGCTCTTTTTTTAACTGGAAAATGACCAGGGAAATCTTGGCACTGATAAGATGGAGGGTGGTTTCAGCCTAAGCCACCAGACAACTGGACAGCCATCTTCACCTTTTACATGAAGAGGTCCCATCTCATATTTTCCTCAAAATCTTAGTCTTCAATAAGCTTTGGTACCTTTTTGGTATGCCTTTTGTTTTGCTGTGTAAACATTTTCTCATGCAAATCAATGGTGTTATTCACTGACTTCCAAAGAAAAAAGTCAAGTCCGGCACACACTTATCACCTCTGCATTGATTTATTAAAAAGAGTCGACATTTCAGTCACAAGTACCTTTTTCAAGACATATCAACAATATACCATATATAAAGTGACACAGTGCTGAAATTCAGCCCATAATTGCATGATGGTTCACACCTGTGCAGTGTGGGAAGTATTTGGAACTGGATCTGTGGGGGCAATTGATTCCCTGCGCCATAAAGGAGACCACTCATCTTGTTCTTGCTTGACTTGCCGTTAATTTAGTCTGTTTTGGATTTACCTCCGGAAATATCTAAATTTCAACATGGGGAACTCTCTCTACCAGTCGCTGTGTTTTTGCCGTGATTACACACCCACATATGGACCAGTTCCTCTGCCGCAAATAGCCACATTGCTGTCCTTTTACACCATCCTACATGCTTTCACCAGCCAACAAGGAAAACTTTTTTAATGGCTACAGTCTAAAAACTACAGAACATTTTTAACCATACCAAACAGATTATTTACTTAATATTTTATATTGTATATTCTTGAAATTGAAAGATATAATGTTTCTCAAATATGTTTTTAGTTTCACAACACTGACAGTTGTGGCGTTTTCTAAAAGTTAACGCTACAGTGCCAATTATTTCACATAATATATACAGTATTGTTCGTAGAGAACATTTTGGGCAGATGATAGAGGTTCCTTACTTTTCTCTGTTGAAGACAATGAAGTCTCTCTGTACATTATCCAATCTCTGCTGCAACTGTCCGTTCTGGAGGAGAGACAAACACACAACATTAGCAACTCCATGATCACTGCTGGCAATTCTGAAAAAGTGATGACGAAGCCTGGGGCAATCATCACTCGTTATTAGTCCCAACCACAAAATCTAAATTAATTACATTTAATGTACACAAATTTGTTTTGGTGTAACTAGTTAGAGTCTAAAAGCTTGTATTGTTGTACCTGCTGGCTCATACACAGTGAAGCAGACTCTACACACTACTTTCCCCATATCATTTTCGTCTTCTTTAATAAGATGCCAGATGAGAAAATTGACTAACTTTAGAGGACACTTGTGCTCTGATGTCTCCACCTGCTCCATGCACTCATACATATTTGGCCCACTTAATCATGTGAGAACATCCGGCTCTGTCGTGGCAGGCTGTCCTCACACTACTGTAGTGCCAGGACAAGTAGACAGGTGCTTTCTCACTCTCCCAAGGAGGCAGTGAGGAGATAGATCATAGAGATACACCATCATTATGACAGTCTACTCTGTGTGTACAAGTGTGTGTGTGAGACAAAGAGACAGGCTAGCAAAGACACAAGAACACAAGAGAGAAAATGAGCAAATGAGGAAGGATTTGTTTATTTGCTTGTTTAATGACAATTTTCCAAGGCCTACCAATATCACCTCTATGTGCAGACCCAACCCAAGTAAAACACACAGTTAAAACAGCTTACTCCAAACTTGGGACTTCCAAAATGTCTTCCATTGGGAGAGTTTCCTCAACCTTTTTAAAGGGACAATTTACCCCTTAATCAAAAAATGCATATCCTTCCTTTTCCCGGCTGAGTGTTGGAAGTATCGGCCATAGATGTCGGCCTCCTCTCAAAAAAAAAAGAAAAAAAAAAAAAAAGGAACCAGATGATGCTCATCTTGTGGAGCTCAAAGCGCCAAAAAAATACATTTGAAAAACTGAACAACAATGTCTCTTTCCAGGAATCATGTCTCAGTTACTCAAGAAACACACACCCCACAGACCTTGTTGTGAGCAGTTTCATATAGGAGCTAATTTCTTTTTTATCAAACTACTCCCACCAACCGCATCACAATGTGCATCTAATCATGCACGAGAGGCTTGTACTGCTGACAGTATGTAATGTAAACATTAACAGCATCCTCCCTAGCTGAGCTGTAACATTGGCTAGCTCAGTGATGCTAGGTGGTTTAGCAGTAGATGCACACTTTGTTCTGCACAGTGATGCAGTTGTTTGATGTGCTGTGGTAGAAAGAAAATAGTTCCTACATGAAACTGCTTACAACAATGTCTGTGAATTATCTTGAGTAAATGGGTTATAGTTTCCGGAAAGAGACATTGCTGTTGAGTTTTCCGAATGTTTTTGCGGTTTGAGCACCACAAGACGAGTGCCATCTAGTTTCATTATATTCAAGAGAGGGCAGACATCTTTACAGATCATATCTCACATCTGGCAACTCACATCAAAACAATCTAGACTGATAAACAGCACTGCAAGAGGGAAAATATGTATTTTTGATTTTGGGGTGAGCTGTCCCTTTAAGGTTAGGGCATCCAAGGGCACACTCCCCATCCTCAAAAAAAGGATCACATGTAAAAGCACACATACAGGTGCTTCCCCCCTACACCCCTCCTCCAGCTAGATAGGCCATCAAAACTCCAAGTTCCTGGAAGCCTCTTTATGAGACAAATGGCTGACTCCCTGCCCAGAGCAGTCAGTCACACAGCCCTGCAGAGAGGCTCTGTACAGGTGCTGTCACAGCGGGGGAGCAGCCACTGGCACACCAAAAGCCATCAACTAAATTAGGGCAGGAAAATAGAAGGAGAGAGGAGAGGGAGTTGTGTATGTACATTTGAAAAGTGAACAAAGAGAACAGAGGGTGTAGAGTGAGCATTGTGTAATAATGTTGCATGCGTGCAGTGACAGTCACGGTCTTTGGATTTGGGTTTTTTGGTTGAGGAACCCTTTCATAACAAAATCGCAGATGAAAATGGCAAATTCACATGGATACAGAATGAACATAACTACATAACTACCAAACATCCAGACAGAGACTGGAAGAACAGGGTGTGCTTTTGTATGGGTGATGCAGACTACCGAAAGGACAAAGACCCAGACAGAGACAGAGGAGGAATGCTGTATATGATTTGTCAGACATCAGTGATAGATGTGATACACAAGAGATATGACAGGTGAGACATAAAGTATGATGTAGTGTCTCTCTGATGCGGTCATAATGACATTTTCATAGATCTAAAAGGCATGACAGAACCTTACAATAAGAACACCACCTTTATATGTCCTTTCCCCATATTGCAGTTTGTTTACAAAGCAGATCTAAGATTGTTGGTCTTTAAATCTTGATTTAAAAAAATAAGAAAAGCTTTTGTTATTTACAGCAAGTAAAAAGACAGTTGGAGGAAAGGAAATGAAAGGAAGGAAATTAGGTCTTTTCTTCATTCCTTGCTTTCTTTAAAGAAAGAAGGAAATTAGGAAGGACAGAAAGAAGGACGTAAGAAAGGACAGATTAAAGCTAAGCTTGCTGGAAATAATGGCTTTCCAGAGAGAACAGTAACAATAACTGTAGTAATGTAACATTCACTACTTGTTTCTTTCTCCCTGTCTGTCTCTCTCTCTTTATTTGTTGCTTATAAAAAAGCAGTTCAAAAGCTAATCGCTTTAACTGCTGAATTAAACTTTCCATTTAATGAGACAAACCAACTGGGAGTGCTCTGCCGGACGAGAGCCTCACATGTGCATTTCTCAATGTCCTTATCTGGGCTTCCTATATTTCTATCTGAAGCTGGGGAAAGCTTTTGATTGTAATGCGACTGCTAACATGCACTGTGGTCCAATTAAAAATTATGTGTTTTTTGAGCAATCTATTACACATTGAATAATATCCCAATGGTTAAAAGAATCCCTGATTCATAAGTCAAGGACACTAGACAAAAGGAGAAGGTGCCTGCAAAATGATGGACACTGTATGAGTATGCAGAGATCATGAGTGTGCACTTGACTGTAATTTGAACAGTACAGACATATTTTATGTTAGCATTTACAGCTGGGCCTGTTGGTCTGTGTAAAATATAAAACAAGTTATATTTTTTGATCTACAACTGTTTTACAGTTTCTGATGATATTCCTGCACTCAAGAGTAAACTGAAAATGAGCTCTGATTTTGCACATTTAATTTGTGACACACATGAACCTGGATACACATGAAGCCCTCCATCTCTTCTAGTGGCCCATTGATTAAGCTGACTCTAATACTGATTACCTGTAAGTGATTTCCCAATACTTCTATGCAGCTTCTATTTGCTGAGCAGCAAGCACACATAGTTTTCATCAAATTAAAATTTTCTTAAAGAGAGAGATTGGAAAGAACTGGGAACAATGGTGAAGCCCTTAAAGCTACATTCTTCACTCATTATGTTCTTTTGTTCCATATTATTCTTTTATTATTCTTGTCCTTATTGGACTAAATGTCACTTGCAGGTGCAATAAAGCAGGCTTACTGTAACCATACATGATTCCTGTTATTAATGCATGTGGTCACAGGATTGTTTGAAGAAAAAAAACCAACTGTTTATGTCCCTTACCATGCAACCAACACATTTTAATTCAGTTTCTCTTTGTGTGTCTCTCTCAATGGTGCCGAGAGAGTCAAACTTCTTTCTTTTAAATTGTTTTTCCACATGACTTTTACTGCATCTCGTAGTAACTTAAACCTGCACTAACTGATTTTTTGCCTTTCTTTGTATGTTGATATGGTGAAATTTGAAAACAGCTGCTCATTTACACATCCAGCTAGCCACCTGGCAAATGTAAGTCCAGTATTTGCTGTTCTTTTAGCTCTTGTTTTGGTCACTACCAACTCCCAAGAGATGTATTTGGCCCTTTAGTCACTGAATGTTCTGCTATGTTCTCCAGCTAGTTGCTGACTTTGTTGGTCTGACATTTGGTGCTGCAGTATTCTGTGTTTAGCAACTCTACAACAGCCATAGGGCCAGATCCTCAAAAGGATTGCACTGCTTTTGCGACCGCTAAACCTGTGCAAATGAGAGAAAAAAATAGCGTGCAATCCACAAAGCATGCGCAAAAGGTGAAATGCATGCAAACTGAACACAAACTGCACTGCCACTCCTAGCTGCGCCGGTCCAATTTGCATGCATGCAAATTAGGGAATATTCATAAATTCAGTGCAAAATGCAAAATACCACCTAATCCACAAAGACCAGCGCTAATTGCCACGGGCAGTAAAGCGGTGCTATTTAACGCCAGTGAGACCCGTGTATTAAATCCACGCAATTTCTCTTTCTCCCTCTCTCACTGTCTCTCTCACGCAAAATGATTGCAAATTGCACTCAGTTGGTGGTAACTGTGGAGCATAGCCTATATAAGGGCTGTCATGGACTCTCCGGTAATCATGGCAGCAGTGATTGTAGCCAGGCGGAGGCGCCGTAATGGCAGGTGCGCACAAGAAAGGATTTATCAGAGGAGAGTATCACTTGCGCTCAGCTGCCAAACTTTGTGGGCGTGTTAGCACCGGCATATGATTAGAGCAAATTCTTTTGTGGGTAAGGCGCTAAAACGGGGCAGATTGCGTGAGCTAATTCTGCGCAAATAATGGCGCTATTAGCAGGAGCAATCCATTCTTTGTGGATCTGGCCCACATAGTTTGCTGTGGCAGCCACTAATAACTGCTATGGCAAACATCTCAAACACCCTAGCAGCAATTATTATCACCAAAGCAGCCATCCCAAACCACCTAACAATATCCTGGCCACACAAATGACAGATCATTGTACCCACCTGAATGCCCCCAGCAACTACCTGGTAACACTTCAGCTGTTATGTGGAACACTATGACTGCCACATGGAAACATCAACACAATACAACACAATAACAGCTGAACAACAATGAAGCCACATTGAAAACCCGGACTACGCAAGATTTTCTTATGTTGCAAGTTTTAAAAGTTAAAGAGGACATATTTTACTCATTTTCTGGCCTTTGTATTTGATTATGGGACTCCTATAGAGCAGCTATACACGATTACCCGCATCGAAAGCTTTGTAGATCTTTGGGACGCTGTGTCTCTCACTGCATCGCTTCCTTGTATTTCCCGCATCCCACAAAAACGTGCTGTGTTATTTACTCCACCCCCCCGGCACCGAGCCCACTCCGCTGTGATTGGTCACACTCCCGAGGACTTGCGAAGGGCTGCCGAGCGTTGAGAGAATTTCACTTTTGAAAACGTCAACTTTTGAAATACAGCCGCATGTGTTGGATCCTGAATCCGATCCGCAGGTAGAGACTGGACAGCCTGAAGTTTCTCAAGTACAGAGGTTACTTCAAGACGTCTCTGAATGGTAAGTAACGTTAGCCGTAGCTTGTTGTTGTCATTACCTGCTTACCTCTGCGGTGTATTCCTGGGCATGCCCATATAAGTAAGTCCGGCACGCATTGACGTCAATGGGACTACTCTGTTAAAAAAGACAGTAAAACACAGCGTGCAGAGCCACCTAAGACAGTTTGCAGGGCTCACGTCCAAATGCATAAACCTCATTATTTGATGCTTTGGCATCGTTTAACACGAGTATCTCACATTGTAACAACATTTATAGGTCAGAAAAGAGGAAAAGCATAATAGTTCCCCTTTAAAGAAGTACCCAGAAATTATACTGTTGTGTTGCACTGTACCACAGATATGTTACATTTGTATATTTCATACGTATGACATAGTTCAGATTATGCAAGAGTTCAGTATTCTAAGCCTGAAATTCACTTCTAAATACAATTTTTGTGAACTAACTCTAACTTTAATTCTAAGTCTAAAAAAAGCACATGCTAGGTTTCAAAATTCTGTCCAAATTCTCTATATTGTCTACACTCTCTTGAGTTGACATTATTACTGTCAGGTTATAAAGATGGCTATACAATACTCTAACCTCCATCCAGACTTACACACACAGTATGCACAATTGCACTTTGTCTCTATGCATTGGTATAATTTTTAATGTACCCTGCTATACGTTTTCTAAATAAATTTAATAGGATGGATTTCTAGAGTGTTTCATGCATGCAGTAAATAATAAACTGACATCTCTGATTGGGAGAGAGACGTGTGTGTGTGTGTGTGTGTGTGTGTGTGTGTGTGTGTGTGTGTGTGTGTGTGATGGGAGTCCAACAATTTATTTAGTTCTCACAGCACAAGTCCAATTTTCTGCTGTATATTATCAGTGATTTAATTGAGCTAATTCTATGCTACATTATGAGCGTGGCAGCGACAGGGAGGCAGCGACAGAGAGATAAAAGAGGAGCTAGAAAAATGGATGAGGATGGGGTCCTATACTGTATGGGTGGAAAGCGACTTGCAGACAGCATCATGGAAGGAGTGTGAGGACAAGGGAGGAGAAATAAGGTTGGAGTGGAGAGGAGGAATATGCAAAAAGAATACAGAGCAGCCTCAGGGTAATGAGTATGAAGCTGGCCGGGATGGGCATTAGGGCAACTAGCTTACTTCATTCAATATTGATCTGCTATGCTTCAGAAAGGCTGCACAGACTATCTCCCTCTCTCTTTCACATGCACATACACATCAAGCACTCAGTTTCTTTCACATGCATCCATCACAAGTGGCCCCACAGGCCCTTTGTAAATGGATATGGAAAAGTGCTGCACAAACACAAACTGATATTTATAGACAGTAAAGCGAGTATTCTCCCTGGTAATGTGCCCATCAAACAAATCATTTTGAAAGAAAGGTGAAGGTACATTTGAGTCCATATTACCTCTTAAAGGTGGAGGAGTGACAGGGTGGTATTTAGCTGATTAGCTGGGTGCCATTTACTATTTTTAGCAATGATTCATACACGCACCAATATGCAAGAAATTTCCACCAAAATAGTGAGGTGTGAAAAAGACAACAAGATCAGAGAAGCGATTGGAAGGACATTGAAGTCAATGCAGTGGCAAGCCAGGAACTAATGTAAGGCCCTATCCAACTTACTCACTGTCCCCACCACTTACTCCTTAGCCATTTGTTTTGCATGTTCATGTCTAAGGGTAGGGTGTCCCGATTTTTGCTGGGATACTGGGGAAGGGCTAAGTGTTAGGGCTACATGGCCCTCCTAATGGAGTTTTTTTTTTTTTTAGGGGCACACTTCAAACTGAGTGTTGCGAAACATCATTGGCAAGATGGCTGCACAAGCAACAAAAAAAACCATTATATTATTTTAGTATAATGATTTCAGTGTATGTTCAAAGTACTGTATAACAAAAGAAATTGTGGGTATTCTGATGTCTGGGTACCTACAGTTGTGTTCAAAACAATAGCAGTGTGTTTAAAAACGTCAGTAAAGCTCAAAATCCTTATAATAGTTTTTATTTCCATGCATTGGGAACACTGCACATTATATTCTAAATCAAAACATGAAGAAAAATGTATCAATTTTTTAATTACTTTACAGAAAATGAAGAAAAATGAATATTGGGCTGTTCAAAAAAATAGCAGTGTCTGCATTTTTCTTTACAGACTCAAATATTTACTGTATAAACTGAGAAAATCTTTAGGATTTAGCATTCCTGTGAATCACTAAAGTAATATTTAGTTGTATAACCACTGTTTCTGAGAACTGCTTCACATCTGTGTTGCATGGAGTCGAGGGTATTCCAGCCCAGGATGATTTGACGACATTCCACAATTCCTCTGCATTTCTTGGTTTTGCCTCAGAAACAGCATTTTTGATGCTGTCAAGCCCAGAAGTTTTCAATCAGATTAAGGTCCGGGTATTGGGCTGGCCACTCCATAACTTTAATTTTGTTGGTCTGGAACCAAGATGCTGCTTGCTTACTGGTGTGTTGGGGGTCGTTGTCTTGTTGAAACACCCATTTCAAGGGCATTTCCTCTTCGGCATAAGGCAACATGACCTCTTCAAGTATTTTGATATATGCAAACTGATCCATGATCCCTTGTATGCGATAAACAGGCCCGACACTATAGTAAGAGAAACATCCCCATATCATGATGCTTGCACCACCATGCTCACTGTCTTCAGAGTGTACTTTGGCTTGAATTCAGGGTTTGGGGGTCGTCAGACAAACTGTCTGTGGCCCTTGGACCCAAAAAGAACAATCTTACTTTCATCAGTCCACAAAATGTTTCTCCATTTCTCTTTAGGCCAGTTGATGTGTTCTTTGGCAAATTGTATCCTCTTCAGCACGTGTCTTTTTTTTTTTTAACAGTGGGACTTTGTAGGGGCTTCTTGCTGATAGATTAGCTTCACACAGGTGTCTACTAATTGTCACAGTACTCATCGGTAACTTCAGACCGTCTTTGATCACCCTGGAGCTGATCATTGGCTGAGTCTTTGCCATTCTGGCTATTCTTCGATCCATTCGAATGGTAGTCTTTCGTTTTCTTCCACATCTTGCTTTCCATTTTAAAGCATTGGAGATCATTTTAGCCGAGCAGCCTATCATTTTCTGCACTTCTTTATACGTTTTCCCCTCTCCAATCAATGTCTTAATCAAAGTACGCTTTTCTTCTGAACAATGTCTGGAACAACCCATTTTTCTCAGGTTTTCAGAGAGAAATGCATGTACAACATATGCTGGCTTCATCCTGAAATAAGGGCCACCTGATTGACACCTGTTTTTTCACAGAATGAATGACCTCACTAATTGAACTCCACGCTGCTACTATTTTGAACACGCCTCTTTCAATTAATTATTCAGTTACACAGACTCAGGAGCACGCATTTCATGAATGTTGGGTCTGTTGGTTTTCTATGACTCTATCTACACCTACTGGTAAATTATTTGCCATGTAGTAATATAATTTCTACCAAAAACAGTGATTGATCTGGTTACTCATGTTGGATTGCTATTATTTTGAACACAACACTAGCAAGCAGTACATGTGGCTTTGCTTATTTTGACATATTTCCATGTCATACCCAGCAAAGTGCCAGCAAAGTGCTTCCAAAATTTAATTTAAGTCCAGCAGCAAAGTTGCCACACTTGTTACCACTCAATCAGTACAGACTGGCAGGGTAGGAGCATGGGTGGCTAATGATAGCTTACAGAAGGAACGCTAGTGTTCCTGGTAATGGGGCAGTGTTCATTTATGCAATGACTTGTTTGATCGATTGATAGCGATACACTTAAGTTGTGAACAAATCATAAAGCATCCTGACAACCACAAAAGGATGCCTATAGCCCCTGCAAAAGAAATCATCACAGCAGAAGACAGCATGTTCACAATGTCTGACATTAGAGGTAGCACTTGCTCAGTCCTTAGGGACTTGGTTTGAGAACTGGAGGGTTGCCGGTTCAAATCTCTGTAAGGTATGGAGTGCGGACTGGTGGCTGAAGAGGTGCCAGTTCACTTTCTGGGCACTGCTGAGGTACCCTTGAGTAAAGCACCGAACCACCAAATGCTCTGGGCACCTGTCCAAGGCAGCCCCCTCGCTCGGACATCTCTCCATTTAATGCATGTATGGGTAAAGTATATATGTAAAATCTATAAAGTACATCTTCTTCCTCTAAAGCTCAAAGCATCTCTAAACGTATACACCAGCATCCATGACTACCAATGACATATCACAGTCTTGAAGGGTTTTCCCATTTCATAGGGAAATATTTTTACCACTACCCCCTGTACTGTGTTCCAAGGGACAAGGTGGCACTAGAAGACGAGAGGTAGGGGTAAAAATGAGAAATGGGATCTGGCCTTTAGATGCAAGAATAGGACCACTTTAACCACCGCTTACTGAACAAGATCCCCACAACAGGAGATACACCCAAGGCTAATTGCAGACTAGAGCATCTTAAATTAAAAAAATGGGGACATTTAATCAAGGGCTTGGAAGTTCTCTTGAGGTTGGCCAGAAAAAATATGACTTCAATTTTGAAAATAGTTCTTTACCAAGAGCTCAATTTTCTGAACAAACTTGTTTATCAAAACCACCGTCCAAAGTGACACTGAGGTTTATGGAAGGTGCTTTTAAAGGGGAGTAAAAATGCCCTAGACTCTGTTGGCTGATGTTATGGTGCTAAAATGGCAGGGCTTTGGAGAGGAAGTTTAACAGGACTCTATTTCTGTACTCCTCTGTGTTTGATCTCCTCAAGAAAGTTAAGCATACCACAGCCACTATTACTATTTACTACTTCTAAACTTCAGTGATCTTCATAAAACCATTAATTAACCATGGTAATTGTTTTAATTTGGCTCCTTTGACAAATCTGTCAAGCAAATATAGCTGAATATGATTAACACCGTTATCAGTCGAACTGCATCAATCAAATCTTTCCTATGATACCAGAAATAAGTGAGGTGATTTAATACAGAAATGCAAGTCATGAGAGTACAAAACCATTTCATTGACTTAATGATAGTTTGGCTAGTTAGTCTGACCGTACACTGTCATGTGATTCCATAAACTTAACAAATGTTTCACTTAATGGCTACTATGATTATTTCATTAGAACAGGAGACTTTTTCTTTCTCCGAATGGGCCAAGGGATGACGAATGTTGCCTGGCTGCACAGTGAGATATCACTGATATATACACACAGGCAGGTCTCCACAAGCAGCTGTCAGCTTTCATAAAACATGGCACACTTTGGACCAGCACTGACTTCTTATTGCGAGCTGGCAAGGTATTTGCTCTGGAGTCTAGACCACACAAATTGCTTCACTTCTATTAGAAAAGAGTCCCATAAACTGATCTAATGTGCCAAACAGTGAGAGACGGTCCAAACTTATTGACTTTGTAATGATGTAGGTTGTATGTGTGCGTGCAGTAGATTAGGTTGTGTACGTAGGTTGTGTGTGTGTGCATACTGTATGTGCAAAGGCAAGTTTCCCAACACACCCACATACACTACTGCTCTATTACTGGTAAAAGCACACAAATGAAACTATGACTTATTTGATTCTCATTACTGCCCTCTTTGAGCTTTTACTGTTTCAATTGAAAAATCTAAAGACTGAAAACTGGACAGAAGCCTAGACTTCAGTGTGTCACTTCCCTGTTGTACCAATCGATTGACCCCTGTACTGTAAATACATTTCTTTTGATAAATAGAACTGATCTGTTTTAAGGGTTCATTACTAGAGTGTTTCTTGTAGCAGGAAAATGTTTTAGTGTAGAAAGCTGGCTTCAGTAAATCTACCATCTACTGTATCTAACACATTTATATATAAGTGACTCATTGTTGTATTAGCTGTTTGACCTCTAGTAATAGTATCATAAAAATTAATATTATAAAAGTAATTGTCAAAAACTGTAGCATGGTCAGCTGTGACAAATTTTATTATCAAATTGAGCATAGCCTTAGTTCAGGCAGGACACAACGTCAGCTCACATCCCAGCTACATCAGCTGATCTCAAAGAGACCAGTTAACTGATGGAGCAGCTGATTGATGGAAGGGAGTCAGCTGATAGATCACATGATTCCTTTCTATACAGACAGTTGGCGAATCTCACGATTTAAATCGTGAATTGGATTTCTTGTGAAAAAATCTGAGATTTTTTTTTTTTTAGGCCATATCGCCCAGCCCTAGTCTGACTTATCAATGTCATTTCTGTTTGTCACTGATGCTGGCTCAGTTCTGGCTGCACTCTCTGCCTCAGGCTTTCTTAGTTTGCACGTGGAAGGGCAGTGAGGTGTGCTCTCTCCACCTTAGGCTTTCCACATAGGCGCGTGGAAGATGCTTTCTGCATAGGCCTAGGAAAGGCAGAGAGGCCCCAGAACAGAGCCATACCGCAAAATATAATACTGCAAAGGGAAATAAAGTTTTCTTTGACTTAAGTGTTTGTGACTAAAATCCATTTCACTGCATGGAGAAAAGGTATATGATTAGCAGACCAAAGACCCACATGTATACGGAAAACATCAGATATTCAAATTAAATATTATGGTTCAAATTGAGGTAAATATTTATTACAGAAAGTAATGGCACCAGAGGCATGTAAATTGGTTACCTATAAGCCTCGCTTTCACTTTGCAATTTGGTCTGCCGCCGTATATGATCTCCCTGGAAAATGGACTCGATTTACGGCACAAAGAAAGTGCGCCAACCATTCCGCAACCAAAACAGGAAAAGTATAGTACTTTTATTTTCCTTGATAGCTATCAGTAGCAATCCCAAAATTCTGTTACCACAAAATTAGATTCTGGTTTGTGGGGGGAGACACTGACCCTCAGTTAGTGGCTATGGCAACTTGAATTCAGCCAGTGCAAACCCACCACAAAGGGTCTGGTCCTGGACTGCCCTGGATGCCCACCGGTTTAGCAAACTTTCTGCTACTGCCATTATACAGGTTAAAGCCAGTACTGCTGCTGGCCACTGGCGTGCTGTCACTTCTAGGGCTGGGGATTGCACCGTCATAATTTAAGTTGCTAACTAAAGGTCCGTCTCTGTTGTCGGGGGATGAGGTGGAGGGACTGCGGGGTGAGCTAGCTAGCTATTCTTGTCTCATTTGTGGTCTGATGAACAGATAGATAAATCAGTGTATAAGAAACACTAAATGGAAGTTCTTTGCAGTTACTATCCCCCGTGGCGGAAATGACAACCAAAGTAAATGTGGAAACTGTGGTAGTTGCTAGGCTCTGGGGAAAATGGAAAGTGATCCAATTGTCATTGCCATTGTCAGCAGCGCCAACAATAATATCACTTGGAAATGCCCCTAAAAGGCTGCCCCTAATATATTTATTTTCAGAATACCAGTTGTGTATTTAGCCCCTGAAAAAGCCCTCGCATAGTAACATGTCAGCCCGACCTTTCTTGTCACAAACAATGTTTTAAGGGATTGCTTAGAGCTTTTTCACAGTGAAGGTCCTATTTGGATTTATGATAAAATAAACACAAATGACTTAAGGTCTTTTGAGCTGCAGTTATCCTTGAAACAAAAATGACAGCGCTGATCAGGTTCCACTGCTGCACTAGAGCAAAAATAAAATCACTGCTGCCTGTTGTGCCTAACTGCTTTCACTATCACCGTGTTTCTCAGCGTATGATGTGTGTCTTCCTCACACGTCTCACTTGACCGGGTGATCAAATTAACCTTTCAGTGATTTCCTCTCTGTTTTGTGTAAACACCCAGAGGACAACAGCTGATTTATGTGAATGGAGCGAAAGTCTAAAAGACTAGAGCTAGGTGATTGCATTCTTTGTCTTCCCCATACACGCATCAGGCAGACGGCCCATTTATTCTGATGAAGGTGAGGGAGGACAGAGCTCTAAAATGTGTCCTCAATGTTCTTAATAGCACTCCAGACACATTTAAAAGACAAACTAAGGAGCAACTTATTACCTGTAACGGGGCCAAATGGAACCAGCGGTCAGTTTTCTTTAATGAATAATGATGAGCACTGAGAGAAAGAGACACCTTTAAGAGGCACATATGATCCACTAAGGACAGGATAAACCAAAATGAATTGAAATGTATATTTAAACATGTTTTTGAGGAACGCTGGTGGCAATAAAAGCACATACAATCTAATCTAATCTTTGTCAAGTCTTCCACTGTCTCTATAACAGTATTTCTCTGTCACTCCTTTGCAGTGGTGGGTGTCTCATTTTGGAACAAAGCCTTTTCATCATTTTCTTGTGTGACGTGTAATTACTGCATTTAATGCTTCTAGCTGAAAGCCTTACCTGTGGGGACCCATCAGATCCCTGGTCCTTGGTTTTTCTTGCAAGCCTTTTCTTCTTCTTGTGAAGTGGTTTGGACTCCAGGATCATTTCCTCCAGCTCAAACGTAGGGTCACAGTTTAGTCTTCGCCTCTATAAAGACACAGAAAATGCAAGCACACATTTAAAATAAAAGCAACAACAACAACAACAACAACAGATCCATGGGTTAAAATATTAAAACTTATTGATATTTAAACTCTGAGACACTTTAAAGTAGTAATCTGTAATATGATCACGGTTTTGAGTTTAGCAGCACTTGTCATTGTGACAGTGCATCACACTATACTTAAAATTACTTGTAAATGAGTAAGTATGGACTAGAGGTGTGGACCCAAGTCACATGACTTGGACTCAAGTCAGAATTAGGTCAAAAGTTTAAAGACTTAAGACTCAGCTTGACAAAATAAAAAAAAGACTTGCAACCCAACTTTAAAACCAGTGACTCGTGACATCACTTAGACCTGGCCCTTTGGACTGGAAAACACTTGATACCATTCCCCAAAGCCCAAAGATCAACTAACATTAACACCATTCATTCCCAGCAAGTCAATGTTTTATTCCCCAATTCTCTGACAGCATCCAGTCAAGTTGCAGGAGATAATCATGAAAGACTAATGTTACGTCACTGAGCACCAGTGGAAGAAATGCTACCAAAGATTATTATATCCATGTACAAAAACTACACAAAACACAAACTGCAATATGCAAAATGTGTGGGATGGAATAAATTCCAGATGGCGATACATCATCTCTAAACAAACTTGTTAACAAATAATAACACATTTTAAAACATATTTATGAGGCAACCTCTAGCACTGGGCAGAGTGTGTGCCTCATATAGGCTGAGGCCTTTGCAGCAGGTGTGTGAGTGTGTTAAAAACTGAGTAGCAGGTGGCATTTTGTATGGTAGCCTCGGCTACCAGTGTATGAATGTGTGTGTGAATAGGTGAATGGAACTTGTAGTGTAAAAAGCACTTTGAGTGGTCAGATGACTAGAAAGGCACTATATAAATGCAGGACCATTTGCCATTTATTATTATTGTTGAAATGGAGTTAGATTTGTTTACGAGTGCTTATGACTTGTTTAGGACTTCACACTCAGAGTTTAGGACTTGGGACTTTAGTGCAACGAGGTGACACTTATGTGTGATTTGCAAAACAATGACTTGGACCCATTTTTGGTATGAACCACAAGTTACGCTTTTACTACAGGAAAGTTCAAGGCTTTAATGGCAGCAAGCCAATAATGTCAAAGCAGACTGAATGTTGGTAAGTTAGGTAACAAAACATTTGGGCTGAGGGAGTAAAGACAGAGGATAGGCCTATAATTAGATAGAGAGACACTGTCAATTCCCCATCGATCCTCTGTGTTTTTTCTCTGCTGTGCCAGCCTGGCCACGGGGGATACCCACTGCTCTGCAGTTGCGATAGACTTAGAATTAGATAAAGTCATTTAGTCATTATTCACTTGCAGCTGTCATTATTCTGCATGTATTCAGCCCTGGCACCAAGGAGTAACGGTAATTATCACCTTGTTCCTTGACTAAAACAACACAGGATAGTGTTTGTATTGCTTGATCATTGCGTCTGTGCAATTATCATTAAAGTCATCTTTTAAGCAAAAGTGAAAAAAAATCCCCTGGTTCTAGCCTCTAAATTGTGAAAATTGGCAGCTTTTTTTCTCATGTAATATAAACTGAATATATTTGGGTTGGTCAGACAAAAAAGTCATTAAAAGATGTTATATTGCGCTTAAGGAAACTGTGACTGGCACTTTTCCCCTGTTATTATAGACTAAAAATAAATCGATTAGTCAGAAATAATTAGCAGATTATAAATACAATCGTTGACTGCAGCCCTGTTAGTGTAGCTGAATGATTCCATCATATCTGTGCCCATTAAAGCGGAAAAACGGATTAGCTCCATGGTTACAGTATTTTCAACGGAGTTATAGATGCTGCTTGATTAAAGTACTCCAAAGACAGCAATTGTTAATACTTTTTTTTTCTAATGGCAGTTGTATGACACTGAGACAAATAAACTGTTAGGTGGACTCTTGACTGTTGTAAGGTTATTTAGACCTTATGTGGTCTTTTCTTCTGTGCAGGTACCATCTTTGAAATTGGGCACAGTAAGTCAATGCAGCTACTGTAACAACCTGACACTACAGAGAGAGAACTCAGCACATCAGTTTGCCGACGAAGCAGCTTGACTTCCCGTTTAGTGATATTATTACATGCAAGCATTATCTTCAACTCATCATAATGATCTAGAGACCACCTGTAGAGCTGCACATAGCCATGCGGAGGCTTTCTCTGAGGCATGTATACACATATGCTGCTTTGTCTGATTCTGCATCTGGGTATCTACGTGCTCAGTGGGAGATCCAGCTCAGCCCAGCAGGGGGTGGTGTCTACAGCTTGACTAGAAAAGATTAGATAAGGAGTGAGTAGTTCTGGCTACTTGTTTTTTTTTCCTTGCATCTTTGTTCCCTTCAGGAGAATTACTGATGTGGGAATAAGTATGAGAGAACAGTTGAAGAAGAGAAGGGGGTTTCAGGATGGTGTTTTTATTCTGAAATGTGAAAAAAGAGCTAAATCATGCCACCATTCTCAAAGGTGTAACATAGTTTGGATTAAGGCATCCATAGATGGCAAATTTATGAGATGGTATTTGTTCAGTTTTTGTAACAGACTGTCATTTTGTTTTTAAAGCATCGGACAGTGCGGTATTTTTTTTGCCGATGTCAGAAAAACACTGTTCTATTCAGATGTGAACATTTTGTTGAGTAGCATTCTGAGGCAGTGCTCAGTTTATTTCTGATACTCACATTGGGAATAAAGCCTGGAGGTAGCTGTTTGCTGAGCACAGCGTCCCAGTTGACATCTGACATGTAGTCCAGATCCTGAAGCTCTGCTAGACAGGAAATGCGCTTCTGGACATCTATGCACAGCAACTGAGGGAGACAAAAAGATTAGAGTAAGAACAATTGTCCATGAGGAGGCATGGCTCAAAAAAGTTGGAGGCTGAGTCCCACTGAGACACAAGCACATGTTTGCCCTAAAGGATGTGTCTGAGAATGAGGATACAGGGACAAAGGGGTTGGGGGTGGAAAGTATTGAGGAGAGGACAGGAGAAGATGAAGAGAGAAGGAGGGTACAGGAAAAAGAAGAAAAGAAAATGAGGTGCATATAGGAAGCAGATGGTGATGAGGAAGATTCAAGGGGATGTGAGGTGTGAAGGCTGAAGGACAAATATATTGAGCATGGGATTCTCCCCTTACATTCTCACTTTCTTTACATCCCTCTCTCTCTCCCTCTCTCTCTCTCTCTCACACACACACACACACTCTCTCCCTTTCACTCCCACATACACACACATTTACACATGCGACTGGAATGCCAATGAGCTACGAGGAGTCTGAGCACGAAGCAATGCAACAGTTTGACTGCAGTGGATCTCTGCCAAGACAAAACCCAAATGCTACAGCAACAGTGGATCTGTTAGCTTTACAAATGGCTTAATTGCAACAAGAACAGACCTGTGACAGTTCATTAGGAATACACTGTTAGGATTTCAAAATGTGCTAATTACATGAAATAATATACATGTACATTATCCTAATTAAGGAGTGAGATTAATAGTCTTATTTTTCCAGTGCCAACTGTGTATCTGCATTGTTTGTGAGCTTGTGGTGACTTTGTACCTTTATTTATTTACCTGTGTTCTGTGTAATTTCTAACACCATGAGTCACCATTCTTCACCGACAATTACTGTTTTTGAATACTGATTATACTTGATTATAATTCAAAAGCTGCACTGCACGCTGCAAGACTTGCATGTACAAATAAAACCCCAGTATTGGAAGCATGGTTGCAACAATGAAAATGACCCCTAATTAAAATTCTGTAGATGCATCTTGTTTGCCCAAGTGAAGTGCTGGTGTCAGGTATGGATAATTGTCTTCCCACAGGATATAAAGAATTCAGAATGAAAAGCAAATTTAAAGGGGCCACCCAGAAAAGCTCAACACACCAAGTATTTATGACAATATCACACTAGTCACATTAGTCAACTTGTGCATAATGTTTGCAGTTTACTGTTTTTTTTGTTTGTTTTTTTTTACATCACAGTATTGTGGAATCAGAGTTTTGCCACCAGACATTGTCAGTGCAAGAAGTTGGTAAGTGCAGGTTTAAATGAATGGCCTTAGTGCATCCTGGGGGTGTGGCAGACCTAATCCAAACAAGCATCTGTGACACTTTCACCCACCCACATTTAAAAGAGGTTTGGAGTACACTACAAATTCACAGTGGATCGTTACTTTGGACGTGAGTCACTGTCCACTGAAGATGACATGTTCATTATGCAGTGAGTGGCATATAAGAAACACCAGAATCTGCCATTTTTAGTTCACATAGGGAAAATAAAATTAAACACAGACCTTTTTACAGATTACTGAGGGATAAAGAGAAGCAACATGACACCGTAGTGTCTGGTGGTGATCAAGCACACTTTTTAAAAATAAAGCATGAATAATCTCCAAAAAATTACAGCTCCATCCAAGAGGTAGGGCCAGATGTTACATCCAGACATCATTAAGTATAGCCTTACTACCTAGGTGTCAAACTATACACAAATACGATATGTATATCATATGTGGCTTCATTTTCGCACTCATTGCAAAGATCAATCACTGCCTGGTTGCACAAATCTTTATTGATTTCAATGGCCTTGACTTCTAAGGATATTTATATTTCTCCCAAAATTTACAATTTACTTGTCCTCGGCAGTGGTGTTGTAGCAAGAAGTTCATCAATCTATTAATTGGTCAACACAAATATAATCAACCAGTATTTTGTGAATTGATTATTTGTTAAATAATTAAGTAAGTATTCGTGCAAAAATGGCAGAAAATGCTGTTTTCAGCCTTTCAAATTTGTAGATTTCTCCTTTTCTCTGTTTTATATCATATTAAACTGAATATATTTGGATTTTGGACTGACAAAACAAGACATTTCAAGACATCACCCAGGACTTAAACAAACTAGGATGGATATTTTTCACTATTTTGAAAAGTTAGACCAAACATTAAATCAAGAACATAACTGTCAGATTATCCAATAATGAAAACATTAATTGCAGCCCTACTTAGCAGCCACCTTTTGATACGTCTTGTAAAGGAGTGGTGATGAGGGGGCAGTATTGTGTGAAAAAAGTGAGGTAAATGCATACCCTGCACGCCTCTGCTCCCTAGAGTATGCTGTGCATTATGCATGTGGTGCTCATTTACCTTTCTAAGTAGAGACTTCATCTCCAAAGACCAGGCTGCTGGGTAGCTGGGATGGACCTTGTGGAAGGTCTGAAGGATCTCGTTAGCTGGTGTACTGGATCTCATCACATAGGGTCTCTGAAAAGAGGAGAGGAGAGGAGAAAATATGTTAAAGACAGCTTGTATTCATAGCCATGCACTGCCTGGAGGAGTTTCTTTGATAAAGTATGTGTCTCAAAGTTTGTTCCACAGTTGGCTCTCTCTACGCTCTCTTCCTCTTCTCCTCATGCTCACCCTCTGTGAACCCATTTCCTGCAATGATGAGAACAAATGATAAAGGAAATAGAGAATAAGGAACTATCTTCAAAACACAACTTAAATTCTCTGCCTTTCAGTATGAGAGAGCTTTCTGTGGGTCAGAAAACAAGGGCAAGCTTGTTGACAGTCCTTCACACCAGTCCTTCTCCACCCACTGGTCTGCGTCCACGACAGAGAGACTCCTCTCACTTGAGCTGGAGAATGACACAGTGACAAGACACAGCTGGAACAGGCTGGTTGCCATGAGAAAATGTTGGCATTGTGTGTTTTGGCAGACCATGGATATGCTTGTATGTTTCATATGTATCATGTCAACATTTCTAAAGTGACATTGTTCTTATTGCACAGCTTGTATATGAGCTGACTTTTTCACTTAGGTGAGACAGCTGCCAAGCTTCAGACCACTGTTACAAGACCATCAACCTAAACCAACCGCTTTGTAGCAAGACACTGCATTCCTAACCATGAGTGTGACACCAAAACTGGGTAATGTAAGCCAAAACATTATCTTTCCTAACCATAGCCAAGTGGTTTTTGTGCCCAGACATACCCCCATGCTAACCACTGCACTGCTGAAATATAAAGAAACGATGTTAACATACCCAATGCATGATAATGTGCAAATGTTACATATCCGTAGTTTGCCAGCTTTTATTGGGTTAGTAAGACAGGCTGGTTGGAAGTGACAGTCCACCACTTTACCCGTGTCTCCCACTTTTTATTGTTTTTTTCCCCCCATTAAAGGGTTTTTTTTAGGGAGTTTTTCCTTATCCACTGTGAGGGTACAAAGGACAGAGGGATGTTGTATGCTCTTGGTTGTGCCCTTTGAGGCAAATTGTGATTTGTGATATTGGGCTTTATAAATAAAATTGATTGATTGATTGATTGATTGAAGAGCATATGCCTGAATGGACAAGTTCGCTCTTTCTGACACACTTTAAATGTCATTTGGGCTTTGTCAGATGGTTCAGAGCAAAGAGAGAAACAGAAGAGATGAAAGAGATCTGGGAGCGACATGTAACCCAGGTGGATGGCTCGCCATCCTTCATTTTTATTACAGGCTTTTGTAGATGCATGATATCAGTTCTATTCAAATGCAACAGATGTTGCCCATACAGGGCATGCATAAGGTGTCAGATAACCAGTAATATATTATTTTAGTGTCAGATATTCACACGTCAGACAGGAAAGATTTGACTCATGTATTATAATATATTTGCATTTGTTTGGAAATTTACCACGAGGTGTCTGTGGTCCTAATTTAGAAAAAAGAAAGTGGAGGCTGGAGGTAGAGAAACTAAGTGACAGTGATTGATTTCGCAGCTCTGGAGAGATGTTGAGCTGCTTTGATCTGCACCTATAACCAGTGGTCAGGCCCAGCAGGGAAACATGGTTAGTGAGAGAGGAGTGAAACGGTCTGAACATGAGCATGAATGAAGTAAGATGTGGTCGGAGCTTAAGAGAGAGATAAGATGAGGTAAAGGCAGAGAAGGGACCAAAAGGTGCCCGGAGCTGAATGATAGTGAGGTAGCGCTCCATTTTCAGTAGTCAAATAATTCTGCACATCCAACAGGCTAGTTTATAACACCCTGAGACTGATTCATGCTTTACAGAAAGTGTTGAAATGTGGCAGTCAGAGAAAAGTGTAGAAGAAAGTCCCTAGGAAACAGAGGGATGAAGTGAAAATGAATTTTCTGGGAGAAGGTGAGGGTGTGCAGAGAGAAGGGGTTAAGGAAAGTTTAGGAGAGGGTTTAAGTGCTGTAGATGACACAGATTACACAGGAACTTTCAAAAAGGGGCTAACGTCTATGTCACTCAAAGTAATTTCTGGGTGTGTAAGTGTGTGCTCAGCATATCTCTTCTGAATGAGTGAAGGTTAAAAGTATACTTGATTTGAAGCAGTGAGAGGACTTAAGGTAAATGGTGCAGGTAAGTTGTACGGTAGCTTTGAGGTCAGAAAGAGGACAAAACGTATTTTATAAAGGTTCAAGGGAGATTTTGAGGTAAAATAAAGTTTGAGCACTAAAGATATTTCAGTGGGAGGAAGTTGTAACTGAGGTCAGAAAGGTAACAGAATGCATTTTAGAAAGCGTAATGGAAAGTTATCAGGTAAAATAACCATCGACAGTTTTATGAGGAGGGATGAAAGGCAGAACACAAAGATGTTTAAATAGAGGAATTGATTTCAAGAACACTTCATGACAGCTCCAGATCAGTGTCAGGTGTTCTTGGTCCTTGTCAGTGTAGTCAGAGGTTACTGTAGTTTGTGTAACCTTGAAATATGAGAGGAAATTCTGCAGCTGCAGTCTGACTTGAGCCCACAATGAACAGACTGCTTTCAGCTCTATGACTCGGCCTGATAGAGCGAGGAGATTGAGTGAAAACATTATGTCCTGTGTTTATTTCCATGACAAACTTCTCCAGATGGGACCAGCATAAAATTAAATAAATAATATTTTTTTAAAAATCAATTCCAATTATACAGCTCTTGAAATAACTCAGATTCTATTTTCTCATTCTCCTGCAGCGATTCGTCTCACACCATGACTAAACATTTAAACATCTTCCTTAGTAAGGTCAGCTTAAATGTAAAATCCAATTATGCCCCCCCCCCTCCCCTTCTTGTTTTGTAAAGGCTGAGGACTTGCTGTATGTCTGCTTTCCTACTACCAGCACTCTTCTTGCACACTCATGTCTCACTGTCATATGTATTATTCACTGCAGTGATGTGTGCCAGGCCAAGTGGAAGTGAGTGGAGGTGTGGTCATGAAGATGGTACTCTGAGAGTGTTACCTGTCCTCTTAGTAGCTCATAGGCTGTGATGCCCAGCGACCACCAGTCGACCGAGAAGGAGTAGCCAGGGTGGGACCCCTCGAAGGTTTGGAACAGCTCAGGAGCTGATAGACAGAAAATATTGTACAACAATATTAAATGAAAGTATGTTGTCCAGTGTTACTCTCAAAGATTTTAAGTGACATATTTGTTGTATGTTTGTGTTTTTTGATCACCTATCCTTGTTTTAAGGGACTTTTCAGTCAGGGGCCTAACTTTAGCCCTTTTCAGACATGGAATACATCACATAGATTGCTTCATACTATCTGTTAAAGTCATGTCTTACTGTGATTCAAACATAAGCCTTTGTTACATTAATGGTCTGTAATGGCTTTGTTCAGCAGGAAGGCTGCAGAAAGAGCTCGCACAATATTCAGCATTGAATTGTGATGGATTTAAAAACGTAGTTCTCCGTTAAAGCCTTCATGAATAACTGTCATAAATGCATTCCCTCATGAATTTCCTCGTCAATTTTATCACTCATTAGATAGAAAATCCTGCTGCTTAGTTCTGGGCAATATGACAGGATATACAGTGCAACAGTAGAAATGTTTCCATTGTTATAGATTTGGCAATACCATTTATACAGCGGCAGTTATATGGGACAGCCTATGTAAGATCGGGCATAGACTCTTGCATGATCTCGTGATTTTTGCTTGATTTTTTTTTTTTTTTTTTTTAAGATTTTTGGGGCATTTTTTTTTATTTTGAAGGACAGACAGATATGAAAGGGGAGAGAAAGAGATGCAGCAAAGGGCCAAAGTTTGGACTCGAGCCTATACACGGGGTGCATGCATTACCAGGCAAGCTACTAAGATGCCACTTCTTCATGATGTTTTGAGTGATCTCATGAATCTGGCTGTCTGGCAAGGTAACATTATTTAGGCAGACAGGAATTCTTAACAGAATTCACAGAACAATAACTGTATCACAGTACATACTGTCACCGTGATTGACTGCAGTGCAGTGCTATGTGTTTTTAATCTTAAAAAAAATTCAATTAATCATTTATTGCCCATCCCTAATGCTGCTTTTTTTGCCATGCTTTTGTCATTGCTGAAAATAATACCGAGGATACCGGGATAGAAGCATTAACACCATTTCAACTCACCAAAAAGTGATCACACGGCAACAAACGGAATGAATAACGGCAACGAGAAGGTTCTCCGGAATTGCTCATGCGGATGGCAGAAGGTGACTTCGCTCAGAGGACTGCATATTCATCAGGGCAGGATGAAATGTGAGAGGACGCCAAAACAGCACAACCGCTCTGCTTTGGCAGGTCAGACAGAAGGGACCCAAAGCCAGGTAGCAAACCACAGTGCAGTAGGACCCAACAGTGTAGAGAGGGCAACCTCTGAAGGTGCAGAAGGGATGGAGGCAACCAGCGAGCGCAATAGTCAGACTGTTCTCCCGCAACCAACACAGCCAGTAACTCAACGCAAGCATCCAGAGAGGCACAGCAAGATCAAGTGGCCCATGGCAAAGAACCAAGAGGAATGGCGCATGCTCGATGACCATCTGAGCAGAGTGCTGGAACATTCCTTGCATGGGACGGTCGAAAACAAGGTAACCTCACTCAGTCATATCATCTATGAAGAGTGCAGAGTGAGGTTTGGAGAATGCGCAGCCAAGAGAGCCATTGAGGAGCTTGTATGCGACAGGCACCAGCTGTGAAAGAGGTGGAGGAAAGCAGAAGAAAAAGAAGGCCTCAAACTTCTATGGGATGACCTGAAGCAGCGGCTAGCCAAGCTGTGTCGGGCAGAGATAATCAGGAGATGAAGGAAACGGAAGGAAAAAGAAAGAAAGGATTTCTTCAAAGACCTGTTCAAGTATGCCAGCCAGCTGTTGGACGAAAAGCGAAGCAGGAAGCTGACCATCTCCAAAGATGACCTGGAACGACACATCAAGGGCCAGTGCACAGATGCAGCCAAAGACACACCACTTGGCGCACCTGGGTATGTGCCATGTCCGACCCCCCCGAGGACCCCATTTGACACCTCCCCACCCAGGCTAGGTGAGATTAGAGAGGTCCTCAGCAAGGTCAGATCAGCCTCTGCACCAGGACCGAACGGGCTCCCTTACAAGTTGTATAAGAACTGTCCGCAGGTGACGAAGATCTTGTGGAAGCTCATGAGAGTTGCGTGGAAGAAGCAATCCATTCCAGCGGAGTGGCAAGAAGCAGTCGGAATTTTCATTCCTAAGGAGCAGAATTCCACTACTATCGGCCAGTTCAAAAGCATTGCCTTGCCGAACGTGGAAGGGAAAGTCTTCTTCTCAGTCCTGGCAAGAAGGATGACCAGCCTCCTTAGCACCAACAATTACACTGACACAAGCTGTCAAAAGACTGGGCTCCCAGGTTTCCCAGGATGCATTGAGCACCCAGACATGATCTGGGAGCAGATACAATGTGCCAAAAGGGAGAAGAGCGATCTTCATGTGGTGTGGCTCGATCTGGTCAATGCGTATGGCTCAGTACCGCACAAGCTGGTCGAGTTCTCACTGGAATTCTTCCACATTCCAGCTTACGTCACCACCATCATAGCCAAGTACTTTTGCACATGTGCTTCTCTTGTGACGGATTCACGACAGGCTGGCAGCAGTTGGAAGTCGGCATCGCTATGGGCTGCTCAATCTCCCCAGTTGTCTTCGTGGCGGCGTTTGAGGTCATCCTAATCGGGGCAAGGCAAGTCACCAGAGGGCTTAGAACACCATCAGGAGGAAGACTCCCTGCACTGAGAGGGTACATGGATGACGTGACAACCAATCTACAGACCGCTCCATGCACAGCACGTCTCCTCAAGCGCCTTGACAAGCTGACAACGTGGGCGAGAATGAAGATCAAGCCCTCAAAGTCCAGGAGCCTGTCAATTAGGAAAGGGGTGAGGAACGACAGGACGGTTTTCACTGCTGGAGGGGAGGAGATACCTCTACTGACACAGCAACCCATCCGAAGCCTTGGCAGGGAGTACACAGCCGACCTGTCTGATAGGCAGATGGGGAAGTTGGCCCAGAGGCAGCTGAGAGAGGGACTCACAAAGATCGACAAAGATCGAAACTGAAGGTGTTGTGCTATCAGTTCACGCTCTTTCAGCATGTAATGTGGCCACTGAAAGTGAGCGAGATACCATCTTCCTCGGCCAGCAAGATGGACAGCATTGCCAACTCCTACATCAGGAAGTGGTTGGGTCTTCCCCACTGCTTCTCTGACACAGGCCTTTTCGGCAAGAACGCCTTACAGCTCCCACTGAAGTCCATAAACCTCGGATACAAACAGGAGAAGACCCGTCTTGTATTCGAGTTGAGGGACTCCATTGATGAAACAGTGAGAAGCGCAGGGATGACTGTCCGCACAGGGCGTAAATGGAAGGCCCAGGAAGAGGTGGATCAAGCAATCAGCAGGCTGGAACATAAAGAAGTCCTGGGGAGAGTCCAACACAACCGGGCAGGGCTGGGCTATGGAGAGCCAGTCCAGTTCTGGTCCAAAGCCACACGGGAGCAGAGGAAGACCATGGTTGTGGAAGAGGTCTCACAAGTGGAGCAGGACCAGTACCTCATCAAGGCTGTGGCCCAGGGGAGACAAGGAGCATGGACCCGCTGGGAAGAGACAGCCAACAGGGTCCTGACCTGGGCAGACATTTGGCGGACCCCACAGTCATGGCTCAGCTTCCTTGTGAGGGCAGCGTACGACACGCTTCCTTGTCCCTGAAACCTCTCCCAATGGTTCGGAGGGGAGGAGAAGTGCCCGCTATGCGGCAAAGTCAGCGCAGGACTTCAACACATCCTGGCAGGGTGCGGTGTTGTGTTGTCGCAGGGCCGCCTCAGGTGGCGGCACAACCAGGTGCTGAGGAAAATGGCAGAGCAGTTGGAGAGATGTAGGATGGATGCAAACAACTCCCCAGATGCTCGGCACGCAGACATCCCGTTTGTCAGACCAGGAGAGGCTGTACAGAAGGCGACACCTGTGGCAGGAAGACCAACACCCCTGCTTACTCCTGGGAAGAAATGGGAGATGCGCGTTGATCTGGGCACCCAGCTTGTCTTTCCGACTGTGATTACACAGACCACATTAAGACCAGACATTGTGATGTGGTCCGTAGCTGCCAAGAAGGTCCTCATCATCGAGCTCATCGTGCCATGCGAGGAGGGAATACCAGCTTACGAATTCAAGCGCCTAAAGTACTCCGATCTAGCAGCAGAGTGCAGAGAGGGAGGCTGGGCTGCAACCATCCACCCTGTAGAAGTCTGTTGCAGGGGCTTTGTGGGGAAGTCGGTAATCCAGCTTCTCCGGCTTGCGTCGGGGACAAGCTTGAAGAGGGCAAACAAGGAGCTGGCGGAGGAGGCGGAGAAGTCGAGTTACTGGTTGTGGCTTCGGAGGAAAGATAGGAGTTGGGGCGCAACACCCCAATGAGGGCAGCTGCAGGGGGCAGCGGGGAGACGTCCCCATCAAGCTGCTGCCCCCCGCCGGGAGATGTACTGGCTAGGGGGCGAAACGTCCATGAACGGTGGTACCAGCTGATGACCCTGCAGCTGCCTCAAAGAGTGCGCTGGAGGAGGCACGGCAGGCAGAGATGCCAAGCAGG
Source organism: Cephalopholis sonnerati (assembly GCA_019142605.1). NCBI lineage: Eukaryota > Metazoa > Chordata > Actinopteri > Perciformes > Serranidae > Cephalopholis > Cephalopholis sonnerati. Next base: position 6,712,436 of record JAGQAX010000017.1, on the reverse strand, counting down.
AGAACCATCACCTGTACTCATATTGCATGCATATTCAGACATGAGACCAGCATGTAAAATTGCATTCACAATTATGAAAGGTTGCATGTCTGGACGGGGCTTGTGAAAAGAGTAGAACATGCTGTTTAAGTTGCGTATACATGTACAATGTGTTGTAACTTCTGAACTGTGTTATAAAAAGCAGGCTCTTACACACAACAGAAAACATCTGGGATAAAACAAAACAAAAAAACCCAACATAAACTCCACTCATTTTGCCAGAGGCGAGTATTAATTATTGGGATCCAGTTTGCAGCCAATATAGCATCATAATGTGTTTTAATGAATAATTGACTAAACAGGTTTTCTGGGTGGGACGAGATAGTAAGCCCTTAAACTGGTTAGTTAGATTTTTCTCTCTCCTGTGGATGGAAGTGAATAATGTATTCTAGGGAAAAGGTTGTTCAGTTGTAATCTTGTTTGAAATGGTCAGGACGAATCAGTCATCACTTCTTTCTTCTTTATCTGTACTACACTGTCAAAAGCTGGACTGTAAGAAACATACTGTACACTCAGGAACATGCACACACACACACGCACGCACGCACGCACGCACGCACGCACGCACGCACGCACACACACACACACACACACACACACACACACACACTCACACCCTTCTCCTCGCCTTCATGGTAGGCTTGTTCTGCTCTCATGCTGAAGAAGAAAAGAAGCAAAGTTTATCTACTGAGGCCTCTGAAAGAGACAGTGTTTTCTTCTTCCCAGTGTACCCATGAATTATCTATTACACCACAGAGTATTCGCCTGAAATCACACATGGTTACAACATTATTTTCCACCATGAGCACACACTTTGTAAGGATAAAAACAGGTGCACACGCACACAAACACACTCAGACACACAAACACGTGCTGTCTCGTCATTCACATTCCCCTGAAATCCTGTTAAGCTCCTATCTGATCTCTCAGGAGCTGAATCCACATCGATCTGATCACAGCTGTACTTAAGAGTCACGAGGAGGACGATTGGAGATGAACTGAGGGGGTAAATGCTGGTTTCTGAGCAACATTACTTTTGTTAAAATGTTAACACTATTCTCAAGTTTTGGGCTCATGCATCAAAATCAAACAAAGAAGAATATACTACATGTTCTCTAAATTTGGAGAAAAACAAAGGAAGGTGTTTCTCCACTTTTTGCTTATCAAAGCTAATTATTTGTAACTTGAGCTGCATTTATGCATTAAGCTGTCAACCTTCACTATGGCACCTCACAAAAAAGCACTACCATTTAATTTTTGGTCAATAACTACCCAATTATTTGCAGCTGTATCTTGTGCCTGTACAAGGGCATATTCTGCTTTTCTTCTCAGATCTCAAAATTGCTTCTCGTTGCTTTTTAAACAAACACTAAATTGGGTTTAATGTAAGAATTACAATCTGAATCTCAGAACAAGTGAAGTAAATCTCTCCACTGCATGTGTTGATGTTGGCATGGACAAGACTTTAACTGCCTTCTGAACAGCAAAGGGAGGATGCTTTGCTCACCAAAGTTAGTCTCTAACACCCCTGGTGTTTTTGGGAGTTTCAATTAGCAAACATAAACATGCTCTGTGGAGTTAATATAAATTATGTTTCAAGATTTCTATGAATCAAAGATCAGAGTTTACTCTAGCTTCTGTTGATGTCTCTAGTGTTAAAGTTTCCTTGTGATGCTTTGGCTAAAAAATGTTTTCTTACCCATGTACGGCTTGGTCCCAGCAATAGACGTTGCCTTTAGATCTTCTTTTACAATGGCTGCGATGTTGAAGTCTGTTAGATGGACGTGCCCTGAAGAACAGAGAGTATATTTATTACCTCAAACAGACATGGAGCATGCTCACTTGTGTAAACCCAATAAATCCTAATGTAATGTGCACAGCACTGTAAGATCACAGAGTTCTGTTTACATCATCAGTCATGAACTGTGTTTCTCTTTAATGTTTAAGCTTCTTCCTTTGGAATTGCATTTAACACAGCTTACACATAGCAGGTATCTCACTTTGTATGCTGCTTATGTGTGTGTTAGATGTGCAAACATGAGGATCAAAGACATTTTCTTATGCAGTATAATCCATTGTGATCATTACGCTCTTCCATTGCTATCATTAAAACACATCAAATGCAAATTGAACAGCAACTTTACTGATGGAGGTAAATGTGTGATTGTGTTGAGACTGAGCTGACAGATTTTTTCAGTGGCAACCTCAGTGATTTACAAAGTCAAAGGCAAAGTCAAATCATTGACCTGTGTCTCACTGTGCTGCAAAATGGCCCAGAGCCTTTGCTATGGACACTGAGCACACACTAATGAGCTGGATGTATGTGCGGTGTGTGTGTGAGTGCGAGTGTGAGTGTGTGTGAGACAGAGCCGGAGAGTTTTTTGCCGCAGAGTGATTGTTCGGATGAATGGATGTCCCCAGTAACCCCTCACACACATACAGTGAGAACACACAATAGCCGCATCACCATACTGTACACAGGTTTTTTTTTTTTCAAAGGCGGAATATTTTATCACACAAACAGACAACTGTGTGTGAATATAAAGCAAGCAGGAGCTGGCCAGCTAAAGTGTTTATTTATACAAAAACACTGAGCTTTAAGATAAGAGAACCACATAAAAAATCTTTTTTTTTTTTCCCCTCCTCCCTCATTTCTTTCATCACTCTCCATTATCACCTTTACTTGCTGTGTCCCTTTTATTTATCCACTCCTTGTCTCTTTTCCTTCATGGTTCCCATATCTTCCTCTGTCCTCTTTATTATTCAGGTTTCCTTTTTCTTTTTCCTCCACATCTTTCCTTGCTACTTATTGCTCTTATGTCTTAACCCCTCTGTCTCCTTTACCATTTGAGATATGCTCACATACTGTATTCAGTGCTGTGGTGTCTGAGTGTAGATGTGCAGTGATGCACAAAGAGATTTGATGGTGTTTTGCAGAAATAAAGGGCCATTGTTAATGCAGTCTGATGACTGTGACAAAGGTGCAGCAGGATGGAAACGTCAGACTTTAAGTGGAGCTTGAGTAAGAGTAGAGCTCCTTTCATGTTTTTATATTTAATGATGTCTACTGTCTCTGTCACATACTTACCTCCCTTTTTTCCCCCTTTTCTGTCTTCATCTCTCTCGGCTTTGCGGAAGACAGATTTAGGACAGGAGTTTTACACAGTAGCCGGCAGGAAGAAACAGATAACCATCATCACAATGTATGGCTGCTGGGCCAAAAGCAGCTAATAGCGAAAATTTTAACCAAAGTGTCTGTCTGAGATTATTTCAAAACCACACCAAGGATTGCAGTGATGATCATTGCTTGTGCAGTTCAAAACTCTCAGGCCCAATTAGGTAAAATCAGCAATACAGCCGTTGGTGGCCAATAGCAAAAGCTTTTAGACTCTTGGGTATTAAATTTAAGGCTAACTTGAAAACATTAACTCTCTTTTTATGCCCTCATGCTGGCGACAGCTGTGGCTGGAGGCAATATGTTTTCGGGTTGTCGGGCCATCCATCCATCTGTCTTTCTGTCCATCCCATTCTTGTGAAGGTGTTATCTTAAGAACACCTTGAGGGGATTTCTTCAAATTTGGCACAAATGTCCACTCGGACTCAAGAATGAACTTGTCAGAATTTGGTGGTCAAAGGTCAAGGTCACTGTGACCTCACAAAACATGTTTTTCGCCATAACTTAAGAGTTAAAAAGCTAATTACAACAACATTTCACACAGACATCTGATATGATAAAATGATCAAGTGGTGGTGTTTCATACGCAAAAGGTCAAAGGTCAGCTTTATGGTGGCATTTTAATGTTCTGCAAAACCCCCTTTTCTGCCCATTATTTAACATCATAACTCAGGAACAGAATGGGAGACATTTGATCAGATACTGAACTGGCGTCACTAATATGGGGTCCATCTTTAAACTGATCATTTGTGCTGTTGAGTTCAAAATGTGTGTGAAGCATCCATGTTTTAGAATATGTAGCGTCTTTGCAGGAAAATCCATATTTGAAGCTTTGGCAGCTGTCATGGCTACATTTGGGTCTGGAGAGACATGGATGTAAATTGTAACCGCAACTTGAGTGGTTCCCAGAGGAACACAACCAGTGATTATAGTTCATGTTCAGCAAAGTAATTCTTTTCATGCCCTGTCACTGTTTAGCATATCAACATGGGAAAAATACTGTTTTAGAGGCCTGGATGCAACTGAATTAACTGTCATTGCAATGCTTTCAGTGTTGTTGTTTTCAAGCTTTAAATATCATTTGTTGCATTTTTTTCCTTTGTATTTTATGCTGCTAGTGCTCTATTTGTGAGTAGGCCATGTCATCTACTCTGATAATGCTTGTGCACTAAATGAAGGGAGTACACGTGAGTACAAATCAGAATGGTAGCATTCCCTTTAGTTAAAATAAAAATCTCTTGCTCTAAAATCTATGGTCAGTAGATGAGATTGACCCCCATTTGTGTCCAGTCACACTGTTCCCTGCCTGTGAGTAGGATTCCTGGTGGCTTAGTTATCTAATGTGTTTTACTGGGATTACCTCCACAACTGTCAGGGTTTGATCCTTAGATTATGTCATGCGGCTACATATCTCTTCTATTTTTAATTTCTCTTTACTTACCACTACCTCAGAACACCCATACCACTAATGACAAATGTGGCAACTATGTAACATGTACACAGTACAGCTGTACGTACACAAAGATTTTACTAATGGTCCCATCTTGGATTACTGTGGGACATTTAAGAACCAACACTTAATCTTTTGAAAACATTTTCATGAACTTTATATCGAAACTTTAAGTAACCCTTACTCAGAGCCACAGCAGAAGTTTATGGAGTTAGATTAGTCTCAATATTAATAAATGCACACAGAAGGATTCACAAATGCATGTTAAGATTTATATATAAATGACTCTCTCCACACAAATATTTTCAATGCACACACATATATTTGGCATTTTATATAAATGTAAAAAAAATCCACAAATAACCAAAAAAGTTTCACAAATGTATTTCTGATGCACACACAAATATTTATTGTTTTAAATATATGCAGTTTTCATCAAAACATTTGTGGATGTTGATACATTCATATACAGATGCTTTTATTTTGTGAACCTCAGCGCATTCGTGTGTGAATCTTTTTGAGACTCCCCTGACGTCACCCGATCCACAAATGCATTTTTTCTACCAAGGGGATATAGGTAGCCAATCAGATGTCTCCTTCCTCTTCAGCCAATCACATGAGCGTCCCGCTACCACCCCCACGTGGGGTATGTTTTAACGTCGTAGTGTCAGAGGGTGGCAGTAATGCACAACTACATTGTTTGCTGACCGCCAAATTAATAAGGACGAGAAGAAGAAGCAGCAGCAGAAAGCGATCAATGCAGAGCCCCGGGTCAATGGTCCGTTATCCGGTAATTACCGGACTTTGACCGGTAAAATCTGCCGAAGTCCGACATTTTTTAACACCGCCGGTCCAAATGTCCTGTGAAAATATTCCCTCCAAGCACAATTTGAATTAAACATGTCAAAGGATTTTTTCATTTTGTTTATCTAGAGTTTTTATTGCATATATATTTCAATAGCGAACTGACTTTTTTATTTCAAGTTGGCAGCACGCCGCGTTATTAACACTAGGACCGCCAACATTCTAGCAGCGGTCAGCCAGACCGTCACACACAATTCGATTGTTTTTGCTCAGAAGCACATCAAGAAGTTGTTGTTTTTTTTTAGATAAACGTACCAGCAATTAAATTTAATGAACAAAATGTCACAGTCAAGAGGATCAGCAAACCTTTCAACGCCTCATGTCAATATACAAGTCAGCTTTTTAAAATGTATTTAATTTTTTTACCGTGCGCATTTTTTTCGCTGCTTCACGTCTCCATTGATAATGACAATTAGCACTCTTAGTACACTCTTAAATAACAAATAGTATATAACTTTTAGTCTGCTATATTGTTGACTATATAGTGAATTTTTATAAAATATTGCAGAAGAAAAGACATAAAGACCGAAATAATGAGAGGATTTTTAAAATTATTTTGATGCTGCTGCTCCCCTCCTCTCTACAACTCGGGAAATTCGTTTCACTGAGAAACACACACACACACACACACGGACATATACGAATGGATGACGGATGTACAGCTTGAGGTTATTGCTACAATACAGATTAATACACAAAGCAAAAACACTTAAACCAGACAGGCTATGGGCACGAACAAATGCAAAAATAACTGCAGAAAATAACATGAAAAGAGGACCCAACAAACAAATGAACAAGGGCACGATCAACACGTCGGAAAGCCGATCACGTTGTCCGGTGCCAATTTTTTCTAGGGGAAACCCTGGTCAAGAGCTGACCCGGGGCTCTGCATTGACCGCTGTCTGCTGCTGCTTCTTCTTCTTCTCGTCCTTATTAATTTGGCGGTCAGCAAACAATGTAGTTGTGCATTACTGCCACCCTCTGACACTACGACGTTAAAACATACCCCACGTGGGGGTGGTAGCGGGACGCTCATGTGATTGGCTATAGAGGAAGGAGACATCTGATTGGCTACCTATATCCCCTTGGTAGAAAAAATGCATTTGTGGATCGGGTGACGTCAGGGGAGTCTCAAAAAGATTCACACACGAATGCGCTGAGGTTCACAAAATAAAAGCATCTGTATATGAATGTATCAACATCCACAAATGTTTTGATGAAAACTGCATATATTTAAAACAATAAATATTTGTGTGTGCATCAGAAATACATTTGTGAAACTTTTTTGGTTATTTGTGGATTTTTTTTACATTTATATAAAATGCCAAATATATGTGTGTGCATTGAAAATATTTGTGTGGAGAGAGTCATTTATATATAAATCTTAACATGCATTTGTGAATCCTTCTGTGTGCATTTATTAATATTGAGACTAATCTAACTCCATAGTGGTTTCCCTCACGATATTGCCTTAATGTAGTGCCTGCTTTTGAAGCATGTGTGCGTGCGCACTGTTGATAACCTAGACAACGGCCCTCTTGGAGCTTCTCTCAGCATCCTGGGGCTATTTTATTTAACAAAGTGACGTTGCACGTGCGTGAGTAAATTGTTTTTCTCTCTGTGAAGCAGCTCCCAGAGGAACACAGGAGGAACGGGTCAATTCCAGCTTGCAAAAGTGACGTGGTGTGCAAAGGCAAACACCCTGCTGCCCCCCAGTTTGTGTTAAACTTCAGTGGAGAGGTAAACTACAGGTTTGCACAGGAAAAAAAAAACAGAGTGTGCTTATTGAGTCTGAAAGGACACGTACACATACAGAGAGAGAGGAAGCACAGGTGAACATCGCCTGTCCTGTGGAAATCAGGACAAGGCTGACAAAGCTGTCATTCTCCCTCTCCTCCCTCTTTATCTCTCTTCTCCACGTATCTCCTCTCTTTGTCTACCCTGTTTTTCTTCCTTTGACAAATCGTTTTTTTCCAGAAATGTTTGCTCATCACTTTCCTCTTTCTTGTCGTATCCTTGTGGCTCTCCCTGTTTGTCTGGCTCCGTCTTCCATTTCACCTCTCTCTTTCTGTCCCTCTCTTTCTGTCTTTCGCTCTTTGTCTGCTTCCAGTTTGTAGCGACAGCAGGGCTGCCATCCCACATCTACCTTGTGCAGCTGCCCAGTGCCCTCTAAGATCTCAGGACTTATGGGTGTGTGTGTGCCTGTTTGTGTGTGTTTCTGGGCACTTTTTGGTTCAAGCTGTTTTTCATGGTTAAGCCTAAACTGCTTAGTTCTTAACCAAGGGGAATGTGAATGTCACAGTATAGCTAGTTCGATGATTATTCATGGACTCTAATATCACAGTATTAAATATACATTGCATTTTCATCAGTACATAAACAAATATTATTACAAAGCATGACCATATTCCAACATTTGTAGGCAAGTATGCAACTTACTGAAATGCTTGTCATTCCCTTTAAACATAGATTGAGTTCATGTCGGTTGTCTGCTTAAATTCTACTGAAATCTCTTGAGTCTGATGACAAATGTCTGTCATTCAGGTGTTGTTCAGGTGATGAAGCGCATCCTCCTAGTGCAATGTGCAACCTGTATAATGTAACTTGTAATGTTAAGTCTCAAATGATCTTTCACATAGGGTCTACTCCAGCAGATGGACAGTTACTGCAATATTATGATCTGTCCCCTCCATCACTAGAACCAGGTGTAAGTTTATGACATGATCCTTATGCTTAGTCAATTTCAGTTCATAACCTGTGGTAGAAAATGACTGAAATGTATATGTTAATTGCTGAATCACTGTTAAACCATCTGTTGAACAGCAACCTTGATGTGAGAGAAGGTTCAGACTGTAGAGTAATAGACCTTGGGGTGTCTCAACTTTCTTGAAATACATTTGTTGCTAACTGGTTTTGACTGGATTTTGATGTAAAGAGGAGACAAGATAGCTGAGAAGGGCCATACATGCCTTTCATTTCTACCTTGAAGGAGTGGGTGTAACAAGGCTATTTGAAGTGTTGTTGTCAAGCTGACACTATACTTTATTTGATGTGTGGAGTTGGCTTCCTGTTACAAGTGCTGCAATAAAGTATCTTTGTGCAAGACAATGGAGAATGACCAGAGAGTGTTTTTTATCATGCATTTCAGGACAATGGGTCGTCATATGCAAGAACTTGGGCTGTTTTGTTATTCGTTAAGTATGTAGTGATTGGAATAGTCCAGCATTTTGTGAAAATACAGTTATTCACTTTTTTTGTCAAGGGTTAGATAGGAAGATTACCAGCACTCTCAAATATGTACTCTGAGATAAAACTGCAGCCAGCAGCCTCACTTGGCACAAAGACTGGAAACACAGGGAAACAGCTGGCCTGGCTCTGTCTGAAGATAATAAAATCTGCCTAACAGCACCTCTAAAGCTCACTAAATAACACGTTGTATTAGAGTTGGGTCTGTGTAAAAATCTTCATACCAGTTTGATATTAAACCAACCACCCACCAGACTTGTATACTGAATTTTGCCATTAGATGTCGCACTTGACTTAGCATCTGCTTCCATGCGGAACATAATGAGACTGAGAAATAAATGAGTGTAGCAACTCCAGTCCACTTGGTGGCGATAATGCGCCTTAAGCTGGTTTGCCAACCACCAATAAAGACTAAAGAAGAAGAAGCAGAGTGTAAAGTAGAACCACAATCAGCAGGGCCATGGATGTATAAAGAGAACTGGATACAGTGTTGAAAGTGGGGACCCGTTCTTTTCGATGAAAGTTGCCTAGTGAAGCACAGCCAAAAAGCTCAGTGTCTACGATGTGAAATTACCTGAATCTTTTTGCATTGTTTGGCCAATAGAGCAAGCTCACTAGAGACTTGATTCCTCTCCGCTTACTTGAATGGGAATAAAAATGTACTAATTATGCAGATCTTCTCAACTTTCAAAATTTTATTAGAACAACCTAATCATTTTGCAAGGGTTGCGGTGCTCAAAAAACATAGACATCTCTTTCACAGTTTAAGTCTAAGAAAAAGTCTTTTCAGGTACGTTTCATGGTACCAGACTCTGAGACAACACCAATCACAACTCGGCAGTGAACTGTGCAAGGCATATTAGACACCAGAGGCTCCCACGGTCCGTTAATAAACAAACATAATACTATGTTAATCACGTCGTATTATTGCTTATTACTTCTGCCATATAAGTTGGATTTAGCACACAAAGGTTGCTGATGTAAGCGTCTTTACAATTTATCAAAACGCGTCATAATGACAAACCCTGGGGTAGCTGGTTTGTATAAAATCAAGCTTGTTACATGCTGGACTGTTTCTTGGCAGAGGCACAGTAATGCAGTAATGTCCTGGAGTCTTTTTGTCTCTATAAGGTTGCCAGAGAGAACTGCATAGACTCCTTTAATTAACAGGTTAAGTTGTGTACGAGGTCCTTACTTCAAAGCCATGGAGAGAGTTTTGTTGATAGTGTTTATTGTTTATACATACTTTGGCGATAAAGTGTATATGTGCACACTGTACCATCTTGTCTTTGTCTAGTATGTCTGCATGTTTACTTACTTTACTTTAATATTACTCTTAATTGACATTGATGAAGGAACTTACAGTTTCTCTTTATGCTGCATTGATTTACAATGGTACCCTTCCCTCTGATGTGTACATACACATTGCTCTATGTCTTTTTTGTCATCATCTGTGTGTATATGTGTGTGTGCACACGTCTCTTTGTGTGAAACTGACGATGACGCTAAAGCCTATGATGAGACTTAATCAATCATTCAGAGCAGAATTTTCCCTCATAGCAGAGGACGAGGCATCATCAATATTACTCTGTCCTCCACACTCCTGTGACATCACTGCGTCTCATTTCATCCCTTATTTCAGAGAAAAAGAACACCATGTAAATGCCACAGTGCTTCAACCAATGCAGACTGACAGTGTGCACAGAAAATAACAATGCACAGGTGCACTCCTCCATGTTGCATTTGTTGAAATAAGGTTTGAGGTATTTTCCATCTTTATGCTGCAAGGCCTATCTAGGCAACAACTGTGAAACCTGCCTCAGAGCATTGCAGCTCCTTTTGATCTGTGCAGAAGTGATCCCAGAGGTTGGAGCTTCGGTAAAAGCCTTAGTCAGAGGCTGCTAAGTCTTGAATTTGGGACGCCAAGTCAAGTCAGGTCACAATGTGAGTTAGTCAGATGTTATTACCATATGTAAACATAACAAAACATAATCAAATCTGTTGTGATGGACTTTGAATTCAACTCCTTCTATAACAGTTAATGTAAATTATTATTACAGAAAGAATCTTACCGTGTTCATCCAGTAGTATGTTGTCAGGTTTGATGTCTCTGGAAGGGAAAGCACAAATGGTACAGCAGGATTAATATGTGGGTTTTGTGTTAATGTTTTTTTCCGTTGTTGTTTTTGTATGTTTTTGTGTAGTAAGTAAATCCCGGATCAGATTGTATTTGCATGATATCTGTGCAAATATTTAAAATTCTAATTTGCAGTATTGTTTGGAAAACAAGCAGTAGTGGGATTTGCTAAATCTGGCTTTAAGGAAAATACAGTCAGGGCCTGTATGTATGCCAGCGAGTCTTCAGGCAACAATATAAAATATGTAAAGACTATGAAAGAGCCAGTTTAGTATCATTTGTTAATACCAAACACCTGAGCGTTCTTGATATGTATCGAGCTTAAACCTTGGTAATCTAATGCTGAGAAGCCCAGTGTAATCTTTTATACATTTCCTCATAACCCAAAACAGATTAGAAGCTAGTTCGTATGAGGCTACACCACAATGCTGTGTCTGTGCATCTGAAATACTGAGATTGGTTATTTATTTAACAAGAAGTTTACAAAATGACTTTGACACTGGGGACCTGGCTTTGCAGCCCCATTATTTAAAGTAGCAGGCAGGAGATGTAAAGATTTAGTTGGCTAAACTTAAGCATGATCATAAAATACTCATAAGCTGTTTTTTGAATACTTCAATGCACGGACAAATAACCTGCTTAAGTCAAAAACAAACCAAGCAGCAGCAAAGTAAAGCCTGTGGTGAGCTGCTGTATGTCTCTTAAAAGTGTGGCTGCCGCTCCATCCTCAGCAAACTGCTGCTGTTTGATTTTGCAGGTGAAATACTTCCAACCTAAGAGCTGTGAATAGTTTAACTTTGCAAGACTAGCAACCAGAGAATACCAGCTGCCAATCAGTAACTGTGACTTCTGTGACATCTTGATCAAAAATGTCGTCCTGTCTGAAACAAATGGACACACCTTCCAGCTGCAGAAAAATGTTATAACTGCCTCAAGTCACACTTTGCCACTGCTTGGACTGCTTTCGGTATAAGTTCGGCTTCAGCAGATGATGTATTAAGCACAGCAGAGGATGTAATTCCTGAAGTTGAATCTGCCAAAGACGATTAAGGTGAATTTCTACACTGCCATTACTGGCTTGATCTTCACTTTTTACAGCACTATGTTGTATGCTGCTGCCACTGCCAATGACGAGCAGACTGCACCATATGATTTGCTCTGCGAAGAAGGTGATTGTCTGCAATCTGCCATCCGTCCTGGACCTGTATGCTTCCAGGACCCTGACCCGGACCTTGTCCCAGACCCCCCCAGCAGGAGGCTGCAGTCCATCAGGTCCACAACCTCATACCACAGCGATTCTCTTTTTGCACATTCCTGCCTTGCTCATTCAATTTAAACAGTCACCTTGTACATATTATTGTGCAAATTGTCTTTGTTGAATGGTGTTGCCATGGCATGGTTTGTACTTTTTGCCATAAAACTGGAAGTTTGTGTAACTTGAGCATACATTGTCTAAGCTGCCCAAAATTTCTCATGCTTAACGACACCCTAATGACATCTATGTGCCAAAGTTAGAGTTATAGTCATAGTGCCACCTACAGGCACAGGAATTAAGCCCTGTGTGACAGTATCATTTGATTCACATGGAATTTACATGGTGTGGTCTACAATCAATATACAGCAATTATAATACTACTATGTGTTCTCTTGCACCACATAGTGGACACAGAAGGTATACGAAATTTGCAATAGGATGTTTCCAGTGCCCCTATTCCACACAGGAAATATCATTTTACTCCTTGTTGCAGAGTGGAAATGAACAGCCGCATCAGTCAACGTCCCCCCAGTACCCCAAGTTACGCTGTGGTGCATGGGCCCGTTCACTGCTGCTTGTGGCTTCAAGTAGTATTTGGAGGTATTTATATTGTATTTCTTTTCTGTTATGTATTTAGGCTTCTTGTCTAGGCACCAGAATTTAAAAGCAAATTCTTGTACATGAAAACCTACTTGGCATTAAACCAGACTCTGATTCTGATGAGAACTTATAGTGACCGCATAATACCAGTCAACAGCACCAAAATGGATCAAAATCAGTGAAGTCAGACTAAGATGACACATTACAACATCAGATACATTATTGAAAATGTGCTTTGAAGTTGTAATCTACAAGATCCTTGCTTTTGGTTCATTTTAGAATCTCTAGTAATAAGCATTCGATGTTGTAGCAGCGCACTTCCCACAGTCCACCTGTAAATAAAACTGTGTGGGTGGTACTCTGATGTCTTAATTATTGCTGATGACGCTTGAGTTTCTGTAGGTGGCATTCTCCTCTTTGTCCTGCCAAGGAGGTGTTGTTGCTCATATCAGTTACCTAGTTCTTCTACTTATTTGACACAAACCACTTTTTCTGCTGCTGAAGTCTTACAACAAAACAGAATAATACCCAAAACTGTACACAGTGATCATCAAATAAAAAAAGCTTCCATGAGGTGAATACACAAGTAGGCTGACTCACTGATGTTTTGAGTCATTTCACTTCAGTAAATGACAAAAACTGAAACATCATATCCCTGGATCGGAACTTCAAAATGGCACTCTGGTGCACTACTGTGTACCAGGTGTGTGACGAAATAAGATGGACAGCAGGTTAAGCCGTGGGAGTAGTAGAGACACCTGAGAAGAGGAACAGGTGTTGACTGAGGCTCTTACTAAAGTCACAGCTTCTGCTTGTTTCTCATCATCCTCTGTGTTTTCTGTTTTTCTCCCGTTTTCAAGCAGATGCTTGTTTCTCTGCACCATTTTTTCTTTCGCTTTGACATCACATAAATCCAAATGGCATCCTGAAGCAACACAGTTACTCCAATTTGCTCTGGAAGCCGAATATGTTCTTGGAAGCAGAGAAACTACCTGTACACTTAAAGATGTATTGGATCTGGTCTTAAGACTTTTAAAATTTAAACTGCTGTAGTTAGACTTTATGAGGGAAATAGAGTACATAAAATACTGTAACCCACAGGCAAAGTTATACCCTCTTGGGTACAGTGAATACAGGCTATATTTTCTTGTTACTGCAATTTTCATGAAAACAGCATTCATTTGCTTTCCTAGAATTTTTTTAGCCAGGAAAAAGAGCCATAAGTCAGCCCATATTGCAAGGTTTTTCTGTATTTTTGCAAAAAAGTGCCATCTAGCATTTTAAATCCAGCTACTTGTGTCGTTTTTGTTGTTTTGATGACACACATTTGTTGTTAAATGCTCCTCTTTTGAATCACCCTTTCTTCTCATGAGAGTTATACACTAGTGATGGTCTATTAAACACTCTGCAAAGTACTGGAACCATTCAAAGTGAATCAATAGAGAGAATACATTTTATCAACAGATGTCAGAGCAACACAGACTGTGAATTCCCAGATGATTACAAAGTGACATAAAGGCATCAGTAAGTACCAAGGTCCCTGATGACAATCAGCCACTTCAAAGAATGCTTTAGTGCCCGATGGCATCCCCTCTGGCCATTTATTTTAATTCAAAGCAAAATTATTCTCTTCTCATTTTCACTGATCTTTATCTGTCCTTGACACTTTCTTTCATAACATTGTCTGTGCCACTCAGACTATTCCTAATAACATATGTGCTTACATACTTTTTTTCACATTTTTGGTTCCCATTGCTGCCCATTAACACACAGACATTCAGACTCACAGACACGGACAGGAATGCACCACTACACACACTTAAAGTACTGGATAGTATCAGATTCTGATAATTACAACCCTCTTATGAGGTTTTTCTTTTTTTAATCTGAGTAGTCCGTCTCTTAATGCATGTGTGTAGCTGCAGACAAAAAGAGTAGAAGGGCACAGTGTGTTCTCGGCTTCTGTCTGTTCTCTCGTCTCTGGAACATATTCCCGCAGCTCTAAAGATGCTTTGAACTGGAGAGACGATATTCAATATTCAGCACCCTTCTCAAATGTTCCAGTTGTGCAAGATGATCAAATGCAGCACTCTTTTTGAGAATTACCACACCCTGAAACTGACGTCAACATTACAGAATGACACCTAAAACATTTGACCAAGTAGAGAAGGGAGAGCCAGTTGCATTTTACAGTAAATGACCTTCAAGCAGATTTTGAGGGAAAAGAATTGGCAGTAGTAGCAGCAGTAACAATCAAAGGACATCGTGGCATTCCAGAGGACATTCATGTATTTTGCTGAATCACAATGATATGGACGCAGTATCACAGTAACACACATCATGTCTCAGCTGACAGCCAACTCATCGTGCATCCTCAGTGTTAGACACCAAGTGTCTCCTCTAATTGAGTCTACTGCCCTGTGGGAGGCTAGCAGTATTTAGCATATCAAAAGCCACGCTGACCTGCATTTTGTATGTGCCTTCGTGTGCATGTGTGTGTGTTTCTGCTGCACAATCTCAGAGACAACCTGTAGCATGGCGCTTGGCTCTGGGGGTGCTTTGGCGGATCGAGTGGCGCAGGCCCAGCTGGGGGTGAGAAAGGTCGACCATGTAACCCTTAATTAGCTGACATTTGCCTCAAAGGCTGGCACTATAGGGGAGAGAGGAGGGGCATGTGTTGCTGCTAGAAAAGCAGAACAAGGAAGCCTCTTTTATAGCTAAAGGCCACGCTGCTATTGTTGAAGCCACGGGACGAGGAGGGGCTGAGACAACTGGCTCAAGAGATAAAGCAAAGCAGCAAGGCTCATTAGGAGGTGGTGCATGATGAAAGCCAAGCTGCTGAGGTAGAGGTGATGATGATTGCCATCACTGAGCTGTTTTTCTGACAGCCGACACTAAAGAGCAACTTAACACCCTGTTTAAGCTTGACAACGCTCAAAAACCTCCCAGAAGTAGCACTGATTGAAACACCAGCTAACTTTCACAAGGCTGCAACAGAACAGCTGTAACTATGGAAAATGACAAGAATAAGAGCAAGTTTGCCTGAAACATGTATTGTAGTCCAACACTGTCTTCATAGTGACACACGTTTGGCCTCTTGACATCTTTGCAAATGATTACTCCAAACATTCCACAAAGTAAGTTAAGTTGATTTCTGATTGTCTGTGTCTTTGGTCTGCATTACTCATTTCTCAGTGTGATATGATCTCTACTTGTCATACTTTGCCACTTGGGCGGAAGCCCCAGGCGCTACTAAAATGATGCCTGGGAAGCCTTTTCACCTTTTATCTTGATGTAGAAGTTGTGGGCAGTAAGAAGGGATGGGCAAAAATACTTGGTTATGGTTAGGAAAAGATTGTAGGTGACGTCAATCACGAGGCAACTTACATAAGGAGTCGGCAGGTAGTTTAAGGGAACAAAACTTCTTGGTTGTGGTTTGGAAAAGACTGCGGATGTTGCCAGAAAGCATCTGTCTTTGATTGCCTCAAATGGGGCTGGAAAGGTAGCAATGCGTCACCAATAAAACCTGGCTTGGAGTGGTACAAACGCAGCAACCAATGTTGTTTGTTGGCCTTGAACACCACTCCCCTGAGTCACAGTCCAGTGTTTGTTGGACCCATTTAACTCCACTCCTGCCCACCCTGAGCAGACTTTCATGCTCTTTAAACTGTGTCTGTTGCTCTGAGTGTCTAATAATGATACGATGGGTTTACATTGGAGGTAGTGGAAGCCTGGTGTGTCTCAGACGCTAAAGGGTGCCCCCTGGCGTGATTACAATGACAATGGGGTCCAATGGGTGAAAGAGAGGGGGGATGCAGAAGGCCGTAGGTTGGAAGCGAATCTGCAGCCGCTCCAGCAGACAAGCCTTTGCACATGGGGTGCCTGCTCTACCAGGTCAGTTAATAGGGGCTCCCAAGTGGTGTGTTTTAGTGCATTTTTCTAACAAAGTAAAGAATGCCTGCTGCAATTAACACTTTGGACCAGAATTAATTGATAGCATAATAAAGTCACTCTACATATACAGTAACTCTTTACTGTTGAGTTACTCTTTAAAGTTAAACTCTGTTTTATTTCAACCTGCTGTATTTACCATAAATGTGGCTATTGTGGCTTTTCAGCTTCGGCCAACTTTGCACTTGCCACCTCCATTATATAGATTTGTAGAAATGTGGACTAGTACATCAGGGCAAGCTCCAACAGCTTTCTAAATAACCACATTTCTTACATGAATCATTTCACTTGTCTCTAAATCCGCCTGAAAGTAAACACAGAAAGAGGCTGGCTGAAA
Source organism: Cephalopholis sonnerati (assembly GCA_019142605.1). NCBI lineage: Eukaryota > Metazoa > Chordata > Actinopteri > Perciformes > Serranidae > Cephalopholis > Cephalopholis sonnerati. The sequence goes on along the minus strand of JAGQAX010000017.1, from coordinate 6,695,382 downwards.
TGGCCATTATGTCTAATGAGAGGTTCAAGAGATGCAAAATAATGTGATTTATTTAAAACAAAACAGAACAAATGAAAGAATTTTCTCAGGCACACAGTATGCTCAGCCTTGTATAAACAGCAGTTTTGCACTGAAATAGGCCATATTTTACCAACCTCGGAGATGTACGAGGCCTTTTCTAACAGTCACAATCAATACCCACAGTTTCTCAGTTGCATTCAGTTCAATGATCCACAAATTAAATTCTATTTTTCTTTCACAGAAGCTGACATAAAAGAATTACCCAGCAATTACCAACTAAAGTCTTTCTATCAAAATAAAGTCATAATGAAAAGTAGGTCAGACGGCCCTGTAACAATGATGTCTGGGGAAAGAGCTTTGCTAATATTCACAGGATATTTTTTCTTTGACTCAGCATGAGACTGTAGTGTTTACTCTGTCATGCTATGATTTTGATTATAGTTATCTAAAAAAAACCATTAGAAACCTTTTTTAACATTCTTTAGAAGTCATCTTGTGAGGAAGTCTGGTGATTCACTTTCCCATTGATATAATTCCATTTTTTAATGACACGTGTACTGGATGTAGTAACTTTTTTTTCTCTCCTATCGTACTATGTTCGAATTAAGTTTTTCAATAGCAAAATAGTATTAGTATAGTAGTATTTTTCATTTCCATAGTAAAAGAGAAGACTTAAGAAAGCACATTGAGTTGTCACCTGCTCATTTCAGCTGGCAGATTTGTTTTGTGTTAATAAGCCTGGATAAATGCTTTGCACCGTCTATTAGTGCTGAGAAACAGATGGGTCTGTTGCAGCCCTGGTCACACCAGTGCTGTGTGAAGACAGGACTGCTTGGCTAGGTGACACCTCAACCATCTGCAAGCGTTTACTACTTTGAACGGGATGCTTAGGTGACACAGCAAAAAGGGGTGCCAGATGAAAGAGTTACACTGTCAGAGGAATCACATGAAAAGTGATGGGGAAAAAAATAATTTGGGAAATACTTGAATTCAGCTTCTAAAGCCAGATCCTGTACCATACACTGACAATGACTAAACTAGGCTGCAATTTATGATCATCAGTCATTCTTTGTCAGGGCAGTAGCACATGAAATTGTACCTCTTTTAGGTACACATCTTCCAGCCTGATTCTTAGACTTTTTTTCATCTCAGAGTAAAAAGGAATATTATGATAATCGAAAACACTTTGCATATGAATTGACAGCTGTGTATGAATCATTCAGCCAAAAAATAGCAGAGAAACAGAGGGACGGGGAAGGAGGTATGAAGTAGATGCATGAAATATAAAGATAAACTGAGATAAGAGTAAAAGGTAAAAGGAGTGACTTGGGAGAATGGCCAGACTGAGAGGTAGTGCGTAGGCTGAGTAAGTCAGTCAGCTATACATTTATTGAGTAAGAGCGATAAAGAGTTGTGGATATATTTTGGGAAATAAGGACAGAATATCAACTCATTCTCATGTCATCTTCACGACATTAAATAGCAACGTTTTGTCACACTCCTCTGAGTCTGATTGCGATGCACAGGGCACCCTTTCGTGTATCAATAGGACGCACAGCTGAAACACATTGCAACATAGTTAATGTGAAATGTTTTCAGTTAGGTGTAGACAGCAAATATATTTTGTAAGGTTTAGACAAAAAAATATGTTTTGGGTTAAAATAAATATGTTTGTCATGTAACCTAATGTGACTTAAATACTTTGCATGAGTGATCAGTGCCCAACGACTGTACATAGGTTGCATAATATTACCTGAAAACAATGGTGGCTTTTGGTTTCTCGAAGGACGTATGTATGTAAATTACATTGAAATGAATGTGTATAACATCTTTCTAGTCATCTGACCACTCAAAGCACTTTTTACACTACGAGTCACATTCACACACACACACACACACACACACACACACACACACACACACACACACACACACACACACACACACACACACAGGTGGCTGAGACTACCATACAAGGTGCCACCTGCTACACACTGATGGAACAGCCATCGGGAGCTAATTGGGGTTCAGTATCTTGCTCAAGGACACTTTGACATGCAAACTGGAGGAGCTGGGGATTGAACCACCGATCTTCCGATTAGTGGACAACCCACTCTTCCTCTGAGCCACAGCCGCCCCATTGACACTGAAAAATGGGTAAAACAAAACTGACTTTTGTTTTCATATGGGACAAGAACTGTCCAATGGGTGAAAGCCCCATGGGTGACCTATCCACCTCCCTCCCTCCCTTTGTTGACTTTTTCACTCTTTACACTACATTAGTTGCTCTCACCATCAAGTATTGCCTCTGATCGGTTAACACTGGAGTTAGTTGAAAGCCTCATAGAGGCACCAAAGGGTGCCTTTGGCGTTGATGTCACATGCCAGTGGCACAACAAAGCATCAGTATTTGACAATTTGGGAATGAGAGTGGGCCTGGCATAATGACAGAAAACAGAATGTTAGGTATAGTGCTAACCTGTACAGATAAATTTAGAAAATGAAATGCAGAGCTAACATCAGGACTTGAAAGACAGAAAAAGAGGGGAGGAGATTTCAGCCTCTTTCACACATAGTTCACACCTATAGTCACACATGCACTACATACATTCAACAACATTTCCATCTTACACCTTTTTACATATGCCGTGGAAATGCCGAAAAGATGGGGCATGGGACGATCCAGCTGATGGCTGTAATACAACACTTATAGAAGCCAACCACCATAAAACTATGAGCATGACAGGCAAGTGTGTGAGACAAGTAATGCTTTTTCTTGATCTACTTGAATCAGAAACACAAATTCAACACCTTAAGCACCACTAAATCTCACTGGCGGAGTTTTGTAATTGGTTCTCCTGCTCCATGTGCAACATCTTTTGTCAAACGTAACCTTCTATGTGCTTGTCTCTGCAATGTGACTGCTTTCATTCACAAAACAGCTGTACTTGCATTTTCCTAGAAATTTTACAAGGTTTTGAGGTGGAAAATTGGCAGTACAGATATCCCTGAATATTGATCCTGGCTCCCATTTATACATGATCCCATGCAGAAAATGTTGCTGAACATTTCAGGGAAAGACTGCATGTGTGAAAGGGCCTATGAAGAGTTAAGGCTGAATGAAGAGACAGAGAGTATAAAGAGCAAATTCAGGTGAGTAGGGTAAAAGGACTGAAGTGAGCAATAGAAAAGAATGGAGGTAAAAATTTGGGTCTTTTCTGAGTAAGGAGTTAGACGAATGGACAGGAGAGCTCGGCGCAAGCTGATCCCCTCGGCTTTTCTCTCGGTTGACTGACCCTACAAGCTATTAGCAGGATCTAATGGCCTCATTACAGCCTTCTATCAGAGGTAGAGGGGTAACTGAAGCCTGTACTTGGTCATATGATACTGCGCTGATACTGGAGTGGGCCAACACACCTGAGAAGAGAGGCTTAGACACACACACAGGTCATGCAACCACACAGCCACACACTCCGATCATTCAATGAGCCAACAAGCTGAATGCATGCACATCTCAACACTCAGAGGCAAAATAAAAACACACATAGTAAGTAATTTAGTTCTCAAAGGTTGTCTTAATCAAGAACGATCTGATCAAATAGTATTCAAACAAGATTATAGCAGTTTATGCTCTGTTCCACTGACACATTTCAAACTGTACCAGATGTACTAATGTACCATGTCTGGCCCGAGTTACATTATGTCTGACACTCGTCTGTTTTCTGGATTTGGGCAACCTGACAAATGGACGGATTGTTCTCAGCCATATAAAATCTTTAATTTAGTGGATTTCCGCTTTAATTCCATTTTTTAATCCATAGTTGCAACAGTGAAATTGGTGTTACTGGTTTTCTGGGCATAGATTGCAGGCAGTTTAATCAGAGGCTCTTTCATGGCTGTGCTGCTTTAGTAGTTCTCTTTTCCACTCCAGAATAAAAAAATGCAGAGCTGTTTGAGATTGTGCCTCTCCCTCTCTGTCACAAAGGAGAGTGGAGGAGCTCTGGAAGCCCCAGAAAGCCCACAGCTCAGCTACATCACACACTCCAAACAAGCAATACACACATAAACACACATGAACACAGTTTGGGCATAGAAATATGCACACGCTTGCAGATACACACAGTGTCAGAATCCCTCAGTTCTAAGTACCCACGCCCACCAGCCATTGAAGAGCGAGTCAGACAGCCGCTGCCTTTGAACGTGAATTGAAGCCCAACTAGACCCACAGAGGCTAACGGCTCCAACCCAGCAAACTGCTGCGTCTCTCACTCACCCTTTCTTCTTTCCGTTAAAGAAAAGCAGCTCTGACAAGTTGTGAGAACGACGCAGGTGTACATGCATGTCTGTCGCTGTGTTTAGGCACATGGGTAAACATTTCGTGTATGCGTATGACAGTAGCAACTTTGGAGCTGAGAGATGTTCATTCCTTATTCATTAACAGATACCAAGTGCGTGTGGTTGACGAAAGTCAGGCTTGACAAGTCCCCAGTCTAATTTGGAGCTGATATTTGGGAGACGGAGAGTGCCAAGCAGACACTGAAAGCAGCCAGTCGGCACTAAAAAGCCAAGGCCAAAACTCACATCACAATTACCAGTGATGAATAATTCAGAGTCAGAAACATTCAGGGAGTGTTACAAAAAAATGTCAGCTCTCCTCCCTCTTTGACTCTGTATCTCTGCCTGTAGCTCCTCCTGTCTGTCCCCACGTCTGCCTTTCTGACTGCTTGGATACATTGCTCTCTGCCAAAATCTCTCTCCATCTTTCTCCTGCAGGCAGACACGTGAGTTAGATGCACAAGCAGGCAATTAATGATCTTTTTGGAGCAGACTAGCTCGTAAACATTCCATCATGTTCAGAACGCAAAACCTCCTCCCATCGACTAATCTGCTGTTGTGAGCCGGGGTGAGCTGAGGGAGATTTTCGACAACGATAATGCTCACTTCACCATTTCGTGGTGGTGAGTAGTATCAGAGAGCTGGCACCAGCTGGCACCTTAATCTGCATTTATGAAATAGGAGTGTAAAATTTCTCCCTACTCTCCCAACCCTCCCTCCTGGTTCTTCTTTTTCTTCTTCTGCTGGGAAATAAAACATTAACACACCCCATGAATAAAGAATACTTCACTTGAAGACATGACAAACGCTCGCCATTTCGAGCAGCTGATGGAGAGGAAGAGTAATGACTTAGTCTGCCTCCATGCAATCTGCAGTGCTGCACCTCCTTTCACCTTCAATTAACCAGTTAGGTGAATTAAGACCATATTCCCTTTTGGCAGCTTGGCAAAAGGCCTCTAGAGGAGGAGGGGATGGAGGAGCAAATAAATTATTTGAAGCGGAGCTATGCTTTGTGCCATTCCCTCAGAGACAAGATAGATCCTGCACAACTAAGACTAAGAAATGAGGATGAGGGAGAGAGGAGCATGGAAAAGAAAAGTACAGTTGGTAGAGAAAAATAGAACAAGAGGGAAAAGGGGGGAGTGGTAATGGGAGGGATTATGAGGGAAAAGCACTGTATACTGTGTGTGTGTGTGTGTGTGTGTGTGTGTGTGTGTGTGTGTGTGTGTGTGTGTGTGTGTGTGTGAGAGAGAGAGAGAGAGAAAGAGAAAGACAGAGAGAGACAGAGAGAGAGAGAGAGAGAGAGAGAGAGAGAGAGAGAGATGGGGAAAAGAGATCATAGCTTGCAAAAGAGAATCCTCCTTGGCTGAAATAGGCTTGCTGCTGCAACAGCTGGGTCTCCGTACGCTTCAGAAAACCGAATAAATAGACTGGACAATTTAAATGGAATGACCAAAACCAACAATGTGTTAGCTTATCTCTCATTACTTTACAACTTTCAGTGGCACTCAGATCTAAGCTCATATGTTCCAGCTGAAGATGAACATCCTTAAAAAAAGTGTCACAAGTATATAGTCTTACATTTACCAAGTGCCTTGTAGATCCTGATTGAAAGTGTAGGTTTTTTTTTTTCAGCCAAAATGTACTCAAACTGGAGTAGACAGTGCAGTTGTCGAGGACTGTTTGCTGCCATGCATTAATACACATCTGGTGCTCTTGTTAGTGTTTACATCAACAAGATGTTGCATGTGGGACAGAGTCAAATTAAACCACAATGCCCATTCTTATGGTCACTTAAGAACATGTCATCCAGAGAAAAGGTGTGGAAGTTTGGACAATTATTGAGGTCTATGGAACACCAAAAACTCCTGTATATATGGCTTTTGCTACACAGATACTCATTACAGTTTTAGAATTTTCAAGGAGTTTGTTAAAAATCAGAAAACTTTACAATATTAACAGCCTTTTTTTATTTAACAAATACTCGAAAGGACAAGGAGAGAATGTTGCACCATTATTCGGCCTTGGCATTTCTTATAAGAGGTACAATCGTGGAGTGGGGCAACCAAGTCGTCTGAAGTCCTTCATGCAGGCAGTGGAGGTATTTGCAGCACCAAACGGACATCAGTGTAAAACAACAGCCAGCATGAAGGGCCTGGGAAAGAGGGGTGTGATGTTTTGATGACGTGTTAGGTGTACATCTCACCGCCGGGAAATTTGAAAAGCAGATTAACTAGACAGTGAGGTAAGGAGCTTCTTACCGTCAGTGCAAATGTGTGTATATATATATATATATATATATATATATATATATATATGTATATATACAGTACAGGCCAAAAGTTTGGACACACCTTCTCATTCAATGCGTTTTCTTTATTTTCATGACTATTTACATTGTAGATTCTCACTGAAGGCATGAAAACTATGAATGAACACATGTGGAGTTATGTACTTAACAAAAAAAGGTGAAATAACTGAAAACATGTTTTATATTCTAGTTTCTTCAAAATAGCCACCCTTTGCTCTGATTACTGCTTTGCACACTCTTGGCATTCTCTCCATGAGCTTCAAGAGGTAGTCACCTGAAATGGTTTTCCAACAGTCTTGAAGGAGTTCCCAGAGGTGTTTAGCACTTGTTGGCCCCTTTGCCTTCACTCTGCGGTCCAGCTCACCCCAAACCATCTCGATTGGGTTCAGGTCCGGTGACTGTGGAGGCCAGGTCATCTGCCGCAGCACTCCATCACTCTCCTTCTTGGTCAAATAGCCCTTACACAGCCTGGAGGTGTGTTTGGGGTCATTGTCCTGTTGAAAAATAAATGATCTTCCAACTAAACGCAAACCGGATGGGATGGCATGTCGCTGCAGGATGCTGTGGTAGCCATGCTGGTTCAGTGTGCCTTCAATTTTGAATAAATCCCCAACAGTGTCACCAGCAAAACACCCCCACACCATCACACCTCCTCCTCCATGCTTCACAGTGGGAACCAGGCATGTGGAATCCATCCGTTCACCTTTTCTGCGTCTCACAAAGACACGGCGGTTGGAACCAAAGATCTCAAATTTGGACTCATCAGACCAAAGCACAGATTTCCACTGGTCTAATGTCCATTCCTTGTGTTTCTTGGCCCAAACAAATCTCTTCTGCTTGTTGCCTCTCCTTAGCAGTGGTTTCCTAGCAGCTATTTGACCATGAAGGCCTGATTCGCACAGTCTCCTCTTAACAGTTGTTCTAGAGATGGGTCTGCTGCTAGAACTCTGTGTGGCATTTATCTGGTCTCTGATCTGAGCTGCTGTTAACTTGCGATTTCTGAGGCTGGTGACTCAGATGAACTTATCCTCAGAAGCAGAGGTGACTCTTGGTCTTCCTTTCCTGGGTCGGTCCTCATGTGTGCCAGTTTCGTTGTAGCGCTTGATGGTTTTTGCGACTCCACTTGGGGACACATTTAAAGTTTTTGCAATTTTCCGGACTGACTGACCTTCATTTCTTAAAGTAATGATGGCCACTCGTTTTTCTTTAGTTAGCTGATTGGTTCTTGCCATAATATGAATTTTAACAGTTGTCCAATAGGGCTGTCGGCTGCGTATTAACCTGACTTCTGCACAACACAACTGATGGTCCCAACCCCATTGATAAAGCAAGAAATTCCACTAATTAACCCTGATAAGGCACACCTGTGAAGTGAAAACCATTTCAGGTGACTACCTCTTGAAGCTCATGGAGAGAATGCCAAGAGTGTGCAAAGCAGTAATCAGAGCAAAGGGTGGCTATTTTGAAGAAACTAGAATATAAAACATGTTTTCAGTTATTTCACCTTTTTTTGTTAAGTACATAACTCCACATGTGTTCATTCATAGTTTTCATGCCTTCAGTGAGAATCTACAATGTAAATAGTCATGAAAATAAAGAAAACGCATTGAATGAGAAGGTGTGTCCAAACTTTTGGCCTGTACTGTATATATATATATATATATATATATATATATATATATATATATATATGTATATATATATGTGTGTATATATATATATATATATATATATATATATATTTGCATATAGGGGTCTTAGCCGCCAATTTCTTGCACAATTTCTTATGGAAAATAAATGTTTATTGATAAAATCACTGCTATTTCCCCTTGAACCGATACAAACGAAAAAACAAAATGCATGACACTGACAAAGCTATTGTATTCTCTATAAAATAATTAATAAAAGAGCACATTTTCCAATAGTAACTAAGTGTAACACTGGCTTCTTGAAGATGTATTCTGCTTTTGCTGGTTTTATTCATTCATTTAATCAGTATCTGTAACTGCTTATCCCATTAAGTGCCCCAGGGGGACTGGAGCCTATTCCAGCTGACATTGGGCACCCTGGACTGGTTAACAGACTGTCACGAAGCTAACAGAAACATTCATGCTCACATTCACACTGACAGGCAGTTTAGAGTCACCACTTAACCTAACCTGCGTGTCTTTGGACTGTGGGAGGAAGCCGGAGACCACAGTGAAAACCCTTGCTGACAGGGAACAACATGCAGACTCCACATAGAAGGTCCCAACTGGCCAGCTGGTTCGAACCCTGAAACCCTCTTGCTGTGAGGCGACAGTGCTAAAAGAACCACCAATGAATATGTGTTAGACCCCAGGAAGAATATCGGCAGCTATGTTGCAGCTAATGGGAATCCTAAATAAAACTAACTTTCAGTTGGTCCATTTTCACTGGGTTGTTTGAAAACTTAGAATCAGTTAAAAAACAGTTTGACCTTCATGTGTCATGGGTGTATTGTATATGTTTCACAGTGAGGTTCACAAACTGATCTTCTTGAGGTCTGTCTGCAGGATCACTATTCATCTCTGTCAATTCAATAGGAACCACACGAGTAGTCCCTGATCCACTTAAATGGGCAGTGTGTTTGCTAAATGAAACAGTCAGGAATATTGACTTGTTAAAAGCATCTGCTGGCTGACAACATGCAAGTCTTTCCATTACGAGGATTCTAGGAGGCAATGAAATGCACTTGAGAATTCAGCCTGAGATAATTGTTGTTGATGTCAAAGAGGCTGTGGTGAGGTAAACGTATGCACATACACATACACACACATTTATGCCTTTGCCTTTCACACACTTGCCATTTATCTTTCCACTTGTTTGGAGAGACTTGTCAAGTCTCTGAAGATGTCATCTAATTGAGACTCATTCTGTTGTCTATAATTCAAACTCCCTAGAGAGCTTGGGGTTAAAAACACTGACTCACCCACCCTGAATAAACCTAACCCTGACACATGACACCCCAGAGGTTGATTATATTCTGAGCATAATGGTTAAAAATGCAATGTTTTTCCATCACAAGAGGATTATATAGCCAAGAAAAGGGACCGTACTATGACAAATAACGTGTGGTGGAATGTGATGAGATGAATGTATTTGTGTACATAAAAGCATGGGTTCACATGCAAACCAGTGGTAAGAGGTTTTACACTGTGATTGAAGTTTTCTTTTATTCTTAATAAAGATGAAGCTTTGGTCATCATTTTAAATAGTTGATAATAACATTTCATTTCGAGATAAGTATCATAAACACCTCCAAGATTGTCTCTGCTTTTTAGGCTTCAAGTAAAATCCTTTTCCATTTAATAACACAGTGGAATTAAATTAACTTCCACCTTGCATCATACTTGATGCTCTGAGGCTCCTGTATGTCCCATGACGATGCTGCCGTCTCTTTTATTTTCCATCCAGGCTCTGTCAAGATGAGCTGAAGTGATGTTGTTAACCTCATTGCTGCTCTGTCCCAATTCCCTTGAGAGAGATCCTATTTGCCATACAGTGGCATACAGTGCAAAAGCTCATTATTAAAAATAATTAGCAATACTAAACACAGAGATGTGTGTTATTGTCACTGCTGTGGTCATGGTATTATGGATCCCAGTATAGTTACAGAGGGAGCAAGAATTCCCTTCAAGATCTGTAACCTGACCTTAACTAAACTCAGCAATTTCTGTGATACTTAGATAGTTTTTTATTCATATTCCTTAAACAAATTTCTGTTTGTAAGAAAACACTGTGCCTCTGCCTTGAACTCGGGTGAGATGCAAAGACTTAAGTTGTTGCTGGCATTTTTAAGTCAAGTCCACAAATAGTTAAAAAAAAAAGGTACCCCACAAGGCTCAATATTAGCCCCCAGCTGTTTACTCTGCACAAAAATATTTGTTTTTCAATTGAGCATTGCCATGTCAGTTTTCATACTGCCGACACCATCAAGTATGACTGCCACTATCTGGTAATACCGGAACAATTGTGACACACATTAAAGTCTAAGGGACTTTAGAGTTCCATTTAGTGACATTTTTAAAACCTTTTGTGATTGTTTAAATCTGGGTGTCTTAGGGCTGTCACTTTTCTCACACAAATAAATAGATAAATAAATAAAAATGTTGACAACAGTTTTTTTAAACTTTACACTTTACTTAGTATAACTACAACCACTTCACAGGAGATGTCCAATTCATCCAGTGTGCTGCTGATACTTTCTGCAATATGAACAGTTGTGTCTTCTTTCCAGCACCTTAATACACCATACATTATTGTCACCTTCCCATGAGTAATACAGAGAGCAGTGACTGTCTCATGAGCATGTGTGGCCAGTGTTTTTCTGTATTTTGTTGTACAGTTGCACTATGCATTTTAAGATTGTGGTGTGACTTGTAATTTTATATCATGGCTCCAGTTCTGTCATGAGATCCTGAAAGCCCTCTCCCGAAACAATATCACTGGCTGTGCACTTGCCCTTGCTCTATTCGCCTGTGGTGCCTCCACTACGTTGCTTGGATGGCAAGCCTAACTTTAGTTGATGAGTCAATAGATTTGTCACCATTGTAGAGTAAGACGGCTGCTTTGTAAAAGTCAACAAACAGCCATTTTCGTAGCAAACAACATTACTGGCTTAAGCTTTACTTACTGATAGGTCAAGAGGGCATACAACAGGTCATAGTGATAGTAAACTTTTTTAGTGCCCTTGGCTGGATGACACAGCAAACTACTTCTTCTGGCTTATAAACAATCAGTTGTGCTTATAGGCTGTAAATTTTAAATTTGAACAGGTCACTACAGTTAAAAAACATTTTTAACTTTGTTTGCATGAACAGTCAAATTTTGTGTGATGGCTGATCTTGTGGAAATGATCTGTATTGTTGTGAATAGACTTTTTTACTTTTTTTGGTGGGTGAGGCTTAACTGGAGGCAAAACTGTCCTCCACAGACAGTAGCTAGCACAGGCTAGCAAGTTTTGTTGGCTTATTCTAGACAGTGGAGAAAGATGATGTGAGTGTTGCTTTCGGAAATACTAGTGTTGGAGCACACTCTTGACCGCTCATAAATTCGAAGCACTGTAGGTATGTACCATTCAATTATCCAGAGCACCACACTCTTGGAGTGGCCGAGCACACTCTGGGCACTCTGTCTGGGGACACGGAGCAGCAGAGTGAATGTGTGATTAACTTAACTCTTTGTTAATTCATATAGAAATATAACGCTCAATTTCTTGCCCAGCAGGGCACTTGTTTTAGTGTAGAGCGTCAGGCTGAATTTACGAACGCATCATGTCAGGTCACTCACTCTCCGGGACAACGAGAGTTACTTGGAAAAAGTAAGAAGTGACCAATGGAACCAGACTAGCTGACCTGTATGCTCTCACTCAGTGGATGGGTGATGGCTGGCTTTGTGGTTGATTACTATGCCAATTTTAGGAGGACACTTGTATAGTTTCCTCCAGTTTGTTTTGCTATTGAAGCTAACGTTAGCTAATGTGCTTAAAAGTTAGCGTTATGGAGAAATCCAATATTCCTCTTAATACCTTCCAAATATCTAATTTGGTGGACATGATAACTCAAAATACACATGATGTTACTCATCCCTACAAGAGTAAATATTTTTTCCCTAACCTGATATGAAGTGTGCGCTGCACGTGCAAACATTTTTGATGATCGCCTTCGTTCAGCCCTTTTGTCTTATCGCATTCAACCACAGTTGTCTTCGTTTTTCTTGACGGGCTGTGGAGGCGGGTATGTGATAAAAATTTAAGTTTTGAGCCATGATTCCTTATTTTCTGGCAGCCAATAACACAACAAGACAACATTTAAAGACTCCTATGTAGCCTACAGCCCTGTCTTAAGTCATTGTTACGTCGGCCCTAAAAGGGTCTACAAAGCCTATGGACTCATTTGGACATCTAGTCATCATACTAAACCAAACCACTACCAAGCACATTCTTTTGAGGTCATGATCAAACCTTTAAATAGCATAATTACTGTATAGTTACGTTGCATGCGACTAATGTCATTACCATCATTACTACCCTCATTATCATCAAAATCATCAAAGACCAACGGAAGGAGAATGTGTACATCCTGCATTTACACACATAGAAGGCTTTAAGTGCATTCGCTCACCCCACCAAAGTCAGCACGTCCATATCTGAGGAAGGAAATTATATATTCAATTTCCATGGAGATGAGCTGAGAGTTACTTTCAGCTTCTCTTCCTATTTGAGGCTAATGAATGCAGATTGAAAAGATGTTGATTCCGTCTAAACAAACGCCCCCAACACCTGCACATCAAGTGGCAAGTCTGTCCTCTCCAGCACTAAAATAGAAAACATAATTTAAATATTCATATCCCTCAGTGGTCTAAATGAATAAGCAAATTAATAATCCGTCTCATTTATTTCTCTCTCTCTCTGTCTTTCCCGTGGAGGTATAACAGCGTGGACAAGAGCAAGTGGTCTGCTTTACGTTAAATGGTATAATTTGTTATCTGGGGGTGTTGATGAATTAGTGTTCTCTGTTGCAGTGATGGTTCCTATTAGTCACAGGCCTCTCTTTCTGTGTTTACCTCTTTGCTCAGTCACCGGAGCGGAGGAGTAAGTCAGAACAGTGGATGGACTATGGACATCACAGTGCCTCACATAAAGCACTACACAGCTTGTCCCTGCTAAAAATGGTTGCACTTACAGTACTGTAAGAGTCATTAAAAGGCAAAAAGTATACATTATGCTCTGCTTTGGTAGCCTGTAGTAGTGTTCCAGATGAAATACATAGGGCACAGGCGTGATGCATCACGTTGGCAGGTTGAAGTGGGCTTTTTTATCTGCTACACTGACTCTAACTTTTTAGCGTTTGCTTGCATGTCAGCTTACTGTGTGGGTATTGAGTTTTGCTAAGTGATAGTTTAGTTGGCTATGCAGGGTTTGGAAGTGTGAGGGTTAATTAACTGATCATTTTAACTATATGATGCATTGATTAGACTGATTATATAAAAGTAAAATGTAAAGCACCTGCAAGGTTGCTCTGCTGTGTTGCATTGCCTCTGGTACAAAGATTTATTACTTTTAACCCTTTTAAACATAATGTACTTGTGTTTTACACAGTTACATGTAGTTTTACCTGTTGGAGGGCCGCAGAGCTGCACACAGAGGTAAAAATAAATAGACCAGCTGCATGACAATAGCACTGGGCAAGTGTGGCTTTCGCTCAGCTTCAGTTGTTTGTAATGAACATGCTCTGCTGCAGGCACTGTGTCGCACTGGATTTGCCCTACGTATTTTTGCCATAAATATATCCTCCTGAGACCTGAACTTTTGTTTGGTATGCATTTTTAATTTCTCCTAGCTATTTGGGATCAGTAGGACCTGATAATTATAAAAACCTAAATATTGTTAATGACAGGATTGGAAAAAATGGCAGTGAATGTGTTTCCTCCAAAATATATTTGACAAAGCAAATGAGAAAATAATAGCATGGACAGGGTTGCTGTAGTTTTGTATCTTATCTGCATTGTCCCTATATAAACTAGAAAACTATATGTTCATCTTATACCAGTTAAGAAAAAGGGACACTTTTTAACTTTTTGCTCACTTAATGTATTTTATGTATTTTGGCAGCATCATTGTCTGTAACAGGATATCTCAATTTCTTTGAGTCACTTCACCAACTTAAAATAATAAAGCTGGGCTGTAGCCATGCCTTTCTTGGCCATGCGAGGTGTTGGCTCTGCCATAGCAGCAGATATTTCTGCCTAAAAAGCACTTAAGCTGCATTTTACAAATGAAATAAGGCATTGACACAGCAGCAGGGACAGAACCGGTGCATTTCATGATGGCCATAGTCTGCAGCTCAGGGTAAACTGTTGTGTCAGGTGTGACCTCCATGTCAAGACAGCTTGACCTTTCTGCACAGTGGTGGAGCAGTCATATCAGAATATAATATGGAAGTGGACAGCCAAGGAGAAAAGAACACCGGGGTAGATAATGCTCAAACTAGGTGGTGAAAAACAAAGCAGACAGAACAGGGACGCGTACAGTAACAGGAAGAGAAATAATGGAGTAAACAGTCAAAGACTATTTCATGTTATTTGTATCAATAGAGACGGCAACAAACACTTCTTTGCATTATTAATGGTTATTATTAAATAACTGCAATCTAATAATCCACAAAAAAGGTTTTAGATGCAAGAAATAAGAGAAAACATCTCACCTGTGTATGATGCGCTTGGTGCGGAGGTATCCCAGGGCAAGGGCCAATTCACAGATGTACAGTTTGACAGTGCTCTCTGAGAAATGGACATTCTGCTGGAGGTGATAGCGCAGGTCTCCGCCCAAGAGCAAGTCCACCACCATAAACATGTCCTCCTCATCCTGGAAGGAATACCTGCAGGGGTAGACAGGCCATCAGGAGTTAAGAGTGACAAGACCCAAGGGGGTGGCAAGGACATAGGGTGGTGAACACAGGGATTGGAAAAGAGGATGAAATGGAAGTGGGTAGATGCATACCGGGGGGGGGGATCAGAAGCAAAAGTGGAAATAACAATGGTGAGTGAAAGAATGAGAAAAAAGAGAGGACATTGTCAGCAGAGAAAGGTTTGAAGGGAGGGTAAATATGGAGATGTGGAGACAGCAGGAGAACAGAGAAGGAGGGGAATAAGGGGTGGAAGAGGAAGACGATGGTGTCACATATTCACCATCAAACGGTGTACAACAAGGGTTTTCAAAAGAAAAAAATAACACAAAGCCCTTTTTATTTTGAGATAGGGAAACCCAGGCTTGAACAATGTCTAACTGAGCAGACTGTTGTTTTTCTGACTTTTTGTATTGCTCCAACACTGAAGATACAAGAGTTTTACCCGTCAGCAAGAAAAGACGATGACAAGTGCAAATTGAATTCATGTTAGCCTTGTGCTCCTCAGGCAAATCAACCTTTATAAGACAGTGTGCAAGTCCTTTATACAAAGGGTTTGACAAGAACAAACGCTTCAAAAAATTACCCATTAGTATTCCAACCCCATGATCTTTAAAAAAAAAAAAAATTTGTCCGGAGCCTCCCAGGGTCTCTGAGGGTTGATGCTACTCTACTCTGTATGACTTACATGAAGCAGAAGAAAACACTCATTCATATTGCATGGGGTGATCACATTGGCTGAGTCATGCCTGCGGAAATGCTCATTATCCTGTCTTGAAGGCTAACAAGCTAAGAATATCCCTTAATATCTTGTACACAAGTGGCTATGATAGTTGGAAGACAGGTAACATGGTGTTCCTATTTGAACATGTTTTTGGCAATGAAAAAATATGCCTTGTAAACTGTAAGATATTATTCTTCCGTGTTGTCTTTTTCTTCCTTCTCTCCTTTTTTTTGCCTTACAGTGAGCTTTTTTTGTCTCAGTTTAGGCCTGCTGAGACATTTTTATGCATCCATGCCAGTGATAGTCATGGCCAGAGGCATTATTTTGTTGTCCAACCATCTATATGTGCGTACGTCCATCCCAATTTAATAAACTTTGACTAGACAATAAACTGATTAGAATTCTGTGGTCAAAGGTCAAAGGTCAAGGTCACTGTGACCTCCCAAAACATGTTGGCCATAAATCAAGAACTCATATGCTAATTATGACACAATGTCATACAAATGTCTAATAGGATAAAATGATCAAGTGATGACATTATGTATCCAAAAAGTCAAAGGTCAGCTTCACTATGCCATCACAATGTTATTCAAAGCACTTTTCTGACCATTACTCAATGTTATAATGCACAGAAGCAGAGACATTTGGTCAGATAGTGAATTGGTAACTCCTGGGTGTCCACCTTGAGACTGTGCTGATTGTATAGATCTTCTGTGCTGCCTGGGGTGAGATGTGTGTGAAGCATCCATGTTTTCACAGAGACAGATGTAAACGGTAACTGCATCTTTACTGCTTTGTGGAGGCACACAACTGCAAGGCTTTAAATCTGTTTTTTTTTTACCAACTGTAAAGCAAGGCTTTGGGCCCCTCATTTATTACCAGTTATATGCTTAACATTCTTGTTAATAATAATGGTTTCACCAATGCAAATTATCAAAGAAAAAAAATACTAAAACTGTGCTCTAAAATATTCCAGGTTGCTTACTAAAGAGCCTTATAAAGTAAAATAACATACAATACAGCATCTGCATATTTAAAATACATCAGATGCAATCATCATCAGAGTTGCATCCCATTGCTTTCTGGTTTCTAGAGCAAAAAGCAAATGAGGACAGTTACAACAGACAAAACATACCAATAATCTGTTGTGATTACATTAGTGATCATCAAACAGATTATCCTGGCCTTTTTTTTTTTTTTTAATGTGACATTTATTGAGCAAAGTTCTGCATCCACTCAGCAACATTGTCTGCTCAGATGGCTCCCTGCCCCACTTTTATCTCTATTTAGGGTTAGCAGGATTTTTGTGAGACTGGTGAGTGTCTTACCATTTCATTAAAGCAGACTATTATTCCTTATGTCAGTATGTGGTTTATAGATTTGGCAGGGAAAACTGAACTGTCTGCTTAGCTGTCTCTAACAGGGAAAGAGGCAAAAATGTCACTTCCTTTATTCGTGATTGAAATATTCTTTCATCCATTCTTTTTTCACTGCTCAATGTTTTTTTTTTCAATTATTGTTTTTAGTGTATACTGTACATAGTATTTGTTTGCATTTCCCTCAGTCCTCTGTTTGTGTGTGAGTAATGTTCTGGGTGGCAGTGCTACTTGTGGCCATCCATCTATTCATCCATCCATCAAGCGCTGTCATGCACAGCAAGTCTTTATCAGCATGTGGCCCACTGCATCGCCATTCGAGAAGCTGTTGCACAAATCATCATTGATTTTACATGCTGAGAGTCCCACTGGGGCCACTTTTTTTTCCTCCCCTCAAAACGATGAGATAATTAGTTTCTCTCCCACAAGAAACTTAGTCATGCAAAATAATATTAAAAATAATTCCAGCAGCCAACTTTTTTTTTGCTTGCCTGAAGCGTATATCTGTGTTCTGTGTTCAACACAATGTTCTACTCAACTGCAACTTCAGATCTTCTGGAAAATACCACACTACTACCCCTCTCAAGTCCTTCAACATGCTCCTGATCTAAAAATAAAAAGGCTACAATTTCACTGAATTTGGTTTGAATGTGAGAGGTTTCAAATTTAAAGGGTAACTTTAGGATTTTCCAACCAGGACCCTGTTATCGTATGTTGTTGTCTCTAAGTGACTAAGAGGACAACATTTTTTGAATCTGGTCCAGTATTGAGTGAGAGCATTGCAGCCAGCAGCAGCGAAACAGACTGCAGTGAAACCCCTCGGGACTTTGGCACCATAACTTTATGTTCGCTAAAAGGGCTTGTTTAAGTGTCTGAAAACATTATGGAAAGGATCCCTATAGTGATAGACCTTTTTTTAAAGAAAAAAAAATCCTAGCCCTGATATCACTATCGCCAAAATCCACCAGACCACATTTAAATAAACAGTTATTTTAGGGTGCCTTAATACCTTCCCTGTTTGTTTCAGTTCAGTTGCACTCAAGTTCATTTGCCCCCAAAGTGCAGTACATTTGGGCAGGTGTGAACACAGCAATGGCACTCGGTGAGCACCAAAACAACTGGACCAAGACCTTCTTGAAGAGGTGGTCTCGATCCGGTTACAAATTAATTCTGGTACAGGTTTGTTTGTGGTGAGGACGTGCTCTGACCTCGATCCGAACCAACTGCAGTCACATTGCGCATTGTTTGGGTTAAACATGAGCATGTTACAGTCTCCTCCTGCACTGCCTTAACATGCACATTCGGCACATCCAATGCATCAAAACATTGTTTTCTAGTTGGAGCCGCGCCTCGTTTTCAAACTGAATGGTTTGACTAAATTTAACAATGACAGCAATATAGTACATGATGACCAGCACTACAATCGACCCACGTAGTTGTCCCTCCATTGTGACATTAGAAAGTGTCACATTTATCTTGCAAGTGTACTCTTCTTCAACATTTTGTTTCCTTCCTGGATTTTCCCCGCATGAAAATCCTGACCAATCAAGAGCAGCTTTCTCGCAGAAGACATTTTATCTGGGCCTCTTGTAAATGCTGCCGTGAGAACACAAACCAACTCTAGGCAATAATGCAACTTCGTAACAAAATTAGTCCCTGATTCAGACCAAAGCAAGTGAACTCTAGGTCTGAAAGCACTCTGGGTGAATTAAGGGTTTATTTGAATAACTGAAGAGTTATTCTTGCAACAGTGGAAAGACAAACCAAGACAGCGTGTTACTGTGATAAAAGTACTGTGAATTTAATTGGAGTCTGATGGGTTTGGCAATGTAATTTCATGGCTGTATGGTCTATCTCTGTAGGGATCATTTTCATATTATTGTTGTTGTTGACACTTCAAATAATCTGAGCCTGTCAGTGGCAAAACCCAACAATTTTGCTTGACGTAATTTAAGGGTGCACAAATGCCCCGAGTGGTGACATTGCAGCCTGTTTCATGAGTGCCCCGGCTGCAGACCTCTTGCTTAGTACTGGACCAATTTCAAAAATTGTTATTCAATAGGGTTCAGTACAAAAAAAAAGTTACCCTTTGAATAGTGTTTTTTTTTTTAACTCCAGTGTCCAGTGAGGTTTCTAGTGGCAGATCCGTCTTTGTAAGGACTATCTTGGCTCAAACTCAGTGCTCAATGTCCAGGGGTAGTTTTTTGCCACGTTGGTGTACTCCCCTCCTCGGGGCCCTTCTCCAATACACTGGAGGTGGTGCTTTTCTGCACTGGATGGATGTAGATTGATTGAACTGACTCAAAACTGTCTGCTAAGGCTCAGATAATGCTGAGACCACTTAACATCTGATTGCCAATGGCCTCAGAGTGTGGAAAGACTATCTGTTAGATACATGTCCTGAAGATGCACACACATTTGGCAAAGTCACAAAGAAGTGCGTGACGATACATGTGCCCACAAACCCATACAGTACTCTCCTTCCCTCTTAACTTGGTTTCATTTAAAAGACGCATTAAATATTATGATGTATTTTATAAAATAAACTGGCAAAAATCAACGCAACATCCTGAATTTGAATGAGTAACTCTGTTCTGAACACACAGATGCACAATCAACAAACAGCTCTCATGAATAGAAGTTTCAGGGGGAAAAAGAAGTGAGAAGAGGCCAGCCCTTCCCACTTAGAGTTTATAATACAGTACAGCTGAATGGATGGGACCAGCTGCAATGCTATCAATCACTCAGACAAGCAGAAATGACTTGGCCACGCCTGCGGACACCAAGGTCCTTCAAAGTTTTTAGCAAAGTTTATATATGTATTTGTGTGTCTTTGCCACAAAGACCCACACAGATTCCTAAAAAATCTAATTTAAAGTGACGTTTGCTTCATGTGGTCAAAATGACAGACATCTACTATATTGTAAATGTTAAAATCGCATCAATCAGAAAGTAGAGCTTTATAAATAAGGAGACAAAATTACTTTAAAGCAACATATTTTATTTAAATGAGGGGATTTCCATGGAGAGTCTACAAAGATTTGAATCTTAAATAAAGATCAAAGTTCCAGCTGCTGCCATTAGATGTAAGCAAGAGATAACTGAAGCAACAGAGTGGATCTGTGTGTGTGTGTGTGTGTGTGTGTGTATGTGTATGTGTGAGAGAGAGAGAGAGTGTGTGTTGGAAAATGATATGACACTTGAGTCTGTCACGGAAAGAGGAAGCACAGATCAAACAGGTGTCATATTAGCGTCACATTCTCTTAAATATCAAAGCAATGCTTCACTTTGATTGAAGATTTGTACTTTTTGGAACCAACAGGACTCCGACTGAGTTCATACATGGTCAAAACATCCCTCCCCGATTATCCACAGTGCTCCTGCTCTGCTTCTGTGTACATGTTTGGATATGTGAAGAATTAATCAGCCACAAACTTGAAAATGCTGAAATTTCTCTCAAGAGTCAGGGAGACTTGTTAGTAGTTTGAAGCTTTCATTTTAGGAGAGAAATAACTTAGTGCAAACAGCATATACCGCCACAAGAGAGAATGCTACAAAAATGTTATCATGGAGAAAACATGAAAACAGGAAGTAAACATTTTTATAAAGGGTAAACATCCGAAAATGTGTAAAATATCCATAACCTGCAAATATAATGGTCAAAGCTTAAAACAGTGCTCGCTGAAAACTGTAAACCAAGACAAGAAAAACAAGCTCCTCAGTGGTTTAAAGTGTGAGCTAGACATAGCGTGTGTGTTTGCTGGATGGACTCCATATTACTCCATCTATTAATCATTTGATTAACTCTTTGTCTCTTATTCTCTCTCTTTAGCCCTCTCTGTCCAGGTCTGTTTCTTTTTCACATACACAAACACACACACACACACACACACACACACACACACACACACACACACACACACACACACACACACACACACACACACACACACACACACACACAGAGTGTAAATACCTCAAACCCAGCAGAAGTAGTTAAGGTGGTGAAGAATCCAAGAGACTGCTGTCACAAGCACTAAGGGGACACTAACTGGACTTTAATTGCTCTTTTTCTTGATAGACAGACTTTGGCTTCTTCCAGGAAAACTGCTGTTTACTTATATAATCGCTACAGTTTGTAATGTACTCAATGAATGAGATGAGATCTCCTAGTGTAGTGAGTTTAATGACTCTTTCTAGACTTTAATCGTCAGTTGCATTACATTCAACCTAATCTTCCACTTTTATCATTAATTATTTATTTTGGTTATTTATCTATTATTCTGTTAATGATTAGTCAGCATCTGTAACTGCTAATCCTGGTACAGGGTTGCAGGGGGGCTGGAGTCTATCCCAGCTGACATTGGGCATGAGGCGAGATACACCCTGGACAGGTCACCAGACTATCACAGGGCTGACACATAGAGCCACTTTAGATGTAACAGAGTCAGTTATACAGCAGTAATATGTGTAACAAAGTCAAAAGTACAGTTGTAATATTTAGTATTATAAGTACACAAAATTTGTTTCGGTTATTACCTGACACACTTAGGCCTGATACTCAATTTCTGTACCTATACATTCACTTGGGGGTACATCACCTATAAAGGGGTGTCTCCCACCTTGCCTCTCCCCTTTTGCTGTTGTACTCTGTGGGAGAGGTAAGCAACATATTCTCATAGTAATTTCAATGTTTTAGCGCCATTATGCTATGTTTATAAGTTCATTTTTTCAGCCTAAACTTATTGTATAATATGCAAACATATTCCTGTGTCACTTAATTTGTGTAGGGCCTTGAGTATGGTAATATAATGTTAATATGGCTGTAATCGATGGAGGATTTTGTTTTTACTTCTTGCTGTCAGGAATGTTTTCTGTGTTTCACTGTATTATATTGAACGAAGCATGGCTGGCGGGGGGGGGGGGTTGTTTTGGTGACAGTGTGCTAATTCTCTATGTGTTAGAGCCATCGTTTTGCCCTATAGAAAGCAAAGTGTTGAATTGTGCTGACAGCAACATATCCAGCTGTATTGACACGACTGCTTACATGACTAGCATGCAAGCTACAGAGTAGCTAGCAAAAGTAAAGATGTAATAACTTTGCGTGGGGCAGTATCAAAATATGGACACAGGCACAGGTGCTAACAGGGATGGGTCTCAGGGATCCCCGAAAAGCATGTTAATACCAGGTCTAAACAGGCTCATAGAGACAGGGAAAAACAGTTAACAAACATTACACTGAAGGGCTCCACAGAAGGATTCGAACTTGGATTCAAATTCAATTCTTGCCATGAGGTGACAGTGCTCACCACTGCACCACCATGCCCCCCAGTTTTATTATTCAAATATTTTTATTGGGTTTTGAATTGTACACACTTATAGGGCAATCAACAAGTCCCCAAACACAACCCCAACATATACAACAATAAAGTAATCAAAAAAAAAAAAAAAAAAAAGCTGACATGTTACAGAGTTACAGAGTCTGTGAGTCAATTATGTCTCAGTGTTTCCAGCAGAGAACTGTAAATTAAAATAATTCAAAAATGGCTGCCAGACCTTATAAAATCTCTGGGTTGATCCCCTGATTGTGTGTTTCAACTTCTCAAGTTTCAAGTGTGCCATTACATCCTCAACCCAGCGCCTGTGTGTGGGAGGCATATTGGACTTCCAATTACACAAAATAAGACGTCTGGCTAGTAGAGACGAAAACGCAATGGCGTCTGATTGTGCACCAGACATAGCCAACCCAGCAGGGGCCACACCAAAGATTGCAATTTCAGGAGCGGGGCTTATCTCTCTGTCACAGATGTAAGAAAAGGTATCAAAAATTGAAGACCAAAACTGTATCAACTTTGGGCAAGCCCAAAACATATGATAGAGGGTAGCTGGAGCTTGACAGCATCGGGAGCAAGTCGGATCCACATCAGGATACATCCTGGCAAGCCTACTCCTAGATAAATGAAGCCTGTGGAGCACCCTAAACTGGAGCAAACCATGTCTGATACACATCGAAGTTGAATGTATTCTCTTAATTGCGCTTTGCCAGGATGCATCCGACATTTTAGTACCCAGTTCCTCCTCCCATCTTGCCCTGATATGACTAAGTGACGGTGAGGCGATCATCTGGATATCCTCATATACTCTGCTCACTCCCCCCCTTTGATTTGGATCCTGCTCCAACCACTCATCCATCCAGTCATTTGGTGAGGGTGAGGGAAAGGAAGGAAAATGTTTCCGAACGCCCCCCAGTTTTAATGATTAGTGTTACCTATTTACGATTTAATATTGTAATTATTTATAAAAATCGGATAAAATGAAGCAGAGAGTCTGATCGTTATTGGCTGATAATTAAGGCTACATTTGGTAACTTTCGTAAAAATAAGTTTTTGTCGTGTAACTGTTATTACATCCACCAAGTATTGTATGCAACAGAAATATCCCTTTTCCACCGAAATTAGCGCATGTAAACACATTTTTAAACATGGGTAAACCAACTATAAATAGGTTTTTTTTATTTTTTTATTTTTTGGTCGTCACAGACAGGCCAGGTCAGTAAGCAGTACCGTACAGCACAGACTACCTTGGATCGATGTTTAAGTGCTGAGACAGACAGTGTTTTGTGGTGGTGCGTCATTGTGTCATCTTGTCGATAAAGGAGCGAAACTTAACTTTTTCACTCAGGTGTTGAATTCCCATCAATGCAGATCAGAGCTGGAGGCAATAAATACCCATGACTACTGCAGAGTCATTTGACCTGAGTGTAAATGCCGATTAAAGCTATCCCATTGCATTAAAAAGCCAGATGTTAACAGGGGTTTTCGTGCAGTGTGAAAGAGGCTATAGTTTGTGAAAGAACATATCCCTCCTTCTCCTATTGCCTCTAATGGTATTTGCTAGAATCTCCTGTGCACCGAGAACAACCAACAACAATCAGAGCCGAGAAGTCTCTAATGCAGCTGTCAATCATGTCAATCACAGCTCAGGACTGTCAATCAAGATACTGTTACTGCATTGCCTATTTCTCACCTCAGATGTTTTCAGAAACATATTTTAGTGTGCTTCTTAGCTGTAAAATTGGACAGTTTGTGACCCAGCTGCTATGTTGTAATATCTCGTGCCAAATATTCAATGTTGCTCTGCACTGACCAATAATCTCTTCTCAGACCAGCCAAACTTCTGTCAGTGTTTAATTTATCACTTCTATGCACTGCAGAATTTTCACTTTATACCCACCTGTCACTGGGCTATAAGAAAAGCAAATGTAATGTTGAAAATCTATGAAAATTCAATGTATTATTACTTAATCATACTGCTGGGTGATTGGGTGGGTTGGTGTTAGGGTGGGACAGCAAGTCCATCAAAGCAATCGATGGCACACTTGAGTCCTCTGTGAAACCAGTTTAATCAAGTAGAAAACCAGCTCTCATGCTTGGCTGAGGTTTACGTGTTTTCTGTCCCACAAGTCTTTCCATCAGATGGCCAAGGTGGTAAAAAAAAAAATGAAAGGGCTTAGCCGTCATTGTTGGAGGGAGGTTGTTCTGTCTTCTGAGCAAACAAGAGTGACTGACTCACTGCAATCTCTCACATGGTTGCTCAGGAACAAAGCCGCCATACAGAGGGTCAACAGCCTGAGGTGGTGATAAACATAGTAATGCACGTAAAGTACACTCTGATTACCGTAATGTGCACACACACAGACGCACGCACATGTACCCAGGCATACTTACTGCCACCCATCAGCCTGTTGTATGAGCCAGCTGCCTTTCACTTAAGAACCGACTCAACTTTTATAAGTCTTAAAAAGTCCACAATAATGCACATGCTCACAGATTTAAGCTTTAAATTTGTATCCTGAAGAGACATCCGCAAATCAACAACTTATGTTTATTTGTTACTGCTTCATCACTTGATGGGTATAAGTGCACATTATTGCACTTATTAATCATTTCTTGTGCTATACTGTATGTTTTATATTATAGCTGCAAATCAACATCGTCCCTCTGGGACTGACTGACCTGGTGCTAATTCAGCTTTCTATTTCATGCTCTTTCAGCAATATCACCACTCTACTTAGAGTGTAAATTGGTCTCTTATGACAATAAAGCCTCATTTCTTCCTCAAGTAAGTGCTTTCTCTCTCTCTCTCTCTCTCTCTCTCTTCCTGTCTCTCTGACATGGCTACAGTGTTTAGAAGGCGTATGAATATGAATGAAGTCTGCGCTGGCCTGTCGCCACTGCTGTCAAAATGAATTAGAGATGGTTCCCATTAAGTTGTTCGTCACAGGTAGGCGATGGGTCACAGAAGTTACCCGAGCTAACATTAATATGACAACATATACGTGTATGACTAATGTGATTTAAAAGAGCCTGCATCATGTCAAAGCTGTGCATTAAAGGGATAGTTTGGATTTTTGAAGTGTGGTTATAGTCAGTGTTTAACCTGTAGCAGGTGCCAGTCAGCAGCACTCCCCCAGTTTGGAGAAGCTGACTTGAGTAGAACCACGTTTATAAATACATACATTCTACAGTTAAAAACATGTCATACCAAAGGAGAGGAGCTGTCTGATGGCAACATAAAGCTGTGAAAATATTCTCTATGAAGCATACACTTAAACTGATATTGACTTTTTTAAATTGGACTTCTTTTAGTGGCTAAAATATGTTTTGCTGCTAACCCTAATCCACAGTGGTACATTGCTTAGCATCTGTATTGGCACTCCTGTCTGCGTCTCCAAATTGTGGGCGTGCTGATGCCAACATACTTAAGGTCTTTGTAATACACTGACTATGGATAAATACCTTATCCCTTAAAGCTACAGTGAACTCAGGTGCCTGAAGAGCCGTGTTTCCACCAAGCAGTATGGCGCAGTTCAGTTCGGTACACTGTTTTTTCCACTGTGAAAAGTTGTGGATGGTACCAATGGATCCGTTCTGTACCATCCACATTATTGGTCAACTGTTGGGGTACATAGCACACAGATCTGGTACTAAAAGATGGAGCTCTCAACGTTGTTGTCCATTGATCAATAGCAGATGGTCACTCTGCTCAGGGCTGAGCTGTGGCTGGTTTTGAAGCTCATGTAACCGCTGTTAATACTGTGGAGAGTTTTATCAGTAGACTGTAACTGTAAAATGAAAGGATGTTTTGCTTCCTCTTGCAGAAGCTAGCAGTCTGAGAAAAAATTATTTCATTCACTGGGCCGACTGTCGGCAAATGTTAAGGTGGAACATTTACTTGTAACGTTACTGAATGCATGAGGTGATGATGTGAATCCATCAGCACACCTTAAATTTCACTGTGACAACTTTGACCATTTCATTAGTTTTTATATGACATACACTTTTAGTAATAAGTGGATCTTCAAACTTTTATATATATATTAGTTTCATTCGGGAGGCATATATCCCAATCCTCACTCTGAGAAAAAAAAAGCATTGTGGAGCATTGTTCCTGTGGCTCCAGCAACACTAAACCCCTGAGCTTGCCTGAAAGGGACTAAATGCACAAATCCGGTATTTTTAAATATGTCATCGAGAGAGACTCTCACTGCAGCCTGTTTTATTTTGTTCAAAAATGTTGGCGTGCAACCCTGTTATGTGGACGATAAACACGGTACAGACAGTGAGTGTTGGATGGAGCAGTGAGTGACAACAACACTGTTGTTGTGTAAACGCTAGGGTCTAGGTACCATGTTTGAAGGGTTACTTTTGGTTCCAAAGGTACCATCCTGAAAGTGTTTGGTGGAAACGGAACTGAAGTGTCCTGTGTAGACACAGACGAAGCACTAAGGCTGCTGCTGCTCATGTACACCTCCTGCCCAGGTGGTGGTGTTCTAGCCAATAACCAGTGTAAACAACAAAATAGCATGCAAAAGAATAGAGATGGCAGACAGAAAAGTGGAAACAGATGTGCATGAATGAAGTGGAAAATAATCAGCCAACCGGTGAGCTTCATTTTGACAACAGCACTACATTGTTAAATGTCTCCATTTGCATTTTCAAGCTGTGATGGGCTGAAAAGGACAGACATCAACAGCAAGTTCTCAAGCATCATTAGCAGCTGATGCCTCAGCCAACATTTTGGGTATAGAGGAGAGAACAGCAGTCAGTCTGCAGATTAGCACCTGTACATTATGTTGGAATGATCCAGGCTTATTAGCCTTGTTGGCATCTGGTTTCTCTTTCGCTTGCCTTTTCTCTCTTGTCCTTTCTCCCTCTTGTCCTCTAGGTGTTCCTCTTTTTCCCCCTCCATTCTGTCTGTCTTTCTTTCTGTGTCTGCTCCACCACACATGCATTTCAATGTGACCTCTTGGTGGCCTCCAGGCAGTCAGTCTGATGGGAGAGCATCCTGCGTGGAGCTTTTAGAGGCACAGATCCCCCCGGCCACATCAGTAATGGAAGTCTCCAGAAACCATAGGGGCTGAGAAGTTATTGGTAACATTCCCTTTCAGAAAAGACTTCCCCATTCTCTGCCTCAAAGGTAACAGTTGTGACATGTAAGGCCGTGTAGTTAATTCAAATAACAGAAAGACTGCCACAATTTAAAATGATCTTTCTTCAGACACATAAATTATTCTTTTTTTTTTTTTAAGTAGATTCCTGTCCTTAAATCAAGGAGGACAGGCCTTTATACCATAAGCAAATATTTCCCAATTCCCCATTACATTACAGCAAGTGAACCTTAAATGGTTTCCCCTCTTTAAAAGTAATGGCACTACTGGCAGTATTCCTAAATGTATTGCCTCTCTGAAAGGAGGATATTACTTGTACACATTCATTCAGTGTAGCACTATTGGACTCAAGAAGGAATTGTTTTTGCCTTCAGTAACACATTATTCATAACCTGAATAACTTTTAATGACGTAAATTAACTAAACCCCGTCAATTCAAAGTCTAATGATTTTTGTTAATAACCATCTGTCTATTGAATGCCCACAGCAGAGAGTCCACATCAGTAAACCTCAGTGATAAAATGGCTAATCGAGACTTAACTGTTCAACACAAGGTATTGCAATTACAGTGATTAGATATACATACTATCCATATGTGCGTACACACAAATTTCCACACACACACTCTGACCAAAGCCTCTTGCTGAAACGGACACAGCCAGCCAACCGCTCAGACTGTGACATGTTGGATCGATGCCGACAGCCCTCCGACCTTCCTCCCACCCTGTCTCCCAGCACCTCATCTGACTGACAGCTCCCATCAGTCTGTGTCTAATGCTTCCTGAGAACACACGCGTGAACACACACACACACACACACACACGCATCCCTTACAGAAAGCTCTGGAAATAAATTGGCTCATACACTAAAACTTTATACACTTTAAACTTTTGTGTTTTTATTTCCATCATGGTTACATCTAGGCTCAATAACAGTACTTAACTGGGAGGTTTTCTAATTGTCACCACCCCTGATTCTATGATCGCCCATCTCAGCGGGTCACCTTGACATCAGGCCAAATGCTTGACATGCTGACATGCTGCTTTCTAGTGTTCGGCAATACCTGCAGTGGTAAAAGTAAAATGAGGCTATAATGTGCACATTTTGCAGCTACACGAGGATACAGTTTGTACATTTGGTACAAGCACATCTTACAATTGCTTACTTGCCAATGCTTACTTGTAATATTAGACTCTGGAATTAAGCTTATTTTAGCTCATGCCACTCATTTAAAATGTACCGTATACCTAAGCAGACTGTAGTGCTTGTACAATAGAGCGTATCTGGTGTACTAGACCCTTTATGTCAGGAAGCTTGGAGGAATTCTTCTCTTAGTTTCTTAACAAAGTACTGCCTTTGTGAGACATTATGTCATTTCTGTTTGGGTTTTCTGAGATAAGAAATGCACATGAATGGGGAATAACACTGAATGATGTCTTGCTCTGAGTAGAAATGAAATGCATTAGTGAGATTGCATAACTGAGACAAAAAAGAAGAGGGAGTCCCTGAAGGTAGTGAAGCTTTTACTCCACAATGTTTTCAGACTTTTGTTAATGTACTTATTTTTTTTCCTTTGGCAGTTGCGCAATGGCTTTTTGTTTTTTACAATAGCATGTTCCATCAAAGCAGTATGTCCCAGAGGACAGACATGGAAGATGTCATGGAACAAAGTGTCCTGCAGAATTTGTTAAAAGCAGGTGTAGTTGTGATTTCTTTATCAAACATAAAGAAAAAGAGTTGGCAAAGCACATTATTAATTATTCTGTGGCCTAGTTTGTGGGAAAGAACACAAAAAAGATATTGATCTAGTTTTGTCATTTCCTTAATCCTAGCCAATCTTTTAAGTTGGTATTAAAATAGCATGAAATTCTTCTTCCCTTTTTTCTTTTGATTTTGAGCATTCACTGTGCAACACAGAGCAACCAGCAAATTCCTGGAAAAAGTGACAAGAAAAAAAGTCACAGCACTCGACAGATGATTGCAATCCTACAGTTTATTTGTTTACAGTATGAAAATGTCTAAAATTATAGTTGTTTCCCTCCAGATCCAAACTGTTCTACCAGATGGCATTTCTGGAATATAAAAATTAATCAAAACCTAACAAAGGCTTTTTCTGGAGTGCTATTAAACATCACTGTTTTCATTCCTTCTTAAAAACAAATGTGCTACTCACAGAAAACACATTAACCCAGACTGTGATCTCATCAAACAACAAGCAGGTAGTTTCAAGAAGTTCTTCTTCTGTGACATTTCCTCCATTAACAAACAAATTAACTGCAAAATCGGCAGTTAAAGAGGCAGCAAGACTGAAAGCTGAATACAGCAGCATCTGATGCTGGCTGCAATCTGCTCCTCTCTCTGTGTCTGTCTCTGATATAGTGTGAGTGTATCTCAGGCAGTGAGGTGCCAATAAGGGCTCCCCTTACACGGAGAGACTTAGTGCAGCGCAGGCACAACGGGCTGCCCCGCCAGTGCTGGCACATCAATACACTGACCGTACCACCCACCTAATGCCAGAGGTTAAGATTCTTCAAAATCAGTCTGCGATTGTTTGCATGGAGGGAAAATAGCCTGTTTTTTTTTTCTTTTTTTGCTCCTGTCTTCCAAGTGCATTGTTGCTTGGCTTCACACAGTGCACAGACACCTGAGGTCATGCCCAGTAGCAAGTGCAGTGACAGCAAGAGTAGAGAAAGGGGAGAGAAGCAGGTGGTGAAGGAGCAAAATAGGAGAGGAGGAGGAAGAGATAGAGGAAGGTGAGAGAGGAGAGGAAGACAGAGGACGAAGGAGGAGGACGAGAGGACAGGCCAGGAGACAGGAGAAAAATAAAGGCTGGTTTTCTGCATGTAGCTGGCTCAGTGCGGTTCATATGCCTGCAGGTAATCTCTCCCCATCTCTGACCTTGAGCGCTTACCTCAGGACAATCATAACTTACGCCAACTCAACACAGTGAGTGAGACAGAGAGAGAGAGCTGACCCAAGCACATCTCTAGAGGAAATCACCCCCACTCAGGGGGCTTTACGCTGCCAAAAGCATTAACTTCCAAAGGTTTTTTTTGTCCAACACAGCATGCAATCAAGCAAGAAAGCAAGCACTGGCATTGTTTGTCTGATGAGTCTGTATACTACACATCTTTTTTTTCTCTGTTCACCACCTCTGTTGTTTTTCCTGTCTGTGCTTTGTGGCTACTTTCCCCTTTCCTGCGCCGTGTTGTCTTTTTCTATCCTCTCCTCTGTTTACTGTGCTCTTTTTAATTCATTCCGACCATGGAAAGATTTTTGTTTCCCACAAATTAGTGATTAAAAGAGAGCTATTGATTCTGGCAGAGTAGCTTTTAAAAAGATATGATATTAAAGTGATAGAAAAGAGAAGTACATGAAGAGAGGATAGAGAGTAGGACAGA
The DNA here is from genome assembly GCA_019142605.1 of Cephalopholis sonnerati. NCBI lineage: Eukaryota > Metazoa > Chordata > Actinopteri > Perciformes > Serranidae > Cephalopholis > Cephalopholis sonnerati. The sequence continues at coordinate 6,664,338 of JAGQAX010000017.1, read as the reverse complement.
GGACAAAGGGTAGATGGGGAAAAGCCTCTTGGTGCCATTACTTACTCTTTAATGTCTCATTTAACTGTTCACATTTCCAGAATTTTATATAGGGAGTTGTCTAACCCCAAAAGAGCAAGTAGCAGACCTGTAAATCAAAAGGAGGAATGATGAATAAGACTAAAAATAAATATTTAATTTTTTAAAAACTGGACAACATAACCGTGGCGATTATGCATCGTCCTTGCACAGACATTCCCTCCTGTCTGCCTTTCTGCTTGTCAGAAACCAGGGTGGCTTCCTCTCAAACATCGCAAAGAGGGAGTGCTTATCAAGAATTAATGACGCCTTTCAGACGGAAACTTAACAAGCCATACTTATCAGACATCTCAAAAGTACGACTCCTGGTGCTCAATAAGCTCAGGCTTTCAAATTATGATGAATGAGTTGCTGAAAGTACCTGATGAGTCATCTTAGATTAGTGCTTGTGGTTTGAATGAGCTTGTACAGTGTTGAGGCAAAGGCTTCCTCGACCCCCAAATGCAGCAAGGCGAACAAGAAGCTGCCAAGAGAGGAGAGTTGCGCCCATAAAAGTTGAGCTTGGACCAGTGAGCAAACTACATTTTCCTTTTAGCAACATCAAAGGGTGAGATGACGCGGATGGAGGCTTGAGAGTGTTCCTCAGTGGGCAACACCTTTCTGAATGCATCTGCAAACTCTATCCAGAGCTTTCCTTAATGGCTGATGCTGGCCTCTCAGTGTGTTTGCGTATTTGCTAATTTGATGGACAGGACCTAGTTACCATAAAAACCAATGGGTGACACAAAGTGCACTACGAAATCATTCTCGTGGCTGATATGGCTGATGGTAATAACCAGTGTTAAATACAAGCCTTCATGGTTACGACCTGCTGAAGTGGAAATCATTCAGTGAGCTTAAAATTTTATACAGCAACTTTTTGTTTACATATTTTTAAAAAAACTGTAAACTTTGGAATTAACTGAGTGTTTTGAAAATGTTTTGAATATACATCTGGTGGCTATTATTTAAAATAAGTTCACAAAAATCCCTAAACACATCAAATATGAAGCAAAATACGTTCGTTGTACTAAACCAAAATCTAGTGCTGTACTGCCTGATTGTTAAAATGACACTACATCATTTGATACACATCTTTCTGTGTAGGTAGATGTCCAAATAAGCAATATCTGGCCAAGGTGTTGGGCCAATGATCCACTTGGATGGGGGAGGACTGGAGTGACATGACACCAATCTAGGGTTGCCCCCTAATAGTCGACCTAACCTTAGTTTTCCAGAAAGGTTATTAGCTGACAAGCAAACATTAAACTCTACTAGGAGCTGCACCTTGTCAAAATAAATCAAAACCTATATGACTGGACCATATGGGAATTTAATTTGAAAGGACAGACACAGGAAGAGGCCACGCTCAGCACTCAGACAGGAAAAAAGTGTCAAACCAATCTCAGCTGACAGATATCTTTCCCTTCTTCTGTAAATATTCAGTCTGATAAACATGGAAAAGTTAATCATTTTAGTGCAGGACTACCCAGAGCTTTACATCTGTCCCACGGACAATAGGCCGACACACTTATAAACAGCACCTGGAAGAAGATCAGCTCTGCACTCAGGATTTCAGGTAAATAGGCTATATGATGCTTGTTAAGGTTGCTTAGCAACCTCAGACACACCCTGCCACCGTGCTCTTGAAAGCTGGCACAAAAAAGGCACAAGAGTAGCACCCAGCACCTGACCTCGCATTGTACATGTGTATGGCCCCTGATTTACAGGGCTGGTACCTGCAGGTATTCCACAGGCTAGCTAATCACATGTTGGGCAGGAAATCCAAAGTGGAGGATCATTTTGAGAAGGTGAAGGACGAACCCAAGGTGATATGTAAACTCTGCAGGCAAGCATTTGCCATCATTCCTCAACTACAAACATGATGTATAATCTGAAACATGTAAGTAGCTACATGCCCATTAGCCACTTAGCATAGCATCATTACTGCTTTGCCGGCAGTGTCATTAACAGGCGGCTCTCTCAGTGTGTGACGTGCACTTGTAGATAAAATATAGGCCTATATTAATGAAGGTTCATTAGTATGGTTTTGTATTTTTCTGTAATTTAGCACAGTGTTAACAATGTTACTGATACTATTCTTTCTCAGACCTTGAACTCAAACCATTGTGTTGCCCCGCCCAAAATATATAATTTAATAATTAAGTTTATATCATAAACATGCGGGCGACTAGTCGACTAATGGCCCTAAATGATTTTTATTGGTGGACTAGGAATATTCTTAGTCAGGGCCAGCCCTATGCCAATCAACCTTAGTTTATTAAAGTGTCTAACCCTAACCCTTGCAGAACAATTCTTAGACATATCCATAAAACAAATGTTTGTTTAATAAGAAATCAGTGCATGCAGTTTTATCAAAATTATAATCCAAACATGTCAAATTCCATTGACATCTTAACTTTTCTGTTCCCCAAAAAGGGGCGTGGTCTTGATGTTTTGTGAAGCACTCATATGTGCCAGTGTGTTCTATTGGCATATGCAGCTAGTTAGCGGTAGAAATGTCTGGGTTAGTAAAGAAAGTGCCAGCAGTTTGCTTACCTGCAGATGCTTGGGAAGTGCATGTTGAATATTGTATGTCTACACTGCTATATAGCCAACCATTTTAAACTACTTAAATAAAGTCATGGAAGTATGGTAAAATATTATGGAAAAGTTATGGAAAAGTTAAGAAAATTCATCAGTAAAAATGTGTGGAAAGTCAGTTTGAATTTGAAAAGTAGCTTAAGTAATTACCTAGAAACTCTGGAGGAAGATCAAGGGTTATTTTCCATTCCCAGCACACCTCTCAGACTTAACTGATACACAGACATAAGCTGTATAACCACACATTCATTGACGTGATGCCTAAAGCATGGTGGCTTACCAGAAGTTGACCAGGAAAGGATGTTCAAGGTTCTGCATTATCTGCATCTCTTTCAAGACATTCCTCACTTCGTTCCGCTCCACACATTTCAGCTTGTTCATGTACTTCATGGCATACATCTTCTTAGTGTCCTTCTTCTGTACAATGCAGACCTGACGATAAAGAGCACATTGGGGTTAATTCCTTCACAGCTGTAGTCAAGTGGTCTGAATGCTTTGTCTTTGTTCTGCTTGTGCATCTCTGTCTTATGCCTCAGTGCATTCAAGTCTGTCATATTTTGCTTTCTGACAACTATAAAATAAGCTACAAGATAAACAGCACAATAACACATGTTAAACATAATTTAAAAGATGTAGCCACAAAGTAGAGACATGCATCATTCCTTCATGATTTGTCCTTATATGATCAGTTGCTTATCTGCATACTTTTAAAAATATCTCAGAAGATTAATGAGATGTATCACTTCACCAGATTTCATAGAATAATTGTTGTGCTGATACTCTGCTGGACACTTTGACAAACTGTGTACTTTCGCAAAATGTTGCAATAGAGCCATGTGTTTTCCATCATCCATGTTCGCCTAAAGCCTTATTGCTTGTGACACATGAAGTGTTATAGTGCAATAACCAGAAATGTTGTCCATCCAACAAGGCTGGGAGGAACCTTCAGGATTTCTCTTTAATCTCTGTAATCAGGAATTTAATCCTCTCTTAAGACGTTAAACTTTTCACACCACTATGTTTTGCATTTTAAAGATGGGAAACGTCACACTGGCAGTCATTAGAATTGCTGATGCGTGTCAGTAGGGAATGTAGTCATTTCTTTAAAACACTGCATTCAAATTCTTTCGAACAGCACTCATTGTATTCACATCATGACTCTGATGTGATGCATCAATACGCAGACTTTAACACCTGCTTCAGTCTGCGTGGCTGTCATTACGTGTTTACATCAAACTTTACGTGATTGGCCCCTTTTGACAATGTGTCTGAGAATGGACACTATTTTCAATATGTCGAGGAGTAATACCCCATATTTATTTGTAGTCGTGCTTGTCTGTGTTTCAAGCGTCAATAAGCCAGTGATTACTGCTATCTAAGAGAGTGATCTCTAGACCAGCTGGCATGGTTAATCAGCCAAACCCTGATCGCATCACTCCTCCCATTGAACAGCTTGCCATCTACTATGATTAGACTGCTTATCTGTTGTTGGACAGAGTGTAGATGCCTTGTGGGTCTGTGTGCAGTGTGTACATGTGAGTGTGCATGTGCGTCGCTATATGTGCATGAGTGCCGATGTGAATTACTCTACACTGTATGGCTTAGCAGTGAGAGGAAGCATGACTGCGATCACCTCAGATTTGTTTCCGTGGAGCTGTTGGTTGGTCTCATGCAAATTAAACTGGAAGGCTTTACTGGACTGTGTATGATGATATTGGACTGACGGAAAGGGATGTGGTATATTGTCTTTAACATGTTGCGCCTTATGTGCAACTATTTTGACAATCTATTAATAATTTCAGTCATTTTTTAAGCTGAAATGCTTGACCTTCCCTGCTTCCAGCTTCTATATTTCATGGTATTGTGTAAACCGCTGAGGTTTTTAACGTGCATATGACAATAAACGTCTTGCATTGTGTGGTATCCATTTGCCGCTCTATTGTTGCTTTATTTTCTAATGTGATGATAAATTAAATTACTTTAGATTTTGGAAAGTTGGCCAGACAAAACAAGATATTTGATGATGATGTCCCCCTGGAGTGTGTGTTAGGGTGCGAGTTCGCTTGCTTTGGTCTGAATCAGGGACTAATCTTGTTACAAATTTGCATAATTGCCTAAAGCTGGTTCATGTTCTCACGGCAGCATTTACAAGCAGACCAGATAAAATGCCTTGTGTGAGAAAGCTGCTGTTGATTGGTCAGAATTTCCATGTGGGGAAAATCCAGGAAGTAAACAAAACTTTGAAGAAGTGTACACTTGCAAGATAAATGCAACACTTTCTAATGTCACAATGAAGGGACAGCTACGCAGGCCGATTGTAGCGATGGTGTACTATATTACTTGCATTGCTCATTTTAGGCAAACCATAGTTTGAAAACGAGGAGCGGCTCCAGAAAACAATGTTTTGATGTACTGGATGCGCCGAATGTGCATATTAAGGCAGTACAGGAGGAGGCGCACATTAATAATCCTCCGAGACTGTAACATGCTCATGTTTAACCCAAACAATGTGTCATGTGACTGCAGTTGATTCAAATCGAGGTCAGAACACGTTCTCACCACAAACGAACCGCACAAGAGTTTGTTTCTAACTGGACCGAGACAACCTCTTCAAGAAGGTCTCCGGTTGGGTTGGTGCGCCTCTGAGTGCGATTGCTGTGTTCATACATGCCCAAATGAAGTGCACTTAGGAGGCAAACGAACTTGAGTTCGATTGAACTGAACCTATTCGGGCAGGTGTGAAAGCACACTCAGTGTCAGTGCCAGTAGTTTTGTAGTGTTAGAATATCTTTCATATGTTGTTTATTTTTTTTGTTTTGCATCGAATGCTAAAGTAATTATTAATGAATATCATATACAGCATCATAAAGCTGAACCAATTTAATATCTGAGTAACATGAGTACACTTTACACAAACATGGACTTACTTTTCCGAAGCTTCCTTTTCCTATTGCCCTCAGGATCTGGAAGTGGTCGAAATTCACTGTAAAACAGAAGAGTAGAAAATCTCTGTTAATCTATACAGAACAGTAGCCAGGGTCCAGACCTTTAAATCTGCCCACTCCACTGAGTTCAAGTTGCCTGATTAATCTGGCATTGTGACCTGGGAACAGCACACTCAGTAAAAAGTTGGCTTACTATAACTAATAGGCAATCTGAACATTTGTTTTAAAATTAAATTTAATTAATTCCTCCAAACTGACTTGACATTGACATCAAGTCAGGTCTAAGTGCAAGGGTTAGGGTAATCCATGGGTTAGCTAAACTTGGGGAGGGTTTTGCAGTAGCGGGAGCTGATCAATAGCATGGGTAGGCTGACCTGAACAGGCTGAGAAATACCAGAAAATTTCCAGGAAAGTTGTTCTGGTACAGCTTTTAAGATCTTTAAAATATCTTGGATGCCAAGGACTTTTACTGTGGAGGCATAGCCAATGGGATTTAGTTTTATGGCAGCTAATGATGGAGCAGGCAATAGGCAGCTGTAACGTTATGATACGAGTGGCTTCAGTGAAGAGACAACTGGATTATTGACACCATTTAATAAAAAAATTTCACACATGCAGTCTAGAGAGAATCTTAAGTGCTATATTGTAAGCAACTGGACTTGCTTGAGTTTCTTGAAGACGTTTCACCTCTTATTCAAGAGGCTTCTTCAGTTCAGTGAACTGAAGCAGCCTCTTGGCTGAGAGGTGACATGTCTTCAAGAAACTCAAGCAAGTCCAGTTGCCTATGGTATAGCACTTACGATTAGCATGACCTGGATAACTGAGATTCTCCACCAACAATTCCAGAGAGAAATTGTGTCTGAGGTGAGGAAGAGTACATTGTTTGGACTAACGGCTGACAGACGCACTGATGCAGGTACATCTGAGCAGTTTTCCTGTAGTAGCTTTTGTATGTGCATACAAATACATTGTCATGCCTGTACATTTATACAGTACAGCACTCCTTAGCGAAAATATGTTCTCACACATGCATGAAACAGCGTTTTTTCGGTTAGAATAAAAAAAACAACCACTGAGCTCTGTGGGGGGACTTAATTAGCCAATCAGTGCCATGGGCGGAACTAACGTAGTTGCCAAGCTCTTGTCAAGCGGTACACTGGAACCAATGAGGAGTAATAACAATAATAGTGAATGCTGTAGACAAGCTAGATGATGCTATCCAGGATTACATCATAATTTGTTTTACTTCGCTTTGCTTTACTCTTAAAAGCCCGGTAAACAGGTATGTTGGCAAGGTGACACATCAGTTTAGACTTAAGATGGAGTTGGATTCGACCAGATACATTCGTCTCTAGTGACTGGTTGTGTTATGAGCTGACAGTTCTGTCTGACATCAGAAAAACAAAACAGGTACTTGAAATCTGAAATGTTTTTTCTTTAAATTACAGTATAATTTCTACCCCACTTTCAAAACAAGTTGATAAAGCTTCACAAGATCAACATTAGATACGCTAATTCGCTGTAGTTTAAGCGTTTGAAATGTTACGCATGTCAGCTTCAAATACTTAAACTGTTTACACATGCTAAAATGACACTTTAAAATTAAAACTGGGTCATTAGAACACTAGAAATGGAAATAGATGAATATGAAGTGTCAGTACAGTGTCAGTTTCAGTTTTAGTTTTACTTTAAATGGTCATATATAGGTTATCACATGGTCAACGGTGCAATTAAATGTATTGGATGAAAGAATAGGTCAGCTTAGCAATAAAAGCACGTTGTAATAAAGATAAATTACATTCATGAAATATAAAATATAGCAATAGATACATATATGAAACTAATGTGTATAAAAGTAAGTGACGAGTTTATCCAACAGTGTTGCACAAATGTAATGAGAAAAAGTAATGAGATATTGGATATGAGGGAATGGAATGAGCACTATATAAATACATGAAAAAGAGGATTTGTTACAGGGGGTTCTCGGTGAGGTTTCCTTTTAGCTCATTTGAACAATGCAAACAGTCAAGCTGAAGCAGATGGAGGTCTCCAGGGCAACCTCAGGTCACTGACTTTATATAGCAGAGAATTAAAATAAGCTTCAACACAAAGACGTCTTTTATGAGCCCTGCATGTTTTCCCACTGAAAAAAAGACAGATTTTTATCTCTTTTTTTTAGCAGCTCAATATCCTCTCAGTCTTTGAAACATTCTCTCGTCTACACACTTATTGAACATGATCTCACAGATACACACAACCTAAACCAGAGCTCCCTATCTCACTCTCCTCTATCTATCAGCCACATTTATCGCCAATTGGAAGTGGATTGGGCTGTTTGTTTCTGGCTGCCATGACAACCAGGACAGGAGGTTTGCCCTCTCTGCCGTTTCCCCGAGAATGGAACAGCTGCTGCCCACTCTCTGCACTCACCTGACCACACACACAGATGCACACACTTGTATTCAAAACACATTCACAGTCATTCTCAAAGATACACACGTGAATTAGACACCAACATTACCTAGTTCTCCTGCAACAGCACAACGAGCACACACACACACACACACACACACACACACACACACACACACACACTCTGATTCCGCCTGCAGTCACTAGATCTATTGGATGTGACAGTTAATGTTATGCTCTGTTAGTCACGTATCACTGGCACTTCCTCCTCTGACACTATCTGTGTTTGGGTGTTTACACAACCTACTCTGAAAAGGACCATATGAGGCCTGCTTTATAACGCACACGCACACACGCATGCATTGACTTACAGATGCTATATACCAAACATACACACAGGCACACACTCCAGATAAACATGGTTATTTTCCTGCTGAGCTACTTGGAGATTCTGCTCTGATGGGTTTTTCAGAGAGACAGCTGTGGTCGTGGATGAGAGGGCAGAGCTCTGTGATCGCAGCGACAGAGAGAGAAAGGGAGGCAGACACAGAAAGAGTGGGAGGGAATGAGATAGAGACTGTCATATTTTACCAGCAGAACTCTGAATGGTTTAATGTGGTGCATTAAATGACGGGCACATGAGTAACAGAGCGTGTAATGATTGAAATCGGCACATGAGTGGAATTGACACATTGACAGCCTTTTCGTGGCTTAAACTAACTGAGGAAACCATCTGACCGAGGAACTCATCTGCTAGTCAATTTGGATTTGACTGACACATGCTAATCAGTTTGGAGTGAAATAATCACGCTTGTTCAGTTTGAGTCACACACAGTCTCTCGTGCCCCCTGTATGACTGCGGTGTACTGTATGTCTGTACCTTTCTGTCTCTGTCTGTCAGAAGTTGTCTGCATCTCTGTCTAGGAGAATGTCCACACTTAGCCAACAAAATCTGATAAATGCTCTTAATTTTTGGCCCTGTCATATACTCAAAAACCCACACATAGGTGGCTCTCTTTATGCTCAAACAGCTCATACATTTTGGGCAGACAAAATTTACTCAGACGCCTAACTTTAAATTTGAGCTTAAGCCAGTGTTTTTGACACCTTATAATTGTCTGCAAAGTGGAAACCTGAAAACACCAACTGCAAGTTTTCACATGGACAAGAAAAAAACTGAGCTTTTGGAATATTATGACAAGAGCTCAGGGTTTGTGTAGCAGTAAAGTTAAGAAGACAGTTTGATTTTGAAGTATGAGGCTGGCGCTATTCAATGTATTGTCTTATCATGAGCGCATCCCATGAAAAGATGAAACCGACAATGTATTTGTCTGTTTCGAAATGCTTTCTGACTTTCCTACCCTGTCTGTTGCACTCAGCCCAGGCACATTGATTCCTATTGAAGACATAAATCTTTACAAATGGGGCACAAATATATAGTTTATTTTTTAAAAAAGGCTCAGTAATTTCCTAAAACTGCTAGGCACTGTCATTTTTAATAAACATAACTCAAACAGGAGTAAATAGTAAATTGTACTTTTGTTTGGGACTATTTTCAGCAGTGGATTAATACACATTTGGTGCTCTTGTTAGTACTTTGGCAGCAGAATAGTGTATGTGGGATTGAATCAATATAAACTAGAATGTCTGTCTTGTCTTGACCTTTGAATCAGCCCATTCTGCAGAGTTCAAGTTGACTGATTCATCTGGCATTGTGACATGAAACAGTGGTTTCTCGGTTAACATAAAAGAACAACCAATGAGCATGGGGGGACTTGGTTAGCCAATCAGCGTCACAGGGCAAAATGAATGCTGTTGTCAAGTATTGTCAAACGGTACGCCGGAACCAATGCGGACTAATAGCAACAATGGCATGTGCAATAGACAAGATAGATGCTTTTCTTGAGGCTGTTCTTAAATCAACATGTCTTCTCAATATATCTGACATTGTAGTTTACTTTTACTGCGCTGTGCTCCACTCCTAAAACTTCGGCAAAATAAGTATGTTAGTATGGCTACGCGTCAGCGTGGGCTTAAAGTGACCTTAAATTTTGGCGGAAATGTGAAAACCGTATCACCCTCCCCCAAAGAAAACTTAGAGTGGGTGCAATGTCAGACATCATCATCATCATCATCCTAATGAAGGAACAGCCAGTGCAACACTGCGGCTCATTGCTTTTTTGTTTTGTCACACAAGACTCCACAGTCATTAAATAGTGATTTTGACTGACATCTCACTTGACGCATCAATGTTTCTGCCTGGTTAACAGGTAGCATTTAAGGGGCTTGACCCTCAGATCACTTGTTACTAGTCATTCATTTGTACAGAAACAGAAAAATACGTAAATAAAGGTTGGTTAAATCACAATTTTGGTTATATCACAACACAATATACAGGAAGTGAATACAGAAAGCAGGTGGGAACTAAACTGAGTTTAATCAGCTGACACACAAGATGAGTGTTTTACTCTTTGTCACGTTTTGACTGTGATGCAGTTTTATTGTATATTATTCTATATATTTTGTTTTTGTATATGACAAAGAAAAAGACATTTAGCTTTTTTTCTTTTAAGTGTTTCTGTCCAGAAAACATAAATGATAGTTTCAACATCAGCATCTCACTGTGGACGTTCTGTCCCCCTCTGTTTCCCCCTCCCCCTCCGCCTCTCACACAGAAGCCTGTAAATCACTAAAAGACCCACAAACGTTGGAACATCAGTGCTCACGCTGTTGCTCTGACAACTGAAACAGAACCCATGGGTCCATGTGCCACTGCATTGTGAATAAAGCATGATCAGCACTAAACAGGGTCTGTCCATTATCCAGAGCCTCCTGGTTACACATGGTGGAAACCTATGTGGCACATAAGGGAGCACATGTGGCACACACATCACTCTCAAAGGAGATAAACATGTCTTGACAGAATTCACCTTCATGCACACACCTTTCTGTAAATCAACTATATGGGCTCAGCATGAAGTGACTCCAGCAAGGAAAGCAGTGTGTACGTTTATTCTGCATTATTTTTCTTGAAGAAAAAGAAAAAGAATTACAAGACTTTAACTTTATTTACTTTAATAACTTTTTGGCTGCTGCCTTTTATGTGAAATATTTATATCTAGGTTGTTTTGTAGCTATGGGTTAATTTGCCTTTTTTTTGCATGGATTTATAATATAGATCGCAAAAATAAAAATTAAGGTATATAAAAAATGGTGCAAATTAAAATGTAGCTATAACTGTACAAAAGTAGTTTGCCACATCAGATTACAGTATGCCACAAGAGCTACATTTAGTGATTAGGTGCATCACAATCTCTCAGTTGTGTATCATTTTCTTATATTAATATTAATTTGTTGTGTGTAATGAATGGAAGAGACACATTTCTGCAAACTTGGCCTGATGGTTGTGCTATGCTAAGGGCTCAGCTATTTTTATAAATAAGTAAACTTTGATTTATAACTTTACTACTGTCAATTATATTCAGAGTTTTTTAAGCTGGACATGATCTAAAGTTGAAAATAAGCATTAGTTGACCTCAGAGCATTTGTGTACATTGAGCATTAGTTTATCAAATGTCAGCATTTATTAATGTTTGCCATTGAATTAACAAACAAACATAAATTTCCACCTCTGTGGCCAACACTACCTTGAGGTGACCTTTAACGTTCCTGAAGTGTAAAGTGAAAACTTAATTTGCATCTTTATTGCTACTCAGAGTGAGTGAGCGCACAATATATACTCAACACGCAGTGACCCGCCTTCCTGCGACCTCAGAGGGAAAACCCTGCCCATGTCAGACGCCAGTTTCATCATTGAGAGGGATTACTTTGTTTCCAGTGAGTGGGCCTTTCTTTTTTTTTCAAAATCAAAACGGTGCGTCTCTGTGTTTATTATTCCCCTGCCCTTGGTGAAATCGCCCACGCTGTTTTGTGAGAGAGAAGTCAGGAAGGTGCACTGTTGCATTAACTCAGAGTTCACAGACGCTCTGTTATGAGTGACATTTCCAGAACAGTACGCCAAATGACTAAGCAGCCAGGTTAACCGTGAATAATGATTTCCTCTTTGATAGAGGGGTAGACTGGTTGCCTCCAGTGAAAAAGAGAAAGCCACAGATATGGATTTCATCAAGATGCAGTGCAGTCATTTGACACAGCTGGGTTGAAGAAATAATTTTGGTTTGTCACAGAATAATGAAACACTCAGCAAACAAACAAAGAAATATTCTCATGATAATTAATGAGATACAAACCTGTCAAATGGGTTACACTGAAAAACGATATTACAGTTTACAACCTAATAAAAGAAATGTATCAGATCATCATGGATACCAGCTACACAGAGAAAAACAATCCTCTACGGTAAGGAAACACCTGGGAAAGCCACCTCACTTCTGACTAAATCACTGACTCATGTGACTTATTTGAAGCTCTTGGGGTACAGCCAAAGTGGAATTAATTTCAGAGGCTGCCTCAGATCAATAAATTCACATTGTATTATCTGCTTGGGTCACAAAGAAAAGGGAAATAAATTCAAACTAAGAGCTTTGCCAATCAAAGTTATAGCTCCTTTTGATGCTGACCTTGATGGTGAAAAAAATTAAGATAATAGCCTGGCAAGATTCAGGCAATTTTTAATAATAATAAATATGAAGACTTCACCAGCAAAGCTAACATTAGAGAAAAATGTCCAGAAGAGCTCCATAAATATCTTTAACTGTTTATTCTCTTACATGTCCTCTACTATATTGAATACACAGTGCTGTGGCCAAAGGAAAAGTCAAACTGTGACTACATCAAGTGGCATTCACTCTTTTCTAGACTAGTGGCAGACCGAATCAGCATTACATCAGTCAGATCCATTTACTCTAAGTGCACTTAATTTTGTTAGCTAATAGGAAATAGCTTAACACATTTATAAGGCTGCAAAAAAGATGGACACTCTGGGATACAGCAGTCAACAGTGGTGAGTCCTGCTCACAACTTGTTATACCCATTGTCTCTGCTCATCCTCACTAGATTTTATCTCACAAAAGTAGAGAAACAAAAAGAAAGAAAAGTCAGATAAGAATGCTGGATGTTTTATCACTCACCCTCGTCTGTGTCCTCAGTGACCGGAGCCTTGCTGGACTGTCCGAGCCCCATGGCTGCTCCTCTTACAGATTTTCCTCTTCTGCTCCCTTAGCTCAACTCAGCATCCAACACCGGCCTCTCCCTCTGAGACGCACTCATAGCCTGGTCAACACTAGCCCCTCACACACACACAATCACAGAGTCTCACGTGCTGGACTGCTCAACCCTGACACACACATACGCAGCAGCCGGCTCAGTTTTGCTGACTTGATCGGGTCCCGTCTTCCTCTTAGCTTTCTACCTTGACTCTACCACACATCATTGCACACACACAGAGTGGAGGGCTTAGGGGAACACTAAAGGCACTGAAGCGCTGACACACACATACACACACACACAGGCAGTTCCACTACAGTTTAAGTTTCCCGTCTGTCCTCACTGCTGTTCAGATGAATACAGGCAGACGGACGACTCTCGCCAGGCAGGAGGAGGAGGGTGGGTGATGTGTTTGTGGCTGTGACCCTCTGTTGACAGAGAGTCTAACCTGTGAGGGGAGGCAGGAAAACATGACACCACCAGCAGAGTGAGGGAAGGAGGGACAGACAGAGGGAGGGAAGAAAAAGTAATAGAGCCTCTGAGGCATGAACCTACACAGCATCTAATAATGAACGGAAAGATTGTTACAGGATATTCTTGAGAATTAAGACACAAAAAGAAAAAAATGTTACAGACTTAATTAGAAATCAACTTGATTGGCCAACAGGAGGAGATATTACTTTTAAGACTATTTTTACACACTCAGTGCTCCCTCCTGCTTCCCTTCTTTCTCTCTTTTCCTTCATCTGTCATTTATCAATTATTTAATTTTTATATTTCCATCAGACACTCGTCCCAGTGGAGCAGCGTCTGCAGTGCATGTGTGATGAATGGTATGATCGGCTTTTCCATTAAGAGAACAAAATTGGAGGCTTTTGATTTATAGTTTGCTGGCATTGTGTACTGTAAATGGAATCCCTCAGGCTGCCCACTTCAGGACATGAGACTTAATGAGTTACTACAGTTTTGCTTCACATAAAAACAAACTGCTGCTTCATGAAATACATAAACTGGATATAAAATCATTGTGTAAATTCACATCAAAAAATAAATCATGTGTGCATCTATTAATGTTATATTCCTATAACAGCCCTTGACTGTCTTAAAGTAAGTTGTTAATAGCATTAGAGTTCCCCATGATGATTCATGTCTCTGCTTTACTATGTGATTCGCTATAGTATCCTTTAAAGCTGAATGGCAGCTTCTCTCATTACCTTAAAGGAGAATGAACTGAGAGGGTTAAACAGACAAACTTCAAGTCATTGTGGCAACATTTAGTCCGCTAGGGGAAACCCTGTCATGAATGTCATTCTCAGACTGTATGATAAGGTCACCTCAGCATATCTGACTATCCCTTTAGGGCTGATGAAATATTGAATTAAATGAAATATTCAAAAACTAGTGCGGGGGAGCCGCAGTGCTGAGCTCCCCGCAGAGGACATTGTGCTCTGAGCCCCTTATCTGACCAAATGGGACAAACATGCGCTGAATGGAAAGTACCCCCTCTCTGCATGCATCCATACACGGCAGCTGTGCTGTGTGGACACCTACCTCTGAACGTTAGTTGAGCATGGGACCATCTCCAGCCCGGTTTGCTGCAGACATGTGAGGCGACAGGGGAGCAACAGTGCAGCTCAGAGCATCACTTGTCCGGTGTTCGGACGACGACGCACCGGGACACCTGCCACCCGTGGAAAAAAATGGAACCACACAGCGAGACGTGACTTGCGGGATGCGCCGACGGAGTGCGATGCGAGATGTCTTGTTTGTGGAGGACAATGGGGCAAAGGGAGCAAAGACGGGGTTTAGGGGGGAAACTGCTCGGCGCGTTGCACTGCTGAGCGACTGACCTCCACATTGCCGCCTGTATAATGCGCTGGCCACCACCGTGCGTCTGGAGAGGCACGTTTCATAGGCTGGTCAGGCTGATCTGTTGTAGCTGTGGGGCTGAGGTCTCCCTGTCGGTAGCATTCACTGTTCTGAAGTTATAACCCCTGATGCATA
Source organism: Cephalopholis sonnerati (assembly GCA_019142605.1). NCBI lineage: Eukaryota > Metazoa > Chordata > Actinopteri > Perciformes > Serranidae > Cephalopholis > Cephalopholis sonnerati. The sequence continues at coordinate 6,649,150 of JAGQAX010000017.1, read as the reverse complement.
AAGAGAAGCCAAAATAGACTACACCTTAACAAATTTACTAGAATATAATGAATAAAATGAAATATTACTAAGAAGCTATTGTGCCTGTCACAGTTACAAGTTCAAGGTGAAGTCAGTTAAGCACCGCAGAGTAACTCTACAGCCCTTTCTTCTGGGTTATAGCCCAAAATTTATAGCTGATTGAACATACAACAGCTATATTAGTTGTCTGTTCCCACTTAACTTGTGCTTGTGTCTTGTATTAATAAAAATCAAAACTAATTTCTATATAAACTATCACCTGAAAATTTGCTTTTCCTAATAATACTCCACTTTATTTACATCTGCAGGAAATTCTAATCTGTCACGTTGCCACCATGGAGTCAGAGGTCATGATCAGCTTTAAAACAGCGCCCCCCAGAGCTGATACTGGTTTGCCCCGTTGAATAATGGCGCATCTGTAAGGCAGTTTCAACCTGGTGCCCCCCCCCCCCCCCCAGGTGAGGGACAGTCTGTTTATAGACAAGCTGAGCCTGCTGTCTCATAATAGCCTTTAAACTTATATGGAAGCAGCAATTACATAGGGGGAACAATGGACACTAATGTCTCTCTTGTGCTCAATTGTGAGTCTAAACCACATTGTGCTCTGGGTTTTTTTTTAATCTCCTTAGATTGTATTAAGGGTCATAGCCCAAAATTAATAGCTGGTTGCCAGCATATCAACAGCCATACTAGTTGTCTATTCACACAGAACTTGTGCTCTTGTCTTGTATTAAAAAAGAATAAAAAACTAATTCTCTTATTTCCATATAAAGTATCACCTGAAAATTTGCATTCCCTAAACTCTACTGCATTTACATCTGCAGGAAATTCTTCTCTCTCATGTTGCCAGATGTCCTGATCAGTTTTAAAACAGCGCCCCCCAGAGCTGATACTGGTTTGCCCCGTTGATTAAGGGCACCTCTGCAAGGCTGTTTCAACCTGGTGCCCCCCTCCCAGGTGAGGGACAGTCTCTTTATAGACAAACTGAGCCTGCTGTCTCATAATAGCCTTTAAACTTATATGGAAACAGTAATTATATAGGGGGAACAATGGACACTAATGTCTCTCTTGTGCTCAATTGTGAGTCTAAACCACATTGTGCTCTGGGTTTTTTTTTAATCTCCTTAGATTGTATTCTGTTTTATAGCCCAAAATGAATAGCTGGTTGCCAACGTATCAACAGCCATACTAGTTGTCTGTTCTCACAGAACTTGTGCTTGTGTCTTGTATTGAAAAAAAAAATACCTTAATGCTGTTATTACCATATAAAGTACCACTTGAAAATTCAAATGGACTCAAAATACTCTACTTTATTTACATCTGCAGGAAATTCTTCTCTCCCATGTTGCCACCATGGACTCAAAGGTCAAACTCAGCTTTGAAACAGCACCCCCGAGAGCTGATATTGGTTTGCCCCATTGATTAAAGGCACTTCTGCAAGGACGGTTATCAGCAATGCTTTTTCAACCTGATGTTCCCCCTAGGTGAGGGACAGTCTCTTTGTAGACAAGCTGAGCCTGGTTTCTCATAATGGCCCTTAAACTTGAAATAGTAATTATACAGGGTGAACAATGGACACTAATGTCTCTCTTGTGTTTGTTTGTGGGTGCCACACGGTGATGTAGTGGTTAGCACTGTTGCCTCACAACAACAGGGTTTCTGGTTCAATCCCAGTTCAATCCCAGGAGGGAGCCCTTCTGTTTGCATGCTCCCCCCGTCCCCCTGTCAGGTTTTCTCCCACAGTCCAAAGACATGCAGGTTGGGGATAGGTTAATTGGTAAATCTAAATTGCCCGTAGGTGTGAATGTGAGTGTGAATGGTTGTCTGTCTCTATGTGTCAGCCCTGTGATGGTCTGGTGACTTGTCTAGGGTGTACCCTGCCTCTCGCCCAATGTCAGCTGGGATAGGCTCCAGCCCCCCCTGCGACCCTCATGAGGATAAGCGGTTATGGAAATGGATGGATAGATGTTCTGTTGTGAGTCTGACCACATTGTGCTTTATAGTATTTCTTTGTTGTTGTTTTTTTTTTAAATCTCCTTAGCCATCAATTTGATAGTCCTTCATTATTCCTATATAGTACCAGAGACAATCTTGCGATGGGAACAATACAGATATGATACAGTGATCCGCGACATAAAGCAAATGTCATCCCCTCTAAAATGTTTTTATTGGGTTTTATAATTTTTACAGGGCATAATAAAGGAACACTTTCAGGTCCATAAATCATAATGCAATAATACAGACATGCAAGCACAAAACTATAAATGTGTGAGTACAGGCTAGAAGTTGAGCAGAATTAATTTTACACACAACAAGCTAATACATGGCTCGCAAGTTGACAAAATAAAATACAGAAGAAATCAAAAACAATGATAAATTAATATAAAAGAGGAGAGAGACAAAAAAGTTACAGGGAGTTAAAAGGTAGCATTCGCTACTTTATTATAAAGCTTTGTAGGGGTCCCAAATCCTTGAGAACAGGTCAGTTTTGCCCTTTAGTAAATATCTGATCTTCTCCTAGCTCAAAGATGTCAATAGGTCTCTAACCCAGTGTCTAAATGGTGGACTGTCAGAGGATTTCCAGTTTAGCAGAATAACCCTCCTTGCACTAAGTGTAGCTAGGGCTACTGCCCCATGCTGGGATCCAGACAGTGGTGAGCTCACTGATAAGACTCCAAATAGAGCAATACATGGAGAGAGTTGGATATTTATGTTATTTATATCAGAGAGACATTTAAATATCTCATCCCACAATTTAGCCACTGGGGAGCAGGCCCAAAATTTATGGTATAAAAAGGCAGATCTGATTTTGCATCTAATGCAGGTGGGGTCAAAGTTAGGGTCCTCAACTACACTCCTGTTAAGTGTTTTGACTGCATCCTTTACACTTGCAACATTACTGCACTGGCAAAATAAACACCTACACATAAACACCTGGCTAAATACCACTTCTGTGGTAGTTCCCACTACAAAAGGTGCCACCCAGAACACATTTTACCACGATAACACACACAGACTCACAAGGTGAAAACAATACCAGCTGTCCTGACCTTGTTGCAGCTGGTGAAAATACACTGTATATTGTAGGCCTTAAGAGCTTTCTATGTGAGTAGCTTGTGAGCACAAATATAAAGTGTTTCCTAAACTGACTTTACTTGTCATCTCATGAAGGTAAAACATAGCATGCCACAACTAAAGTAATGAAGTTAACCTCAAATATAAGACTACTCACACACAGTACATGATGATACATTTAAATAGCAGCTCTGTGATTCATAACGAATAACCAGGGCTCTAAAGCCACAATATGTGTTTGCCTCATTGGAATTCGCTGTCTTTTGGGCAGATTTCTGTAGTCCAGTCTCTCATCATATAGTAACTTCGGTGGCCATTAACTACTTACTGTAAAATACATTCGTCCATTATAAAGCCTGTCACCTGTGTCCCCTGTTAATTGAGCAGGCCAAGGTCGAGAGGAGAATGGCTGTGTGGTGGGACTGTGGGACTGGAGATATGCTTACGGCGCATACCGCACTTTCTCTTCCTCTCTGTCATGCCAAGACACACTCAGTGTGGGCCATCCATCTTCATACGGTGGCAGGGGACAGACCTCCAACTCTCAACACAACCTACGAGAAGAGACGAGCATCACTCAAAAGCAGGCCAATCCCTTATCGAGCGCCTGGCGCCATCAGGAGTTGTACTCTTCTTTTGGATGAGATGAGTGATGACAGTGTCATATCACACCTGGACAGAAACGGAGTGCAACTGCTTAACATGCAGGTGGCCTCAGCATGTGCCAATGTTGTCCTAGTTTTGTAATTGAAAATGTTGTTTGCCTGTGAAGAGAATCAGTCATAGATAAGTCCTGGTTTCATTAGATTACGTTTTGAAATAAAGAATGAAAACAATTTGCAGAACTTCAACATGATGGACATTAAGACCGCTCAGGAAGCTGTAACTAGTTTAAATCTATGAAATTAGCCTCATCTAGTGGATAAAAATGACATAACATCACATGACAGTTGCCAGTATTAATGCAGAAAGGGTCTTATGGGAATATAATTCACAGCACAAATCATTTTAATGATCAATGTTACTGTCAAAGTATACAAACCACCCTCCTTCCCAATGCAGTGATGCTTGATTATGGAAAAAAATCTATAATGGTACAGGATATTAAAGCTTTTCTATTTTGATATTAAGGTCTAACATTAGAATGATCCGGTTCCTTTTCATCCTAAGGGCTGTCTGGATTTTCTCAGGCAAGGCAGATTTATTTATTTATACTACATTTCTTTACAATGTGTGAATTTAGTATGCTTTAAATTAAAATGCATACAGAAGCAAATAACGTACAGAAAAATATATTTAAAAAAAAAATCAAACACACTAAAAACAGCAGCAGCAGTTTCATTCCAAATGTGCTCCATATTGAGTTCAGATCTTGTGACTGTGGCTACTGGAGTAAACTAAAGTCACTGTCATGTGTTGTAAATCATTGTGCAGAATCAGATAGTACTCAACTGATACTAAGAAATGAAATGTATGGAAGCAAATCTATTTTACAGAAGGGGGAATGACATGCAGCAAAGGCTGTGGGTTGGAATTGAGCCTTCGGCCGCTGCGGAATGGACATACTGTAAAACTTTAATTAAAAGCCAGGTCAATTGAATGCCCAGTCCCTTTTACTAGCCTGGTGTAGCTACACATTATGACAAGTAAACGCCTGTCTCAATTAGACACCTGGTCTGGTTGCCAAGCTGTTCATTTTTTAATAAAAGTTCTTTGGCTGTATAAAATCAGGTTGTTTGGTACTTCAAATGATGTGTCCATTCCTCGATTGTCCTGTAAGTTATTCATATTCCTTTGGTCCATATGGGTCCTCAGAACAAAAGAATCAAAAGGATTTTTCATAAATGAATCCAAGTTGTGAGCATTGTTTTAACCAGATAAAGTGACATTGTGTCAATATGCTGATATCAGCAAGTGTCATGACTCTCTCTGTGTGTGCTGTCTGTCTGGGCTAGATTAAACGAGTGATTCATAACTGATATGAGGCCTAATTGATATACAAGTGAAATACAGTCTGAAGCCTGATTTATATACAAGTAATATTCATACCGGACAATTTGATCATATTTCCTATCTTTGCTGAGCAACAGTTTTGTGTGAAAGGAATTAAAGCATGCGCGTAAATCATGGTATGGACGCTATGGACCCGTCCAGAGGAACTTTGGGGGGGAGCCAAATGTCCATACCAACTTTTAAGCAACCCTGTTTGGAATAGTTTTGATATTATGTGAAGTCATTTTATATATATATATATATATATATATATATATATATATATATTGCAATGGTAGTAAATTGGTCCTGGAATTGGAAAATCAATTTTCGTTATTCAGCATTATGTTCAGAACACCCCTTCCCCTCCTGACTGAATGGAGCAGCCCAAAACGGCGCCAACGACTCGGAGCCCAAGCCCCTCCCTCACGTTCAGGTTGACTGCTTGCTTGATTTTACCTGAACGTGAGGGAGGGAGCCATGCCAATAAGAAACAACAAGCCACCCAAAAAAAGAGACGCCAGGCAGCCTGGAATATTGGGTTATTTATCAATTTCTGTAAGTAAACGTCTGGCGTAATCTTGACTAGTAGACTATTCTGAAAAGCAGTAATAATCAATGCCAAACAACTGAATTCTAGCACACCCTGCCCTTTTCCAAATTTCCAACTGGCAACCGTCAGCCTATCAATCGGCGATTGTCGATAGTAAATGTGCAAACAAGCGTTATTTGGATAAACTCGCGGCACAACGGCGAACTAAACGGCTACTTTCTCACACGAAAAAGCTTTAAAACCTGATTTTCCCGGCGCTATAGCGGAATTTAAAACACAGTTAGGGTGGTTTTAAGTTAGCTAAAGTGAGGGGAGGTTCCCTTCCTGAGTGTTTACAAAATAAAAGCACAAATTCTATCCTTATGGTTTTCTTTATAGTACAAGACAACTGGGTGTTTTATTTTTGTGAAAATGACCAGAAGTACTTACTCACTCACTACGGCTTGCTTGGTTAGCGCCGATTTAAAAAGAAAAACAGCTGTTATGTAGGCGCTTGTATGATCTTTAGATAGCATGTCGCACCAGGCCACGTTTGACTGTCAAGCAAAAAAAGAAGAAGCCTAAAAAAGAAGAAGCCTTAAAGAAGCCTTTTTCCATTGTATTGTACTTATTAAATTCATTCTAAATGTCACCAGAATGCAGGAAACAATGTCGGTGGGGGGAAAAATCGCCGGCCTTTATGTCCACACCAACTTTTTTACCAGATCTACGCCCTTGAATTAAAGGCTTGACCCAAATATAGGCCAGTTGATTTCAGTGATTTAAACAAATAATAGCCCAGGCTATTAATTTAAGTTTTACGGTAGCTTCTTGATTATGGGGTGCCTGCTCTACCAGGTGAGCTAGTGGGCTCCCCTGGAAGCAAATCTTTAATGGTGGAAAGTTACAAAGAACATTCACTCAAACACTGTACTTGATGACAGTTTTTAAAGTATTTGCACTTCACCAGAGTAATTTCATTTTTTTCTCCTGTACAGTTCAGATATAAAAATTTTACTTTTTATCTAACCCTGCAACAGTTTTTTGACATTAGATTACTAGTAACATTACAGATTCAAAATAATAATACAAAATGTATTCAACAAATAAATGATGATGTATTATGGTAGGCTAAGATAGGATTTTTAGAAGCTACTCAGCAGTATTTAAAGTAAATAAAGTTAGCCCCACCTTCAGTAGCTGCAGCATAAAAATGATGTACACATTAATGCATCAATAATTTTATTCCAAAATTGTGATATGCATTTTTTCATCTTATGAGAGCTTTTACTTTAGATGCTGTAAGCAGGGGCGTAAATATAGACAGTGCAGGCAGTTGCGGGGCCCGCTCTCTTTAGAGCAGAGAACCGGCCCTTGCGAGTGATTCAACTTGCCACCTCAGAAATATGCCTGTGTTCAAAGAACACACGTTAAATTATAGCAATTCTGAGCAACAAGCAGAAGAATAGGAAGACATCAAGGAAGTTGATATTACAATCTGCATTTGGCATCAGCTGAGTCATTTTGCAGGTTGCATCATCTGGAAATTGTATTGCAGCAATTGAAAAGTAAAAGTGGTTGAATATTGGAATAAATTTGCAAAGTACACTTTTGTATCACTGGAACATTTGTTTCTTAAAGACTTGGTGTAGTTTTGATGTGTCATACTTATCCCCCTTGTTGGGTCTTGAACCCAGAGTCCTTAGCACTCCAATCCAGCTCCTAACTCACTGAGCTAATTGTCTGGAAGTGAGACCTGGTGTGTGGCTTCTCAAACTGACTCAGGAAGTCACCGACCGGGCTGCAGTTGTTGTGGCAGATTTCAAAAATAGTCAAAATGTCACAAATTCTATTATCTAAACAAAAATCTGACAATACATAAATTGCATCTAGACAGCATGGACATGTTGGTGATTTGTTTTTAATGAAAATGTGATGTTTAAAAATGCCACTCTTACATTGACTCCAGTTGTTCCCATGAGAGCAGAATTCAAAATATTCTAGAAAATTCAGTTTTGGAGATAAAATTCTGATATTTCCAAACTTGATCAACCATGACTCCAAAATATTGTCAATTTTTTTCAGGAAGATTGAAAATGTATTTAGCAAGAATTGGATGGTATATGTTTACAGTAGTGTTTACAGTCAAACGTTTTCATGCACTGTAGGCTCAATTTTTGATAAATCAAAAATCCGAAAACAAGTTTTGTGGAGGACAGTCTGGAGATGCTCTCTAGCAAGTTTGGTGACAATTGAGCAAAAATTGTGGGAGGAGATACGTTTTAAAAGTTTTACAGTTTTTGAAAAAAACAGAGTGATGGACTTCATAATTTGTAATGAGTCTAAATGGACAAAAGTTTCTGCAGTACTGGGGCTACACTGTGGTGAAGTTTCAAAAGTGTAGCATGTATCGTTGGTTTGGTAGGAATTTTTAAAGTTTTTAAATTTAAACGGTTTTTTTTTGCCCATGGGAAGTATGATTTCCTCGGAAGAAGAAAGAAAGAAAGAAAGAAAGAAAGAAAGAATTCTTCCGATTACAATAGGGTCCTTGGCTGCTTAGCAGCCCGGATCCTAAATACAAATGCTGTCATCTGCTATATATTACCTCGAGAAGGCAAATCATTCTCATCAATGTTTTTTTTTCCCTTTTGTGAAATAGTCAGTAATAATCTATAACAAAATTATGTGTTGATTTTACGCAAACTATAAAAAACCAGAGACCCAAACTTTTGTTTGGTATGCATTTTCAATTTCTCCTAGCTATTTGGGATCAGTAGGACCCTATAAGTATAAAAAAATAAACATTGTCAACAATTAATTGTCCTAATGTCCTCAAACAAGATGATAATAAAGTCCAATGTCTTCAAACGAGTCCTTCCTAATTAACAGTGTCTTACTGTTGCTAAAATTGGTCAAATTTGTTACCATATCAAACTACAAACATTATTAATCATAAGTAAACAAGTTTCAACCATAAAATGTGATCAGGTTTTGGACCTTTAGATCAGACTTTATTGTCCCAGAGGGATATTTGACTTCACAGTCTGTTCAAAACAAAAAGACACATAGGAACAATACAGAAAGAACACAACATCAGAGACAATACACAGAATCTTCAGGCCAAACCTTGCAACACCAACAAGACATCAGCGAGGCAGTTTGTTCAGTGCCGCAATGGTTAAGTGGACAAAACTCCGACTGAAGTGAACCCTCTGCCATTTTAAAGTTCTATATCAACGGCCCCATGGCAAAAGTTCAAAACAGTGATAGAGGGGATGATCAGTGTCATTTGCTATTGTAAACGCACAGTGTATTATGGCTTTGTCATTCATATCAGAAAGTTGGGGTGTGGGGAGACCAATGACCTTGGAAGCAATATGTGTAATACTGAAGAGTTTGTTTTTGTTTACTAAGGTCGGTAGATTGAAAAGGCATGGTAAGCAGTACAAAATAATAGGTTGCATAATACCTTTGTAGAGTAACAGCAGAAGATGACAGCAGACAATGATCTAGCAACAGACAATGGACCTTGTCCACTTTTGTGTTGGGATCAGCTGCAGAGTGACTTGGCAGAGGTGGCTGCCATCTATGCAAATGTACACATCTTACTAACACTGGAGGGCACAAAAAAGTGTCAACGAATGAGGACAACAGGTCTAAGTTTTAAGTAGAATGAAGTATAAGGTCAAGTAAACCCAAAATGTGTCCTCACACAAGGACACAGGGTCTCAGGAGGATATAAACTGTTTTTAAAATCCATTTAATAAATAATCCCTTATTTTATTTAGTATTTTTGTCATATACAGATTTGCAGTGATGATTGGTAATATGTTTGTTGTCCAAAGTCAAGTCTGTATTTTAACATGTGACAATACTATAAAATATACGGTAGCTGTTTCAATGCCAAATCCTGCACTACGGCCCATAATAATAGTGTGCACCGGGGCCCAACCTAATTGCTGTAATTTATGGATGGAACCATCCTCTGGATCCTGCTTTGATTCATCCATAATTCATAAGTTTTATCTTATCTGGCACAGTGGGTTGTTGCCTGTCATTCCTTTGTGGTTGCATAATTATTTTGGAGTAAACAGAGGGTGTGTTTTAAATCTGTGTACATGCATACGTGGCTGCGTGTGTGCATCGGTGACACAAACAAACAAAGTTTCAGTCAGTGCAGTATTTGTCACTGAGTCATGGCGATCTTTAACCACTTGTTGCTCGTTTGGTGTTTGGTGCCACTGGTACTGAGCTACCCTTTCTATCCACCGACATGCTACACCAAGGTGCTGCACATGGCACGAGAGCTCACCCAGTGGGCAGCAGATTTGAAGAGGGAACCTGAAACTGTAAGTCACCTGCTGTGTTGTCACCATTATAGATTTCTACTCAAGTTGTGTTAAGTTGGATGGTCATGTGTGCCAGACTGTAGTTTTACTTGTTTGATGTTTATCTAGTGGTTTTTGCATATTGTATGACCATATTGGAGCTATTAGTAATTTTTTTTTATTCCTTCATTTATTTACAAAATACAGATATTCATCAATTTAGCTTAACCCCATCAACCCTATTTTTCAGAGTATAAAAATTACATCAAATTTTCATGCCAGTGTTGAATTTTGTAACTTCATATTGTTTTTTTTTTGTTTTTTTTTTTGTGTGTGCATCCAGAGTAACTGCATGGCACACATGCCAGAGCTCATCCTTGATGTCCATGTAAGTGTGACTTCAAATTCCCCATAATTTATTTATATTACTGGACTGAATTTGTTACTGTACATACTTGGAATATGGGAATTTACACATTTGAAAGGTAACCAGAGTTTGAATTTAAGATAATGTTCCTACAGTACTTAAAGCCCTCAACCAAAGAGCAAAAAACAAAAGAAAATGTTTTCTTTTAGTCTTTCTGTTTTCTTTTAGTCTATCTTACACACTCTGTTTTGATTACTCTGTCTATCCCAGAATTTTTTACACTGACATCTGTGGTATTTTGACCTCAGCTGTAAATCACGCACAGAGACACTAATTGCTACTCATGCTGTCAGAATGCTTGTGTGATGTACAAAATGAGGACCTACATCTCCCTGGTGGAAGGCCTGCGACACCGCCGCTGCGCTTACACCAAAGACGTGAGGAAGCTGGGTCTCACTCTGAGGCAGCTGTTCATCTTCATGTCGGAGAAATGTCATGGGGTAAGATGAGACAAACAGACAAAACAGGTTTAACACAAAGAGGCTCAAATATAACCATAATATTTGTGCCATGAAGCAATCAAGTAGGATTAGATCGAGGATACACTTGGCATGGCCATTTTCAAAGGGGTTCCTTGAACTCACACCTCAAAATATCGAAATGAAAATGGGTTCTGTGGGTACCCATGAGTCTCCCCTTAAATTGAGAGGACTTTTTACCTGTTAACATTTTTTACAATTATTTTACTGTATTATTGTCTTTTAAAGGAAAAGTAAAACCAGCCTATTTGAAGAACAGTAAATCATTTTACACGTGTGTGAACAGATACGTAACACAGTAAAGCAGGGTTGTTGTGGAAATCAAAATGTTAATTATACTGGTATTAGTTTATGTCCATCAGATAATTAGTAATATTAACTGTAATATAAGAAAACAAAGTATATCAGCATGCAATTCCATCACTCTGATATTGACATTTATACTACAACAGCATAGCTAAATTCCTGAAGTTCAGTTATGGCTTTTGGTTTAGGTGTGACACCCCAAGATTTTCACTGGTCCCATCCCGCCACCCCTGGGAAACATTTCTGGGGGCGCCACTGACTACAACTACATGAACTGATAGATTTGAGGCTTGTTTTTTCAGTTATTATGGCCCTTCTCCAAAATAACTAGTATCCAGGTTCAATGCATAGCAGAGAATGTAACTGAAACTTGAGAAACTATGGTCTCCCCCTAACTTCAAAGCATCCCAAAGGTACCCAGTATTTAAAAAAATATTTAAATTGTGTAATTTATTACTCCTTTCCTCAAAAAAAGCAAATTGTTACTCCTTTGTTCCCCATACTTTGTTTTCCACTGTAGCTACATTTAAGTACCAGGAACAGTAAGTATTTTATTGGCACATGATTCATACAACAAAATTACACATACATGGATTCTTGGATAAATGAAAACACTGTCCATTAAGGCATATTTTTAAGTCATGCCTCCACTTTGTAGAAGACAAAGTCTGAGCCACTGCAGCCCAACATAAAACAGAACAGGGAAAACTGATAAAATGCATTCAAACAGACTGCTGGTTAATGGGTCACTCAGTGGGTCATTTCAAGGGATTAAACAGGGTTTATGATGCAGATTATGAAAAACGTTCAGTTCTCTGTGGATGATGTTTGAGCATTCTCTCCTGAACTGTGGAGACAGAGACGTGTGGGTCTGTGGTTGGTTTTCCATAAAGCCTGACGTGACCTGTCTGTGCAGAGCGGGCCACTGTCTCGACAAAGGGTTGAAGCTCGTTTACTTTGATTGCGGTCATTTTAGTAAGTGCCAGTAACAGAAATAGGTTGACCTCTTATTAAGGTCAATTATAGGCTGGACATGAGTGTTACTGTGTTGTGGATGATTCTCTGCTGAGGATTTTTATTTGTACCTGCAGTTTCAATTCAGATAACAATGTGATGAATAGGAGGGCAGGGGAAATGAGCTGCTTACAATATAAGAAATATGGACCCTGAATAAAAATCTTTTGCAATCACACATGCCTTACCTATTTCATCTTTCTTTTTTTTTTTTTTTTTTAATAGGACTTGGTGTTCACAATCTATGATTGTGCTGCGCTGGAGCGCTGACATACTGGATCCTGAGGCGACAATATAACTGTCTGACAGTAATACAACCTTTCAACCTTCAAGCATGTGCAGTCACTGAAAGACACAAGACTGATGTTGAGTTTAAATCTATGATAACTTGGCTGGTGTTACCAAAAATGTATTTTAATCATCTGTGTTCTGACTGTAATGGAGTTCATCTCAACTTTCCTATACAATCTCACTGAAGAAATATTTCATATAATAAACTTTATCAAAATTCCTTTTGTTATTCTCTTTTAACATGATGATGGGGTAAAAAAAAAGTGCAGAAAGCTTGTTAATGGCTCCGTACAGCAAACTACAATATTGTGAAGTTTTATTAAAATTAATCAAATTCATAAAATCATGGAGCGCCTGGTGGAGCAGGCACCCCACGTGCAGAAGCCTTGTCCTTGCTGTTGTGGCTGTGAGCTCAACTCCAGCCCACAGTCCTTGCTGCATGTCATCCCCCCTCTCTCTCCCCCTTTCACGCCAATAGCTGTCCTGTCTAATGAAGGCAAAATGCCAGAATTTTTTAAAATAAAATATAAATAATAATTATAAATAGGGTCTATTAAACATAAGAATGTCATGTAGAGCATGAAAAAAGAAGACACAACACATACAATAGATATCTTACTTCTTCTAACAAGATATTTCTTTTATTTGTTTTTATTACTGAAATAAAATGACATTACAAAATAAATTACATTAATCAGTTGACTCCAGGTAAAATTTACTATAGCAGGAAAAGTACATTAATGTAAACACACTCAACGTTGACTCCATGACTATGGCCTTTTTACTTAATAACAGTAACAATTTGGTCGACTGTGGCTCAGAGGTAGAGCAGGTCGTCCACTAATTGGAAGATCAGTGATTTGATCCCCAGCTCCTCCAGTCCGCATGTCTAAGTATCTTTGGGCAAGATACTGAACTCCAAATTGCTCCAGATGGCTGATCCATTGGTGTGTGAGAGTGTGTGAATGGTAACTGAGTGGCAGGTGGCACCAGTGTGAGACTGTGTATGTGTGTGTGTGAGTGAATGGGTAAATGTGACATGTAGTGTAAAAGCACTTTGAGTGGTCTTAAGACTAGAAAAGCGCTATACAAGTGCAGTCCATTTAACAATGGCTCCATACAATTAAGTGTCCTGGTAAATCATGACAGTGTGACAGTGAGTCAGTATGCACAATACCAGGACCCTAATACTTAAGTAACTAAATGGATTCTGACCATTCTTAATTTTATTATTTATTATAATTGTGATTTTCCCACTGTGAGATGTCAAAATATCTTCAGTGACAAAAGATCTATTGTTCGTTCATTTCTAAATCATCACTCATTATTTATTGTTGTGAGAATGGATTAAAGTTTACAACAGTTTTTTTAGTAACACAACAGGTATGGAAGGGATTTAAGTGGAAGAGAAAATGCATCAAGTCACCATACTGGAGCTTAATTGGGTTGGACAGTTTTGTAGTCATGGGAACGGCACAAAGTATACACACATATACAGTGATGACAAGTCATTAGTGTGAGGGGATTAGTAGAAACCTCTGTGGGCTTGTATGGACTTGCATGAGCTTGTCTCTTAACTGTAGGCTTTCTGGGGATTTACAGAATGAAATCTCTCTTTCTCTTTGTATCCAGAATGCAAAGTGACATTAGAGAATGTTAAACAAAGTAGGTTCTTTTGCATTATACTTAGATAACTAGACATATATGCCTAACATTGATAAATATGAGATCAAATTACCACCAATTAGAGTGAAAAATATCCTGAAACAAAGCTGCTGTTGAAACACAACGTACCAATCCATTTAAACAGCTCAGAGCCTCCAGTCTTCCTGTCCATAATTACTGATTGAGCAGATTGTTAGGCTAATCTTTCCATAATATTCGCAGAGAAAATTACTCATGAAAACCGGGCAGTAAATGATTAGTGAGTTTGATTCTAAAGTGCTTTAAGCACTCTGAGGGGAGATGTTACCTGAAGTTTATTGAAAATTATTAATATTGGTTTGAGTTCCATGTTAATGACAACTATCATTTGTACAGAGAACAGTGTATCAGTCACTCTTCAGTAATGAACTTTAGCTCACAGACATTTTCCTCCACCTGAGGTTAATAACATCATATCTTCATCATGGAAACAGGTTTTTGATCAATATTTTTCAACATAGTTTTAGTTAACAAAATCAACATTGCTACTCACATCCCATTAAGTTTGTAACTTAACATAATTAAATATTTTAACCCAAACTTGACTCTTTTTTTTTTTTTTAAACCTAACCAAGTAGTTAGTTGCCTGAAGTAGTTTTGGTGTGAAAGTTTATTTTGAAAAGACACTGTCATATAATGAGTGAAAACTGACGGTTCCAAAACTGACGCTAGAGGGGTCATAGTTTCAAGGGCAGGGCCACTGACTAAGCTGCTGTATTTGATGAGTTGGGAGTGAGCATGTGTTGGCCAGTATGACAAACATTTTAACAACATTAAAAAATATCTTAACTAATATCTGTTTAAGCTTCTGTCCCCGCTTTTTTAAACAGGAAACATTACCTGTAGTATAAAAACATTAGACCAACAAACATAATTTTTTAAAATGTATTTATTCTTTTTTTATTTTTATATACTCTATTAATCCCGCAAGGGGAAATTCAAGGTTTACACTCTGTTGTCAGATACACACAGGTCCGAATACACACACATGCACAAACGGGACCTATACATGCATTAAATGGAGAGATGTCAGAGTGAGGGGGCTGCCCATGGACAGGCGCCCCGAGCGGCTGGGGGGGTTTGGGGCACCTCAGCAGTGCCCAGGAGGTGAACTGGCACCTCTCCAGCTACCAGTCCACGCTCCATATTTTTGGTTACAGTTACTGGTCAGCACACTGTTGTGATTATAAAGGGCTGCAAATTAATATTTTCATAACCGATCAATCAGATTTACTGTTTATTGTGTAATATAATGAAAAATTCAAATTACAGTCTCCCCAGAAACTCAAGGTGATGTCTTCTTAATGTTTGCTTTGTCTGACAAACAGCTCAATAAACACACACATTCAATTTAAAATTATATCAAACAAAAAAGAGGCAAAACATCACATCTGAAAAATTGGAAGCAGACACTGGTTGTTTGCTTTAAAAAAAATTCAACTCAATAGAACTTTATTTATCCCAAAGGAAATTATTGTGCCAGTGAGTGCTTCAGATTCCAGTAACACAAATTAACATTCTCAAACCAGTAACAACAAGAACAACCAGTAGGTTCCAGGGTCAGATTCATACACTGGGCCTAGTTTTTAAAACAATAAAGTTTTAAGTATCAGTCAAAATATTCAAAATATGCAAGATATAAAGTGTTTAAGGAGCATAAAGCAAAAATCAATGCCTAATAGAGCAACAATAGAAGCAAGGTAAGAACTAGAGTTACTGAAATGAACTAAGATTATGGAAAAATGCAGATTGCACCTAATAATCAACATTATACTGTATATAACAATGGGAAGTAGTATTGCACCTGACTTTGATTTTGAGGAAATGGCATTGCACGACATTGACAAGTGACCATGATATTAAAAAGTAATATTGCACATGTGAGAAAATTGCACAAGATGTTGAAAAGTAGTAATGTACATCATATGAAATAATATTGCTCCTAATGTAGGTGAATATTGTCATCAGTGTCCTTCCTTCCTGTGGTGTCCCGTGGTGCTTCTTGGTAGTCTCAGTCTACGTTAAATGTGCTCTGATATAACTCCAGAGTGGTAGGAGGTGAGAGGCGTTGTCCAGAATACTGAGGAGTTTTCTCAGCATCCTCCTCTCTGACACCTCCATTAAAATTTGTGTTATTTTCAGATAACACCACTATCACAACAGAAATAAGCAAACTGAAAAGATTATTTGACAAAAACAAACTGTCATCAAATTTGACAAAGACCAAATGATGTTATTTGGAAATTGAAAAATTGCTATGCAAGTGAAAATTAAGATAGAAAAAAAGCAAGAAATAATAATGACTTCCGGGCAATATTCAAATATGTTTTGTGACAGGGAGGGGTGATGTTATTTAACAAAAAAAAAAGAAATTAAATCTAAAAAAAAAAAAAAAAACTTTGTGTCCGTCCAACCTTGAAGGCAATTCAGTTCAATTTAGCCCAACATTACAAATCATGGTTTGCCTCAGAGAGCTTTAAAGCATACGACATCCCTCTGGAAGGAAGGGAAAACTCCCCAAAAAACCCTTTAATGGGGGGAAAATGGTAGAAACCTCAGGAAGAGCAAATGAGGAGGGATCCCTCTTCCAGGACAGACAGACGTGCAATAGATGTTGTACAGAATAGATCAACATAATTAATTTACAGTAATCCATATGACAAAATGAGACATAAAGAGAGGGAGAGACTTGAAAAGCATGTGTATTTCAGTGTTTGGGGTGGATTTATGGAATTGGTTAGATGAGGAGTTGAAGGGAAGCACAACTATAGAGCACTTTAAAAAGATGTACAGACACAGTATATTTAGGAGGTATGCAGACGAAGAAAGGTGATGCTGGTGGGTTGATTTATTTATTTATCTGGGCTTTGTTGAGATGGGGTTTGTATATTTCACATCTAAGACTGTTGTTTATTTATCTATATTAATGGTTGTAAATAAGTTTGGGATAGTTTTTGACAATTTTCTTTTCAAATGAGACATGAATACTGTGAAGGGGGTAGGCTTATATAAGTGCACACTTCTTCCTACTCCTTTTTGAGCATCTCTGTTGATGTTTTGTTTTTTATTTTTTTTGCATAAAGTTAGGAGCAACTGACTCCAGTTCCACTCCCAGGACAGAACCAGTTTTCCTAGTGAGCTTATTGAGGCAGTTAGCATCAGCTGCTTTTACCCCGCTGCTCCAGCACTCTACAGCGTTGCTTGATTAATTACTTAAAACGATTATTCAGTCATCAAAATGTTTGTCACACACCCACTCAGTCAGTCTTTTTCCCTATGCTGCTTACACCTGCCAAACAGGTAGTCCACAAGGTCACTGAGCTGAATATGCCACTAGATGGAGCTATAACATTGCATGTTAGTTTAGCCAGCATGTAGTGTGAGTGAAAAGAGAATAACACCGCAGGTAAGTGATTTAAAAACTACTGAAGACATTGAGAATTTTCAGGAAACTAAACTGTAACTATTTATTACCCAGAGTTTTAGTTTCTTGTTAGTTTTTTCGAATACAAAGCAAAATGTATCTAAAATAATTAGATATTATAGTGAAGCATTCTGAAGCAAAAGGACAGTAAGCTGAGCTCATAAGAAGTTCATATCTACTCCACAGAGCTCCAGTAGAAGTTCAGTGGTTGTGTTAATGGCACAGCGGGTGAGTTGTCAGAGGACACGCCCAGCACCAACCCGGACATGAAGTCCTTTTTACCTCACGAGCGCGATAGTGACGACGACTTGTTCTTTGAAAGAAACTACATTTCCATGACGGCAGTGGGAGGGTCGTTGAGTAACAAGGTGGGGCGTTTTCGCCCAGTCACAAGCAACAAGTTGCCAAAGCAGGCAGGCTGTCAGGCAGGCGGTTACTCCATCGTGTCTCCAGCGGCAGGTGGTCACCGCGCGTCCAGCACAAACCGCAGTTTGTGAATGGGATTATGACCGCAGAGCCTTCAGGGTGACATGGACGGAGTAGAATAACTTCTGTGAACTTGCTCAGCTTTATTTTTCTTTTCTCTCTTTGACGCGGAAAGAGGAGATTGTTAGATAGATAGAAGTGTTTTGTGACGGCGCGTCTTTGCGTGCTTTATGCTCTCTGTGTAGAGCCTCTAGATTCTTTTTTTATTGTAAACTGGGTGTTGTTGTGAATAATGGCACTCGCGAGATTCAGCAAAATACTCCGTCTGCCCACACTTGAGATCAAAAAGAAAGTCAAGCAGTATGAGCACGTCCATCGGGACATCAACCCTAACGACTTATGGGAGATTGTTGGCGAGCTGGGCGACGGCGCGTTTGGAAAGGTCTACAAGGTGAGTGTGATTTCACTGACACGAGGCATCTGCAAACTGTGACATGCCCTGTTTGTTGTTCCTAATCACCTTCACCTTTATTAAGTTTCTCACCTGTTGCCAAGTTAAGTGAAAAGCTTCTTGAATCTAATGTTGCTTTTTAATCTCTTCCAGAGTCACTCTTGTGTTTTCCTAGAAAGCTCATGAGTTTATGAAATTCTAAGACAGCTCACACACATCACAATTAAAAACAATACATCCCTCTTTCTTAGAAAACAGCCTACATGTTAGACGTGTGAATATGCTCACCTGTGGATGCTTCATCATCTAAGCATTGCTGAGATTATGACTAACATGTTAAAGTATGTGGTTGATCCAGATTTCCACTGTAAGACAAACTCAGGTAGTCGCCACAATGTCGCTTCTGGTATCAAGTCTGGTATCTTTGTGGATCAAAGGTAAGGAAAACATCATTCATTGTACTCATGTTAGTCAAGGATTGTACACATCCTGCTTGGATCCACTTCATCTTCAGTTTTATCCCCTTTATAAGTGGCTTGTTGAAGTGACCTGTTTTCTCTGCCGGCTCTTGTGATTTCCTGCAAACATCTGCAGTACAGAAGGTCAACAAAAATCCTCACCCAACTCCCCCACTCCTGGCTGCGAATCCATCGTGAAGCAGCTACAGTGACAGTGAAAGTTCTCTTCATTAGTTCTGTTCAGCCCTCTCCAACCCCAGCAGCAGCAGCAGCAGCAGTAGCAGCAGCACTTTTGGCTCACAGGCGTTATTTAATCTGGATCTGTTAGCTGGTCAGTCCCCTCTGTGAAGCATGGCACAGGCGCTCTGTGTCTGCATTGCCCAGAGGAGCACAGTGAAAGCCTTTGACACAGCAGGGGCCTCAGTGGAAGAAGTGATGCCTTACCAGAGGTCTGCTCCGAACAGAAAATGTAGTCTTTTTGAGAGGACTCCACCTTATTTAGGTATTTTGTTTTTACTGGACAGTATACATACAGTGGGGACTGTAACGGGAACACTGATGAATGTTGGAAGTTCATCATTTAAGTCTCCTGTTATCCCAAATTTTACCTTCAGATTTAAAGGGACAGTTCACCCCCAAATCAAAAATACATATCTTTCCTCTTACCTGTAGTTTACTTACCAATTTGTTTTGGTGTAAGTTGCAGAGTGTTGGAGATATCAGCCATAGAGATGTCTGCCTTCTCTTGCATTTGATGGAACTAGTTGGCACTAGACATTTGGGGTTCAAAGTGCCAAAAAATATATTTGAAAATCTCGCCAGCAATGTCTCTTTCCAAAAATTATGACCCAGTTACTTAAGGTAATCCACATATCTTGCTGTGAACAGTTTCATGTAGGTTCTATTTTCTTTCTACCAAACTACACCCCGCCTACCATATCACTGCGCAGAAGGAAGCATGCATCTAGTGCTAGCTCACTGAGCTAGCTAATCTTACAGCTCAGCCGAGAAGGAAGCCATTAATGTTTACTTATTACACGGCATTGTCAAATGCTCGATCCTGATTGGTCAATTACAACATTTTACGGTCTGTTATTTCTGAATAGCAGACCGTTGTTAAGGACGCTTCTGATCGACTCGGGCGAATCACGTCCTGTCATATCAATCCGCAGAAAGACGTTTATACCTGCGGCAAGAAATCGTTAATTTTCTGTTGTTTTCTGTTGTCAAACTTTTGATTTCTTTAGTGAGTAATCGTGTAATAAGCGGTCGGGGTCCTGCATCACCCTGTCGGGGTTTATTTCTCTATAGTGACCGGCTCGCTCTACATTATCCCTTACATATTGCACTTTAACCAGCAAGAGCCTCTCATCTATGAGCAGATGCGCATTTCCTTCAGGGATGTGGTTGGTGGGTGTAGTCTGTCAGAAAGAAAGTTGTTCTTACATGAAACTGCTCATGATTAGGATTATCTCGAGTTATTACTGGGTCATGACTTCTGGAAAGACACCTTGCTGTTGAGTTTTTCAAAGGTATTTTTTGACGCTTTAAACACAAGCCGAGTGCCATCTAGTTCCATTATACTTAAGAGAAGGCAGACATCTCTACAGCCGATATCCCCAGCAATTTGCAGCTTACACCAAAACAATCTAGTTTAATAAATAGCACTACAGGTAAGAGGAAGAATATGTGTCTTTGTTTTTGGGGTGAACTGTCCCTTTAATATTTCAGCAGAATGGTGACTTGCTTTTGTAGCCACAGGTCTACTTAAACATTATGTAAGTTGTCCTATGATGTATCCCTAGACCAGAGCGAGCATGTGAGGAGTCCAATGCTGAGGAAAACCATAAGTGAAGCACACAGTATACCATGAAAACAAACAATGCTTTCAGTTTGCTTCTAAGAAGTGGAGGGACTGACTTGACATGAGGTGCTTGAAGTCTAAAGAAGCCTGTAAAAGTACAGGCACAGATGATATGTGGCATATAGTTATGTTGAACACTATTCCACTTGAATAACTGGCAAGCTTTCTGATGTGTGATGTGTCCCCACTATGTTTTCCTTTCTTATACAAATGTCAAGCCTCTACTTTGGCTTCTGTTTCCTCTCCTTGAGTGGGTTGGAGGGAGGACAGCTCCACACCTGCATCTGTCAGATGGAGGGGAGGGAGGCAGAGTGGGAGCAGATGATGGCCAAGAGAGGAAATCGTGGGACTGCATCAGGGGATAGCTTCCTGTAACAGGTCCCGAACCTCAGAGTAATCAGCTCGTCTGTGGGAGGGAAAGGCCTCAAGTGGTGAATTGCACATTTTTTCCGCTGTTAAAGTCTTTGATAGAGCGGGTGTGAAGGGGGGAGACTCTGTCTCCGTCACAAGTGAAATCAACTGCTTATCAGGCTGTTAGGGGCACGAGTCAGATAAGTGACAAGCAACAGAGAAGCAATACTGACTGTCTCTTTAAAAATACAACTTTAACTCTTGCCATTTGCACACGGTAAGAACCCCCACTCAGGCAGCCTCTTTTGTTTCTGGCATGTGTCTTTGAGATTAAGCGCAGACCTCCTTTAATTGTACAGCGTTGGTTGAGAGTACAGAGTGCTCCTGTCAAACTGACTCTCTAAAGGTTAATGTCACCATTGAGAATAACAACTCACTTTGTTGCGTAAGGGGAGTGTTGAGGACAAATCAAGGCACGTGTGTGTGTGTTTATATCACAGGTACACTGTGAAGGGAGAACCTCATAAAATGCAATATAACCCTTGGTCATCAAACATGTTCTGCTTTATTTTTTATCCTGTAGGTGCAACTGTAGTTCTGTATTGTCGATAGTCTACTGCAGATGAGAGGTCACAAGTGATTAACAAGACAGGAAAGAGAATTACTTCACACAATTGATGGTATTTTTTCAGAGGTTTCTCTGATCTTTGCTGGAGCTGGTTACCAAAACCTTGTGCCAGTATGACCAGTACCTACTGGACTGGTGTTGAAAGAACACAGAGCAAAAGTGTGTGTGTGATGTGTTACAGTGAGGATGCAGCAACTGGAGCAGAGAGTATGTGAAACCCAGCAGTGCAGTGTGTGAATAGTTAAGGCTATTTGTCAGTAAATAAATGCTACAACTCTTCAAGACCCAAGCCAAGTTCCTGTGTCTTGCTCACTACCTGCAGATTAAAATGGAGGCAGTTCGCCCTGAAGTTAACGAGTGAAGCTTCTCCCATTGGAACCTGACCAAGCTTGCTTATGGCGGACTGTTAAACTGACCTAAAAGAAAAAGCCATATTTTAATGCTGTTGACTGTCATTTTGTGCTTTAAAAAAAAATGTAAGTATTGATTAAGACACATGTTTAGGCACTGTCACCATTTTTAAAAGCACCTAGTACCAGTATTGGAAAAAACCCAAACAATGCACAACGCTATTCTTTGCCCTTTGTCGTTCAGCCAGTAGCTCCATCACTTGTTCTGTCGGTTGGCTGGTTAGTTGGTCAGCCCACAAAAATTTCCCCACCCTTTGAGGGCTACAGTTTTCACCCTAGGAGACTAAAATATGGCATGAAGACGAGCACACTCTCGATCTGGCTAAAAGGGGCGAGGCACTAGGGGAAGCATGTGCGTACAGAATGTGGTTGCAACTGTTGCACATTTGCATATTTGTAAAATATGTCAGTTTCATTGTTGCCTGGTCAAACTATTGGACATTGTTTTATTTTTTAAAGCCACATGCCAAAAACATTAAAAACCACTGGTTTACTACATGATACGTTTACTGTATGTCCTGAAACTCAAAGACTTCTAACAAGTTTATTTGCATGAAAGAGTGGCAACAGTTAAATATGATTTAACGTATATGCTTTTTGATTAAATTGCATTAATGTAATGCATTTGGTGGTTAATTTTATGCTCATTTAATTAAAAAAAACAATCTTGCTTCATGTTTCTGACCAAGCATTTTAAGACGTGTTTTGACAAAATAAATATACCAGATTTGGAGCATTTGTCCTCAAATGCTGGTTCGTGGTGTAAGAGACACACAGAAGGAGACACATGTACACAAGCAAGCTGTTGTTGACATTCTCAGGTTCTCTGTGTCACAAGGTTACAGTATCGCTGTCCACCATCAGTGTGGTGGTGTCATACAGTAGTTAAACACAAAGACATTAATGCAGTGTTGTTGACTGTGCATTGCTTGCAGTTTTCCATATATGCTGACTTTTAGTGATTGGTTCAGCCTAGGACGTATGTGTCAGAAATGGTTTAATGAAAATAATCAGCAGTGTTGTCAAAGACTAAGAAATGGTCTAACAGTATACTGTAATCATTGTTTTTTGAAGTGCAATCAGTGCTTGTTTTAGATTTAAAACAAAGTTACTAGTATTTGCTTTTGTCATGTTTGATGCCCTTTTGGTCAGTGTTGTATGTCTGTGACATACTGCTGGAAATGTAGCACCATGTTTTGCACCCCAGACATTTCTATCTCCCTGCAGGGCTCTATACTCATCACAACCACTTATAAGTCTCTCTCATTCTTAAAGTCATAACAGGAGAATGTCTCACTTCCTGTCCACCCAGTGTGTCATCCGATGTTTTCTTTGTTTTCTGAGTGTCTTTCTGTGCATGCTTGCACTTGCTGGAAAGAGTGTGCATGTGTGTGTGAAGGTGTGTGGCTGCAACTGAAGCATGAAACAGAGTTGTATGGTTCCCCTCACTAATTAATGGGCCACGTGCCGCTGAGCACATTGCCCTGCTGCTGCTGCTGCTGCTGGTGAAATGTTTCCATAGACACAAGCAGGTTGTAAGGTTATGCTCTGTCAAATTCCCATCGAGGATTGAAAACCACAGTGCATCTTAGATAGTGGACTTGCACTGCGGTAGAGGACTTGTTTGTGTAGTTAGTCACATACTGTAGTAGTATTGCATTACACTTGATTAAGATGAACAACAATGTGGCTTATGTACACAGTTTTAAAGATGGGAAAACACTTTAAGGGGCACAGTTTCTTCTGGTTTTTGAGTTATTGGAGTTAAAGTGTGTAAACTGGGAGTGGCATGAAAAGAAAAGAGAAATGGGTTTGAGGTTAAACACACTTTTGATGCAGTAGGTTAGATAGCCATGACACTGTGCTGCACTTGGTATAGGGCACAGCCTGTTTCTGTTTTAATAACATTATTTTTGTTGTCACCTTTATGCAAAAATGTTGGGTATAATTTAGAGGTATGATCAGGTCCAACAATCAGGCCTCAACCTGCATGGACCTGCATATGTTCTATCTAAGCCCGAACGGAACCCAAATTACTGTGGTAGTTTTTGGCCAAAGTCTGATCAAAAGCCCGAATTATAATTGTAAAAAACAAAAATATTTTTTTAAATTTTAAAACCTTATTGCAAGAAAAAGAAACTTTAGTCTTTTCGGTGCTGTAACAGATGTCTGAGACATGATCTTTGGTGCCTGACCTGATTCAAGATCATGGGCAGTTTTTTAGAAATTACAGCCTGGCCCAAACCAGGCGGGTCAGGTCGGACCCAATGAGGTTTTGGCAGAGAATTACAGCCCTCATACTATCAGGTTGGGCCTAATGGGTCTGGTTACCCTTCAGCCAAGGCCAGAACATAATTGTCCCTTTTGGGACAATGAATATGAATTCCCACACATTAGGTTTGAATAATGGGCCATTTCAGCATAAGTCCAGTTTCTTAGGCCTCTGAAGGTATTAACTCACAGGCCAGATGTTTCAGGAAACCTAGATTCCTATATAGCGCAAAGTAGGAAAGTGTTGTGCTAGTCTGAGTTGCAGTGACAGATGGTGGAATGAGCGACAAGCTTATGGAAAAAAAATTACTTCAAACATGATCCTCTTCAGAAAAGTGAAAGGGAAACACGCTGGGTGCCATCGTTAGGGTGTGGGGGCAGAGGTTGCAACATCCTCTTTGCAAAGGAAAGCCACAAGGTTTATGTGAAATGTCACTGTCTTAATTTAGACGTATGTTGAAGTTGAAGTTCCTTTAGTGAGACCATCGTCAGACTCTGGGTCTAATCTCTGGGACCAGCTGGGCCCACAGCGACTGATAGGAGCCCTGTTGAGTGGGCGTGGGCCTAGCATGTTGGGAGTCCTCGTGATGACGTTGTTACTGGCACCTACAGTACAGAAGGATCTTCTGTGTTACTACATCTATACACTGCTGGTAGTTATGGAGCTGTGACTAGCTGGAGGTTGAGGACTTTTATGAGAATTTATGATACTGATTTGTAGTCCTGCAGAGTCAGAGTCCATTCTCAGAAAACAGAATCAATGCAGGAAGCAGAATAATCCACTTCAAGTAGTTATAAACCTCTTCATACCCTCAGAGACTTGGATATATGTCATGTTTATTGTCGTGACATTTTTGTTTAACTTTTCATTTTTGGATTTCCTCTACATTTGAATTGAATATTGAGGCGCACAGTAGCTGTGCCATTCACTTTAAGTTATTAAAGATCAGTTAAGATAGTTGCACTGAATCATCTGGTATCTTGCAATACCTGTCTGAACTGTGTTTTAACAGCCCGCTCTAACCACAAGCGTGTGAACCCTCCAATCTGTTGTTACTTGTATTGTGTGCTGTAAGCTGTAGGCAGGAAATGGATCTCATCTGCCATGAGAATCATATTTTTGAAATATTGTGCAAGGCCTCGCATGAGTATGAATGATTGAAGAAAGCAGTGTAAGCGTGGGTTATTTTCCTTCAAGGCTCTCTGTGGCATGTCACAATTTCCTGCCTCACTGACCTGCTTTGTACTTGTGACCTTCGCTTCAAGGTTTGTGAACGTGGGACATTTTTAAATGTTGATCAAAACTTTCACATCCTGAATTGCTCCATTTTGGGGTGTTAGGTTTGAACTCCAGTTGGTTATGTGTTTCACGCCCAGTGACATTCTGTGAATGTATAAATTCATGCTTTCATGCAGTCAGCGGGTTGTGACAGAGGAAGAATCTCACTGTTGAGTTAGGAAAAGCCACAGATATATGCATTATCTTGTCTTTGTCTCTTTTTAAGTTTGGTATCAGACCTAACATAAGATGTGAAGCTCTCATTTCTACTCAGAGTCCCAGCTTTGCAACCTTGAAACAGCTTTTTAGCCTTTTTTTTCTTAACTTTAGCCACTTTATTCTTATTATTCTCTATTCTTAAGCAAACAAACAATCAAACCTGTGTGTGAATATAATTAATAGAGACTGCACACTCAACTAGTTAAATCTACTTTAAGGTACCTCTTCTATCAAGAGCCTCAGTATGGTATTCTGTATGCTTTTTTTCTTTTCACCCTATAGCAAATAATAATCAAAAAAAGAAAGATTGAATTGGTGGGATCATGTTTTCCATTGTCATGGTAGTATTCCAAATGAAAGCTACATAAATTGCTGCATTGTAGCTGCACTAACCAAGTAATAGTGGTGGGGCAAAAAAAAGGTTACTGCGTAGTATTGCCATATTTTTGTGTGGCAACATTGTATCATCACACAGTGCCAGGTATCCATTTTTTAATTTATATAAACTATTATTATTACAAACACAAATTAAACTTTAGGTAGCCTACTAGCATAATGTAATCAATTGTTTTTTCAGTCCACTAGATACATTTTGCTGCAAAAAAAAAAAAAAAAAAAGCTGAAGTGAGAAACAGATTGACAACATTATCTTATTAGATAAAACAGATGTTGACAAAGTTTTCTTTTGAGGACATAATTTACAGTTGAGAAATAGTAATAAATCCCAGTCTATTTTATTGCAGTACTTAGCTTATCGCACCATATTTAAAATCGCGATAATATTGTATTGTGACTTAAGTATTGTGATGATATTGTATGGTTAGCCCTCTGGTGATCTCCACCCCTGCCAAATAGTCACTTTTAATTTCCTTCATAGAGACTTGATACATTTATGATGAATTTTATATTATAAAAAATGTTTGCCACAAAATTCAAACAACCACCTCGAACCTTTTAAATATTTTTTCACAACTGCACAACTACAAAAAGATTCTCTTTTATGGTATTATCTTTGATTGATTATCAGTTCTAGTACATTTTCAGGCGAATTATCTAAAAATAAAAACTGTTAAATTGGTTTTTTTTTCTGCAAACATGGAGTTGCAGGGGCATTTTAGTATTTACAGCCACGACAACCTTCACCAAGAAGTGGTGTTATATTGAATGAATCATAGTGAAGCTGTATAAGTTAGGGGGACATGTCCCCCAATTCCCACTGGGAATAACATCGATGCAAATTAGTACAGAAACTTGACACAGATTGACCAAAAAACCTTTGACTTTTTAGATATGCTGTCCAACCTCTCCGTAAAACAAATCAGTAGCCTACATGTAGATGTTTAACATGCTCTACTTGTGCACCTTGTTCATCTAAATGAGAGATCACTTCCACAGGCGTCTGCTGTCAGAGGTGAAGTTTTATTAGCTGCTGTCATTATGTAGAGGCTGAGAACCACATTCCTGTTTGCAGACACATGGGGAGAGCCTACAGAGGAGGGGCGAGTTATAGGTTTATGATGGGGCAAAGGTCTAACATACACACATTCCCCTGATGGGACCTGTGTGTGTCTGTGTGTCTGTGTGTCTGTGTGTGGAAACTAAACACCGTATACAAGCCGAAATTACACGTCAGCATGTGGTATGTTCATTCAACCTGGAGGTGACTGACCCCAGGGGAAAGTTCTGTGTTCTTGGTTACAGGAGGTCATCTGGTCCATTGACATTATGATTAACTATTTCACATCCTTTCAGCCTACAGTCTAAATGGACAAAGACCCATTAAGTGTGTTGTGAAAGTAAAAGGCTTAAGACTTTTCTTTTTCTTGTAGATATATTTTAAGCTCATTGTCTTAACTCCCCTCAGGCTTCTTTTTTTCATTTAGAGTATGATTCAGGTCTGTGCTTTTAAGGCCAACACACCCACTGTAATAATTAATGCCTCAGTCAACACAGACACAGTATTAAACATTATTATTTCCAGCTTGATTCATTTTGAAAAGACTCTGTGTACCTGAATACCAAATGACACACGCACACGTGAGACTGAGAGTGTGCTTTTATGTGTGTGTGTTTACTTAGTCTGAGCCAGAACATACAGTGTGTTTGTATGCAAACACGTGGGTCAGTAACATCTGCTTTTTCTAAAGCTCTTCTTGAGCAGCAGCCGGTGCGCTTCTCGGTCATGGATTGTGGCCTTCAGACAGACTGTTACTGAAAACAGATGGATACATACACATGACAGATGGGGGGAGATATACAGGCAGGGATGACAGACAAATTTGGTGAGGGAGACAAAAGATGTGCAGCGTGGCAGACAGTGAATGATGAGGCAGGAGGGTAGAGAGGTGTGCTGTACATATGCTGCAGCACAAGTTGTTTCTCACCAGTGCGATGCGGGAATATGGAAAATCTGCATGCAGATTTTCTACATGACAACAATGCACACCGGGTCCGGTGCAAATTATCCACATTGCTGTGATCCATTTTTGTCAAAAAAATGTTTGAAATCAGGCAGTGGCAGCGATGAGAATGTCATGGACCCCAGGAGGAGTAGCTGTTGCCTTGGTAACAAATAACGGGGGTCCAAATACATGATAAACAATGTGTAATGTTAACTACACAATACATAAACCAAAGAGACCCTGAAATTGGTGCTAATGCTAGCTGTTGCAACCAGCCCTGCTCCGTGACCAACATATAACGTTAACAAGTGCATATTAGCAACGCTACCATCTTTCTCATATCCCACCCAGTGCGGAATCTCACGCCATATATTGTCCTTAATGACATCGTCATCATTGTGTTTGTCATACAATATTGGGTGTTGAGAAACCAAACTGATATAATGTTCCCCCATTTTGGCAGCTAGCTACAGCCTGGAGGAATGACATGAGTTGGAACAAAGGATTTCATTGGTCAAACTTTTATTTTCGCATGCCGCTAGTCCATCTGAATATTTGTACTTTGCACGAATGTTCCACAGGCGTATGTAAATATTTATAACCCACAAAATTTGTTTATATTTATTTCCGGATACTTTTTTTTTTTTTGACAAAAATCTGTGCTTGGTGTGAAATGCCTTAAAGAGGATTAAAAATGGGAAAAACGAAGAAATGTTTTTTAGATCATATTCAGAGACATGAGTGAAAATGCACACAGGTAAACTGATGGATGATTTATAGAAAAATATGGAAATAGAAAAAATGGGAAACAAATGCACAAAAACAAAGTGTTTTGGGTACACAACTCTCCTGTTTCCTTAAAGTTTCATCTAAATTGCAGTAAAGTGTAAATTGCTGATGAACTTTCATTGTCATTTTGACCCCAGAACCATAATTCATTTGTGTTTGCATTGTGTTTATCTGGATGCTAAATATGTACTTTCACTTTGAGAGATAAAATATTTTGGCATTTAAGTGAAAGTCAGTTGATATGCACTTGTGCTTTTTTTTCTGCAAGCTGTATTACAGCTTGCATGTGTTCTAATAAGATATATCGAGTCATTTACTAAAGCCACATCAGGAAAAGACTAGTACAGATGAATGTACAATGGCACTTTCACATTTCAGCCCTTTTAAGCAGTTTGTTCAAGAGTGTGAGTGTTCCTGTTTTTCTGCCAGGTTGGGTCCTCTAAGTAATACTTTTGCACTTAACCTACATGAAAGCCAAGTCACTAATGAACAGGAAAACGGCCAGGCAGAGATCTAGTGAGACGAGCTGCAAGACGGAGCAGAAGTGAGTCCTTCTGGTCTCCATGGAAACCAGACCCCAAATAAAGCCAAAGACTGTTGTTGTCCTCTGGAGGAGAGGTAGAGAGAGTGAGGAAGCAGTGAAGCATTGTTTTCTCCTGGGATGGTTACAGCAGCTACAGTATGTAGTTAACTGTATTCCTACTTTGTTGGTGCTGTGATTATACATACTTATTATGTAATAATTTACACTGTTTTCTGCACAGCTCGCTGACATGTGGTGGCTCTGTGTGCTTTTTCTTTTGTTTTCTTGTCACAGCAAACTATTGCGATATATTTGTGTGGCAATATGGAATAGTCAAAAAGTGCCAAGTATTGATTTTTAAATTACATAAATTATTGACAAATTAAACTTTAGGTAGCCTTCTAGAATAATATAATCAATTGCTTTTTCAGTCCACTAGATGCATTTTGTGGCTACAAAAAAAAAAAATGGCTGAAGTGAGATGTACAGACTTAAAACTTTATCTTATTAGATAAAAGACGTTGATAAAGTTTTCCTTTGGGGATATAATTTACAGTTGAAAGAAGGTAATAAACTGCAATATATTGCAATAATCAGCATATTGCAGTATATTTGAAATTGCAATAATATTGTATCGTGGCCAAAGTATTAACCTAAGCCCTAAGGTCCATTAAGACTTTTCTTTTTTTTTACTTATGACATTTGCTCTCTTTGGTTTCCATTTTAAAGATATACTCTGCAGGAATTATCTGTGTCTATTGGCAAAACAAGATGAAAATAAGAAAATGCAGGCAGAGAGCATGGTCCTTGCAGATAAATACACTGCCACACACTTCTAGTGGGTTATAAGTGATGGCTGATTACTTCACATTTTTTAGGAAAAAATCTGCCTAGTGTACCTTTAAACTCAAGATTACACTTGAATATCATACTAACATGCTTGACTTGCAGCTTTACACAAAGTTTTGTTTACATTTTGAATGTGTGATGGTGCGCTTCAGTTTCTCTTTGAGCCTCTCTGACCTAAAGTTAGATTTAACACCATTTTATGCCTCAGAGAGTTCTCATTTCTCAGAGATATGTACATGTACAACAAAATTAAGCTTTACTCAGCCAGATTGTGTGACAGTTGTAAAAATGTGAACATTTTGCTTTTGCAACCCTGTATATTAAAAGCACAAAACACATTATTCCTCATGTATTGTTCAAATCGGACTGTTGCTGTATGACATGTCATCTTTAATTTAACTTTTAGTTTTACTACCCCTTTAATGGCTGAAAATAAAGATGCATCATCAGTTCCAGGTTTCAAAGTCAGACAAGAATGCTTATATACTTGCTTTTAACTCTGCATTTCCGTATCCAGTATTGTTTATAATCTTAGGTTGTCTAGACATGAATGCAACATATTGCAAAATACTATGTCAGGATGTGAAGCAAGGTCACCATACTCGGAACAAACCACAACAACAGCATGGCAGAAAGTGTTTAAGATATTAACTCTTGTGTACATACTGAAGCACTCACAGACATATACACACACTTGTGCATTGATGTCACGCTAACTCGTAGGATGTCAGGAGGTCTCATGTGAGACACAATGAGGCGTTTCAGTGTAATTTCCTCTCTGTGCAGTGTATACACTTGGTAGGGTGCACACATAAACAAACACGCGTGTTTGCATACTGTATTGAGGACCCTTGACGTAATGCGTTCCCTGCACCACGCAGAAAAGGCACCACATAAATGCATGCAGCTCTGTTCTCTCAGCCTGCCCTTTTTGTCCACTCCCCCAACCATCTGAAGGCTGGGAGTGCATTCCTGAGCTTTGTCCCCACTGAGATGTAAAGGTGTGTGTGTTTGTGTGTTGGGTCAGGGCGCTGGCTCTTGCAAAGTTAAGACTATGTTTATATTTGTGCATAGTTATTGCTGGACATGACAAGAAGGTTGATATCATCTGTGCACTTGTTCACATACCGAAAACATGCAGACATTTTTATGTAGTGGCACACATTCATATCTCAATTTGTAGTGAGACCAGTGTTCCACTGAAAAATGCATGTATGGCGATGTAAACCCCCAGATACAACATTACAATACTCCTACTTGTTCAGACACACAGTAAGTCAGCCATTGTTCTGTTAGTGTGTAAGTCTGACACATCATAAGAGACAAAAGAGGATGAAATTATGAGGGTGGCATCTGTTTCATGGTGAGATGGTCAGACAGTTGACAGGGACCGATAACATGGCAGCTTTAGTCTTGTTACAGTAAACGCTGTAGTCTACATTGTGTGCATGACGGAAACCATATATTAAATATCATCTACAGATGCATTTGAATCATCGAAAGAGCTTTTGCTATGACAAGTAAAGCAAAACACCAACAAAAGTAGGTGCATATACAGTACCAGCAGGTCTGCAGCCACTTCTACTGGAAATCAGACCCCAGGCAGAGAGCTTGTCGAGGCTGACAGTGTGTGTGTGCAGGAGAGCAGCTGATAGCAGAGAGCTGAGATGTTAGCAGAGAAGTGAAAGTGTCTGGTGTCTCTGTGTTTACTGTCGTGGCTTGTTAACTGACTGACTGATGGTTTGACTGCAGGAGGAGACGTCCTGTTGACTCACATTGTGGGTTACCCTGGCGTGGGGGCAGTTCGGCTTCTCTGGAGCTCTGTTTGACAAACACACATAGTCACTGCAATGCGGGATAAGTTAAAGAGTGTGTGTTGCTGTGAGCCGGTTCTGTTTATTCAGATGTTTTCCCACAGCCGCCGTAGAAGTGTGGAGGCCTCAGACCCCCACTGGGCTGTTTAGTCTGACGTGTTTCTACAGGTCACTGGGTGGGCATGTGCACATGTACATGTGTCCTCCATTTTTTATCATGACATATCACTGTCCACATTCATATTCTCAGTCATGCACCAACTTTCATTCACTCAGTAAAGTTCCTCTTGATCATACATGACCTGTTACATTTTCCATCAGGTATCTTTAGCTTTGTTTTCTAGAGAGTTTTGAATGTGTCAAAAAAATAAAGGATTTCTTTGTGGATTTATCTTCATACACTCCCTGTAATCTGTCATTGTTGGAGGTGTCTAACACTCATGCAGCCTGAATCACCACCTCTGTTTTTGACTCTATTTTCAGTCTTGGTTTTGTTGCCACTCGTGCTCTTGCAATTACGCCACTGAACGTGTGGTTCCTTTTGCAGGCGCACATTAATGTCGTGTTTACCCACAAAATCCCATCAGTCAGCATTCACAACATTCTCTCTCACACAAGGAAGAACATCATGTGTTTGGCGCCTTATGCCTCACTCTGAGTCACCCTATGGTTAGGGTGTTGTGATGCTTTCCAGAAAGGCACTGAACAATATGCTCATGTTTACGTTCGCTTTGCTTTATCACTCAGGATTACCAGGACTGAATGTCTAGATGTGTGTCTTAGTTTAGTCACACTCAACACTTCACTTTGTGGTTCCTCTTTTTTTTCCCCAGTTGCTCAGGGAGGGTGTGGAGTTTCCTTTCGTGTTTTGTCTCTAAATGTTAGTCAATATTTAATAGCTGTCCTGCGTTTCTTGATGTTTTGGATTCCCTTTGGCTTCAACTGAGGATGAAGAATCCAGCTGGCAGAGTGACAGATAACATGGATGGATGTCTGTATTTTTTTTTTATCAAGTTTCTGGACATTGGACAATATGAAAAGTTCATGTCATCATTGTCCTGGCCAAAATATTTGAGTTTTACAATATTATCCCAATAATCATCAAAATTTTACTAACCTTTGCCTTAGATTGTTGTTAAACAACCATGCGTACTGCATCACAGAGAGGACATATATCATTTTTTGGGGAAATCAGATAATGTCAAGAAGCCATGCTTTTAAAGTATTTCAAATGTAATCATGGCTTTTAATATGACATATGCCAATGCTAGACTAAGATCTTTTAGGTTTTTTGGGTTTGGTGCATATACAACCTTGGCCAGCAGTCACTGTAGCCCATTTTACTCTGCCTGTTCAAGATGGGAATTTGGAGTCATTATTCCAAATTGCCATTCTTTATAAAAGGTACAGTTGCAGAATGTGGGGACAGAGTTGTCTCACCTTTAAGCCAGCAGCAGAGGTAGTAACAGCACCAAATCACCGCCTTGGTAAAAGGGACAGTCAGGAGGACAGGACCATGGACAGGACAGCTGTGACGTTTTGACGATGTTTGATATATGCGACGCGCTGCCGGGAGATTTAAAAAGCAGCTAGCAGCAGTTAGAGGTTAACTCAAAGAGGAAGAACAGTGGCAGAAAATTCACCATATCACAGGGATGGTAAATGAGTGTTATTGCCATGTTATGCCATTGTTATCATTTATAAAGCACTGCAGACGGGTATGTTGTACGTCGCACTAGAGGCCGATGTTGTTTTTAACACCTTACACCTCTTGTTTCTGTTATGTTTGCATGCAATCTAAAATCGCACAGTGGAGCAACATGATGTTGCTGTTGTTAGGTTTTGTGTAAAAATGCGAAGGCGGCATAAAGAGGGGACTTTGTAGCTGGCCTATAGCACAATCTCTGTGTCAAAGGTGCTTTTGGGGGGCGACCTGTAGCTCATATGTTAGAGTGTGCTAAGTCATCTGCAGCAGCTTGGGGTTGATTCCAGTCCACGGCCCTTTGATACATGTCATCCCCCCTCTTTAGCCCACGTTTCCCATCTATATATTTTAAGTCTGTGTAATATAAAAAAATGCTTGCTGACATGTTGAGAAACAGTGAGATTCATTTTCTTCACACCCCCTTTATATCACACAGCTACACCCTGTATCTCCCTTACTATTAATATTTTCTGAGGAAGTGTGAGTGATTAAAAAATGCTCTCTCTGGAGAAGTGAAACTCTTCAGTTCATCGGATTCTTTACACTGAAAAAACTTTATTTACTTTTGCTGAGAAAGAATCTTAGCCCCAAGAGAGGAAATAAAAATGCAAGAATATATCAATCAGGCCCAGTGCCATTACTCATGCACGTTGAATGTAATGTTGTGCTTCTCTGTCTCTTCAGGCCAGGAACAAGGAGACAGGAGTTTTGGCTGCAGCCAAAGTAATCGAGACAAAATGCGAGGAGGAGCTGGAGGACTACATGGTTGAGATTGACATCCTGGCTAAATGTGATCACCGCTACATTGTCAAGCTGCTTGATGCATTTTACCATGACAACAAACTGTGGGTAGGTGACACAGGAAGCTGGTTAAGATGACCAGCTTTGAGTGCAAACCACAAACCTTTCAACCCTTCTCTCTTTTTGTTTAATTTTTCTCTACTTAACATCATCACACATTTTGCTCATTTTGGCACTTAAACTTGACAAAGAAAAAAAAAAAACACAAATTGATAAAGTGAGTTCAGAAGAAAGTGTTCTTTAACAGACAGTATGCTGCTGTGTGGAAACACTGTGGTCAAGGCTGCTGTTATATTACACCAGTGCATAATGTACAAAAGAGACTTTAGCTGCTGTCTACATTGTTACCCTCCTGACAAGATGTACTCTTTCCGCTATATTTAAGAGTTTCTGTGGTCATCCATCAAGTTTTCTTTACAACTTCACGCAAAACTGAGCAATCAGCAGGGAAGTGGAATAACAGACCTTTTTACCATGTATGTTGGCAGGCTCGAGGGATGTTTCATTTCAATCTGTGACTGCCTTGTTATATTATTGCAACAGCATCTCATCCAGAGAATATTTCTCCTACGTATTAAAGCTCTTTTGAATAATAAAGATAAGAAAAGTGGATTGCCCAAATGAGGATGACAGACGACCCCCCCCTAGGGTGAAATGGTGACATAATGCATCAGAAATGACCCGATCCTCACCCTGATGTTACTGCAAGAATGAAGATCAATTACAGTTCAGTGTTTTCTGCTGCCGAGAGTTATTTTCCCTCTCCACACTCTCCCACTGGGTCAAGTGTTAAACTCCCTCTGTAATCTCCCACTCTATCTGGCCAAGAAAAATAATAGTGACCTCATGCTGGGGCATGACCTTGAATATCTGAGGAATTACAAGACGTGTTTAAGACTAAAGATAGTCATGTTAGTTTTTTTTAACCCCTCTAACTGTGATACTATAAATTTAAGAGTTAAATTAAGATTTAACGGTTCGTTTCTTCTCTAGTTTCCTGCCCCTCCCTCAGTTATCAGAACAAAAGTAATTAAGTTAAGTATATTGTAAAAGTTGAATTATTTTTCAGTCCTTGTTGATTGGGCAACACCCATGGTTACCATGTTAAGAGCAAGTGCGGTTTACTGCCACAGCAAACACTCGTAAAGCAGCTACTTAGTCAGAAATACAACAGACAGAACACTGAAGAACACTGGTATATCTGTTTATAGCGCAGCCAAACAAACTCACGTTGTTTTAATAAAGAAGTCAGTCAAAAATCAGTGCAACCATGATCTGATTTGATGCCATGCACAGGCAAATAGTCAGGGCACAGTAAGGTAGGTTATGTTAGTGAGAAGTGGATTATTATTATATTAATTATTGATATGACAAATACAAATTAACCTTAAGGTGGCCCACTAGAATAATATAATCAGTTGCTTTTTCAGGTCCACTAGATACATTTTGCTGCTGCAAAAAAATGGCTGAAGTGAGATGAAATGACTGAAAACTTTATTTCATTAGATTAAACAAGATGTTGATAGAGTTTTTGTTTGGGGACATAATTTACAGTTTAAAAAAGGTAATAAATTGCAATATATTTTATCGCAATACTCAGCATATCGCAACATATTTTAAATCACGATAATACTGAATTGTCACTTAAGTATCGTGATAATATCTGATAATTCTCACCCCTAGTGTCTAACAGGTTATCTTCTTCCATCCACTTCTGTCATGCCAAAAATGACAATTGCCTTGTTTTTTTAACAATTCTGACAAGTTTGCTGTGACTGCTTCATAATAAAAGCAGGTCCAAAGTGAGCGCTTTTAATGTGAAGCTAAAGACACAGGAACAAAGAGAACCACTATAAAGACACATAGTTACTGGATGTAAAGTTGAATGGCTACTGCAGAAAATGCAGGCCATAAACAGTATCGAAAATTTGGTTTGATTGCACGAAAATCTTAAGTATTGTAAGTATTATACTAAAATTCTTGTGTACAGCACATGTCAAACCTGACAAACCATCTAGATGTGACGTTTTTTTTGGACTCTACACACATGTATATACAAACACATGGCTATGCCACAGCCCCAGAGCAGAGCTAGCCGTGGTTGTGTTGGCCATAGCTAGAATTCCAGAGTGTGGAAGGTGAACGTCCTCCATCAGTCAAAGCTTGACTGGAGACTGTTAGTTTGTGCTGATAAGTCTAATGTACAAACATCCCTTCCTGCAGCATTTAAACCACATGCTTCCTGTGTCTGTGTGGCTTCAGAGTGTCAAGTGTTATTTTTACCATCTCACTTCCAAGCTGTGCCTAGATACTATTGTTTTCTTCATTTTAGATCATACACAAAGTCATCTAAATCCCTTTGTAAACTGTTATTCAGCCTTTATTTTAGAGCAACCAAATTTTCTGGGTCAGTATAACTTACAGTCAAAGTGGACACATGAGCATCCAACCGGCAGTAGAATAATTATATACAGCATGACAAAGTGAGCAAACTCTGTCCCTTCATGAGTGTGTGTGCTAGCCTCAGGATCTCAACAATTAGCCTAGTGGTTGGCGGTCAGGCCTCAGTAACCTCCAGCTGGGTGGACTGGGCAGGGGTGAGGTGATGCATTCCAGTGCCGACCCACCCGTTCTGCTTTCTACTGAGTTAGGGAAGGACAGAGGAAGAAAGAGAGAGAGAGACAGACAGTGAGAGAAGGGCTGTTTGTTCCTGTTTCAGGAACAATCTGGTCTTGAGGCTAGAAGGGCAGTGAAGCCCACAGCGTGAGAAAAAGAGGGCCTTTAACATGGGGATGGGACTGCTGACATCAGCACACTGAGAAGAACGAACTGAGTGAGGGGGAAAGAGAAGGAGAGGAAGGAGAATAGTTAAACAGATAAAAAAGAGATACAATAAACACAGAGGAGAGCTCACACACATTATTTAGAAGCATAGTTATGCCTGCCTGGCTAAAGGGACTGTTCACTCATATGACCAAAAAAAAAAAAAAAAAAAAACATCCACATGTATCTCTTTTTTTTATTTTGACATAACCCTTCCATGAGATTAATGCCGCTACCCAAATACTAGTAGAAGCCCTGGGGACTTGTCTCTAGTGGAAAGAATCTAAAGAAAACCCTGCATCAGCCGGAGTATTGGTGACACTGTTTCTAAGAAGATTTAGCTTGAAAGTCTATTTTATATGCTATGAGCACCATAAACATCTGCCTCCATTATGTTGGGGTTGAAACACAAATCTTAGAGCATTGCGTCTTATTATCTTATTATCACATAATCTTGGTACTCGTTCACAGAACAGGTTGTTGCTTCACACTTGTTGCTTCAAACCTAGACAAGAAAGAATGTCATTCTCTTACAGTGCTCCTTATACATGAAATAATCTGCATAAGACTTCAAACTTGGGCACTCTGCCGCCCTTAGGGCTGTTTAAATGCCTTATTTCTGATCTTGCTTTAATTGAGTGTAAATGCCTTTAACTATACATCTACACCATAACACATTTATCATGCTGTATTCTACCTTTAGCGATCGTGTATTGCTGCTGTTGTTAGTTGTTTTGTATAATTTCATATCTGTTTTAATTGATATGCATGGTGGTTCTTTGTTTGCTTATAGATAGTTTTTAACATCTTTGTTTATGTTCATTGAAAATGAGGGTCTCCCTCAGTTGATTTCCTCAGTCTTAAATAGAGGCAAAGCCCGCAAAACTGCCTGCATGGCAAGATACCGCTAGGGGTAAGTGAGACAATATGGGTTTTTCGGGTCATTCTGGGAATCAGAGCAGAGATCCAGGAGAAATGTCTAATGAAGGAGGTAAATTATTAAAATAGGTTGGTGCTTTTTGGTCGTGAAGATTCAGTGAATAATAGGAACAGCTTTTCACTCCAAAATAGAAGAAGTATATGGGCAGTATCTATAGACTGATGATACGATATTACAGAGGAGCTAACAGATTAGATCAGGGTTGTCAAACTGCTTTTGATTCATGGGCCATGTACAGCCCAATTTGATCTCAGATGGGCCGGACCAATATAAAACCATCATGCAATAACCCATACATACCATCAGCTCCAATATTTTTCCTTTTTTTTGTTTGTAAAGACTTACAGGTACATTCTGTAGATGTTCATCCTTTTACAAAACAGATTACCAGCCTGAGATGTCTTTAAAAAAATAGTGCAGTTTCAACAGTATGTCTCCACATTCAGTCAGTCTGCTTCTCGTTGTCGTTACATCTGCATTTATCCATACATTTCCTGACACAGATTGTTTTGAAATGAAGCTGCTGATTGACAATATTTTGCACCATGTTCAATATCTTTAAACATGGTCACAGTAAGTATTCATTGTTATATCAGACAACTGTGTTATAGTCAGGGTGGAAAAGCCTTTGAAGTAGGCAACACATTGTTTAACTTCCCCCTGGAACCTAGCGTCTCTTTGTCTAGTCATCTAGTGGCTGGATTGGACCCTTTGGCAGGCCAGTTCTGGCCCACGGGCAGTATTATTGACACCCCTGGGTTAGACAGTGTAACTTACATTTTGCAAGGTGCTTATCCCAGTAAGTATTTTATTTCTTCGGGTGTTTGTGTTCCCAGATTCTGTACTGTATATAATTCTTTTCAAGAGCCTTAAGTTTGACAAAGAAGGACGAGACCCTTATTTAGTTTAGACAGTATTTTTTTAAATGTAATCATCTATTTACTGTGTGTACACATACAGTGAAGTGTACATACTGTCACCAGCTATGGTTGCTTGGAGATTTTTTGATGACACTAGAAGTGAATCGATAGAAGTCAGCCCGTCGTGTCTTTGTTGGCACAACCTCACAGATCACTAAAGCATTAGTCATGTTCATAGAGTGACAAAGTACAACAGTGTGTCTGTGTGATTCAGGTTTTATATGCTCATATTTCTTTCTTTATTCAGTATTGCCATTTCTTGGCAAATAGCGTTTTACATCCTTCAGACTTCTGACACAATGAGGTGGGAAATAACCTGTGAAAGTAGAGAGCTGTGAATCGCAGGAACACTGCAATGTCAGCGAGGCCTGCTCCATTTATACGAAAGCTTTTTGGATTTTGTAGACTGTGTCTAATTTGGTTCAGCTTGACTCAAAAGAGAAGAAGAGCCATTCTGATTGATTTTTGGGTCTTCCGTGTGTGTGTGTGTGTGTGTGTGTGTGTGTGTGTGTGTGTGTGTGATCACTAAAGCTTGTGTCTGCATGTGTGTTCAACCCATAGTAGGTATGCTTTGCATGTAGCTTGACCAGTTGGGGCACATTCTTCCCTGCAGCACAACACATGATCCAGAATTGTTTCAGGCAGGGAGAGCAAATCTGGCTGCAGAGACAGCAAGAAAAACTGCTTCTGAAACAGCAGTGTAATGTACAGCTGTTTAGGTTGGGCAGTACAGTGTGTTCATACTGAAGGGTAGCTGATTTAATTTAGGTGGGTGGTTTTTAAACACAGGAGAAATAGAAATAATGTATATTTGCTTAGCGGTGAACGGGAATAGGGAAATGGTTTGTACTGAAATGTGTACACATCACACACACACTATATGGAGATATAGTTGAAAACACTTCACAATCCAAATTTCTATCCTTTGAAGACTTTAAAAATGACCATATCTGCAAGAGGTGTACCATATAAACTAAAACCCATCTAATACTGGATTTTTGAGTGTGATAATGATATTAATATCTGTTCAAAAGTCACAGTAACAATATATTTATTAATTTTGAAACATAAACAAATGACATAACCAATCTAGAGCAAAATTTTTTTTTTAATGTGCTCTACTTGCTGGTTTGAAGTGGGCGTGGCTATGTTGGAAAAAATGTGATGTCACCACCTGCATTTCTCGACCAATTTAAATTTAGCAACATGAGAGTCAGAATCCACGGCAACTACACACAATCTCCAGCTAAAGCAGATTAGCATAGTTTTTTAGCGTTAAACGTTTATTATTTTACATCAGAGAAATGTGTTTTTCATATATTCAGTTGTTTCTCATTTAGACACAAGTATTTTATCAGGTGCTTTAATGAACTTAAGTCATGTCTTTGTCTTTAGAAACAGAGGTCAACAACTGAAGGCAGATCTTTGTGATAAAGTAACAGCGAGTAACACACAGGCCAGCCTGTCTCTCCACTGTCTGTCATTCAAAGGAACCTTAGTGAAGTGAAACATCCTCGATAACGCATGACAAAACCCAAACTAATGGGGTTTGTCAATCTGTACTTCACAATAGGACATTGTTTCACCTGGAGTGCTGCACGCCAGGCTTGACATTCCTCCTTAAAGTTTTCCTCGAAGTGTGTGTGTGTGTGCGCTTGTACATGCTACACAGCGAGGACCAAAAAAACATATTTTAGCAACAGAGTGAGGACATTTTGTTAAGTGAGGACATTTTGGCCAGTTCTTACTTTTTCAAAGGCCTGTTTGAGGGTTTTACAGTTTGGTCTTACGGTTCAGGTTAGAATTAGGTTTAGGTTAGGGTTAGAGTTAGGGATTTAGTTGTGATGGTTAAGGTTAGGGTAAGGGGCTAGGGAATGCGTTCTGTCAATAAGGGTCCTCACACAGATATAAAGTACAAGAATGTGTGTGTGTTCATGCATCTAGGTATGCATGGAGGCATACATAGTTTCTGGCATTCATCTGCACCTGGGATGTTTGCACCTTTTTGTACTCATAATTGTCTGTGTGGCTTTGTCTGAACTGAAACTCCACACCCTGTCCAGTGCCAGGTTAATGCTTTGACAGTGTTGTCATAGCAAGCAGGACTGGGTGATTAAATAAGAATGACATCACACAGCAGGTATGCCGCACACCACCTAGGGTTGATCTTTGACCATTTGGAATGAAAAAAATCGAGATCAGCTGCTCTGCACGGGATGATCATAAACTTCTTCAGTGTCTTTATTTTCTTTGGTTCCACTTCTACTCAAATGAAACATTCAGAGGGTTTTCTGACAGACGTGTGCGTGTGTGTGTGTGTGTGCCAGAGAGAGACTGACTATGTAAGGAGAGGAAATGAAATTGTTGGAAGTTGCTGTTAGCCAACAAGACACCATTTAGGGAGTGTGTTCTCAGAGTCTTTTTTTCTCTCTGCTGTCTCTTTCTCCCTCTGTGTTTTTACTTCACTGCTGAACTGGTATTATCTGTTTGGCAGTGTGTCCCAGGAAGTGTGTATAGTTACAGCTGACAGTTTATCACACACTTCAGTCTCAATCCAGCTGTCCACTTTGCAAAGAGAGTGTGTATTTTAGCACTTTCACCACAGATGTCAAAGAGTGTTTGACTGATGTAGAGCAGGGGGGCTGCTGCAGGTAGCGATGACACAACATTGACATCTCATCTTCTCTCCTTTTTTTCCCCACATTTTGCTTTGGTTTGCTTTACTTATAACAAAGAAGTATTTTTTTTTCCCGCTCTTTATTTTGCCAAAGACAAAACAGTGTGAATAGTAGTGACTGTGAATGGTGCACCACCAGTTTGTGTTTAACTCTTGAACTCTTCATCATTGGTGGAGTGGAGTGTATGTTATTAATTAAGCTAACTTTACTGCCACACTCCATTTAAGATTTTTCCTAATTACTCTCAAGCGCCAAAATTTTATGGTCCATTATTGCTGAACTTGTCTAGTCAGAGAATCAAAACAAATAACAGTATTTAAAACATGAAGAGTTTGCATGCTTATGAAAGTGATGAGTTGAGATATAGAAGAAAAGTGCAAGAAAATATTTAATAGATGCCTATGTGATAATGAATAAATATAAGTTTTGCATGTACTTCTGATTAAAACGTGATCTGTTTTGTTGGTAAATAAAATTCCATGATAAATAGGAGATTATAGCTGCTGATTGTGCATTCATAAAGCTGGGTCAAGTTTAACCTCACCCTTTCTCCCCTCCCCCTTTCATTCCCCAGATCATGATCGAGTTCTGCCCCGGAGGTGCTGTGGATGCCACAATGCTCGGTAGGCCTCTCTGTTTTTGCTTTCCGTGTGTTTTCATAAGCACTCCACCTTCCTCCCTGTCACGAGTCAAGTTCCACACCTGCGGCGATGCTGTGACTGCACCTGTCCCTTCAGCATTGACTTCCAGGAAGTGTGGAGACATAATATGTGCTGCCAAACTATGCTATTGTTATAAAGTTCCAGTTCATGCATTGAAAAATCAAGGCATGTTTATTTTCTATCAAAAAAAATATAGAAAACCAGCATTCATACAATACTGATGCTGTGAACATGAGCGCTTGCATAATTTTACCACCCTTGGATGCGCTAAAAAGTAGTCAGACGTAGTGGAGTCCTCTGGTGTGGGAAAACCCCCTGGTCTGTTATTACTGGGTAATCCACATCCTCATAGCTGTCTGTACCCCCACTGCAGCTAACTAAACACAGACACGGTAGAATAAAGTCTGCAGGGCTGGACTAGCTTGGATGTGTGGAAGCTTTTCTGATCTTGGATTACTTATCCAGCAACACTATCCCAGAGACTTCATTGATATCATTACAGGGTTTACATTTTTCTGTTTTCTCTTGTGGAGTTCAAACACTAGATCCGTCCTCAAGACTTTGTTTTGCCATGATTGTATGTACACTGAAAATAGAATCTGCGAGGTGTGCATAATGTGTTTTGAACCCTCTCAACTAGTTTTCTCAGCTCTCACTTCCATTTGGCTCTTCTTCTCAAACCCTCTCCCATACCACTGCACTTAACCCCTCCATCTCCTGTCTCCTGCTTCCATCTCTCCTGCCCTTATCAGAGTTGGATCGTGGGCTGACGGAGCCGCAGATTAAGGTGGTCTGTCGCCAGATGCTGGAAGCTCTGGAGTACCTCCACAGCATGAAGATCATCCACAGAGACTTGAAGGCCGGGAACATCCTTCTTATGCTGGATGGGGACATTAAACTAGGTGAGGGTTTGGACTCTAGCTGTTCTAGAAGGCAATAATTGCATTGACTAGTATTTGTTGTGTTGGCAACATGGTTTTCAATGTACACAGGTCTACAGAGCCTGAAATACGCAATACAGAATGTTCAGAAAGGTTCAAAAGTTCAAACATTTAAAACTTGTGGGTTGGATTTTGATCAAATTTGTAAGGCCAGGAGTGATCAGTCTCTCTTCATGTCCCATCACTCACAGAGAAAACTATATCACTGCCAAAATGATGCAAGTGGAACTAATTC
Organism: Cephalopholis sonnerati; assembly: GCA_019142605.1. Taxonomy (NCBI): domain Eukaryota; kingdom Metazoa; phylum Chordata; class Actinopteri; order Perciformes; family Serranidae; genus Cephalopholis; species Cephalopholis sonnerati. Next base: position 6,605,118 of record JAGQAX010000017.1, on the reverse strand, counting down.
TCCCCACGATCCCGTTGCACATTATACAGGTTATCTATGGAACTCTTGTCTGCTGTTTGGCTTACATATATGCTGCCATATGGGCTAAACACACACATGTATGCTGCTGTCAAACATACACACACAGTCAGAGGCCCCGAACCCCTCCTGCAGCGCTGTAGGAGGGTCATAAGTGAGCATTGTGTGGGGAAAACTGCATTCTTCGAAGTTTTGCATATTTTCATTTATTGGCTTTTTGAAGAGTTCTCCACATTCTTCACATTGCACAGCTGAAGTTGTGTATCCAACCCATTCGCCAGTGTGTTTTGGATTAAATTTCCAGAAAAGGGAAAAAAGGTGTCCTTATGTGCTTTATGTAAGCATTTCTAAATGGCTGCCTCCTTTCTGTATGGGTTTCTACAAGACAAGAATACCTGGGTCTCTTCTGCATGTGTGATGTTTCACTTGTTGTACTCTCATTTGCTCTCTGTTATTTTGCACTCAGCCATGACCAACAAACCAAAAATAGAGAGTAACTATGAGCTGCACAGAGCTTCATATTCAGTTGATGATTCTTTTGTTGAACTTGCTGCACTTTTGTTTAGTTTAATTTGATTCAAAAAGGTTTATTGGTCTGTGTTTTTTATCACAGTTTTTAAAAATTCAAATGACAAATTTATCAGCCACCATGCTCACTGAGCTTGACTTCTGCTCAAGTCCTCTTCCATTGCCTTACACTCCTCCCTAAGACACCACAGTCAGATATAATCACTGGGAGTTGCCTCCTTAAACTCATTAAGTCATGACACTGGCTCATTTACAGTCTCCAAACTTATCTAACTACATGTTAACTCAAACAAGGCAGCAGTTATCTATTCTGAGGTCAGCCAAATGCTTTACATCCACCTACGATTCATGGAAGTAAATGTAATGGTCTTCCATGCAAAAAAAAGGCGCAGAAACTTTTTGGCTCATGTTTATAAAACTCTTAAGCAACTGTTGATCTCGTTGTATGTTCAGTTTAAGAATTTTAAGAGCCTTCATACTTGTCTAGTAAACAAAATATCAAAAACAGCAGAAAAAAAATTGTATTTTTTCCATCATGGTCCTTGTTTTCTTCTGCTTTATTAAGGCAATGATCAGCAACAAAGGCAAGTATCAGTATAGAGCAGGCAACTACATAGAAGGGTTATTTATTAGGGCGGGGGTTAAAATCGATACAGCATATTATTGCATTATTTTTGTGTGGCAATATTGTATCGTCACACAGTGCCATGTATTGATTTTTTTCATTATATAAATTATTCATGTGACAAATACAAATTAAACTTTAGGCAGCCTACTAGACTTTATCTTATTAGATAAAACGTATGTTGACAAAGTTTCTTTTGGGGACATAATTTAAAGATGAAAAGAGGTAATAAATCACAATATATTTTACTGCAATACTTACAAAATATTTAAATTGCAATAATATTGTATGTGATATGAGTATTGTGATAATATCGTATCATGGATCCACTGATGTCTCCCACCCCTAGTTATTTATACTTATGTCATTATCTGAATTTTCCACTTGAAATTATGAAGAAGAAATCACTGAATTCAAGTCATATTTATTGGAGATTCCCTGCTGAAACATCTGCGACTGTCCACTCATTTAGTTCCTAGTGGTGTGGTGCATTGTGGGAACCATTAGGTATGCAGGGGAGAAATATTTGCATATACATTCATAATAATGCTTATTGAGAGACACATGTGGTGATTATTTAAGGGAACAGAGTGTAGGTTAAATCCAGTGATACTGCAGATTTTACAGCAGCTTTGTACTAAAGTGTATTTGACCTTTTGGTTTACATTGTTTACCCCTTTTGGTATTTTTTTTGCCCAGAATATGCTACCAACCTTTATTAATGTTATTCTATGTACAGTAATAGTTGTAGTACTATTTGTTGCCTTCTGTATGAGGTAAAAATTCCTTCTGCAAAAGTCAAGATTGCAGTCTAACATTATATTTTTGACTGTGAGCTCAAAGATATTTGAATTGTAGTCTGCAAAACCAAGACAGTCACTTATGTCCCCATAATAGAACTTGCCAGTTTGTAATTGAAGCAGTCATCCTGCTGCCTTGTGAGTAAAGGCCTCTGCCAAGCACTCAACCCTGGGCACGACACATTCTTGCATGCAGAGAAAAAACACGTGTTGAGCCAAAGTGAAAACAACACCCCTGTAATCTGAGGGTCATGTCAGGAAATGGGGGCAGCTTGTTTGGGAAACGGGACTGCTATAAATTTACCGATTCTTTGCTTTTTGTCTCAATGTCATGACAGTTTTACAAGCTACGAACCATTGTGTACTTCAAGGGAGGAAAAAAGGATGGAAGTTTTTGAACTGGCGTCCCTCCCTCTTAAATGCGTCTGTGGAAGTTCTTTCATGTGTCTCACGTCATCCTTTTTTTTTTGTCTCTTTATTCTTGTAGCTGATTTTGGCGTATCTGCAAAAAACACCAAAACCTTACAAAGAAGAGATTCTTTCATTGGAACGCCATACTGGTGAGTAAGGCGTTACTTTACATTACAACATTACAACACCATTGAGGGAAAGAGCTATGCATGAGCTTTGGGTGGATAAAAGATAAAAATCTGTTTTGCTTGATACAACAACATTGATGTAAAATCCTCTAAACCCAATATAAAGTAGTCCAGGTCATTGATTTAGAACATGTTCTGCAAGCTATTAAAATTACCATATAGCATAATCTCTGTATTGTAGACATATTAACCCTTCATATATGAGCTAACTAAGCAAGGATTATGGTTTGTTGAGAACATATTTCCTGCAGCCCACAACACTTCCATAACACTTGAAAGAGCGTGACGTTGTGTATACTCACAATAAACCCAGTACCACAACTCAGTGCTTTAATGTTGTTGTCACAACACTATGATTCTCCCCTCTGTACCTGAACAAATTGTAAAGACTCCCTTTGAAGTCTCCCCAGTGAACCTTGCTCCATACTGTTGCAGCCAGTTAACCATTGACTAGAACAGGTTATCGTCCATCAGGTATACCCTCCCCAGCTTAATGGAAATATGGCTGTGCCCTCATTTTGCACAATACGAATTAGTCCTGAATAGAATATTGCAGACGTATACCTTTCCCTCTTACTGAACTAATAGCAAAGTCAACAAGAAACAGGGAGCAAACATTTGCTTCTTTGTGCTTGAGTAAATCTAAGAGCTCAGCGGTTGGAGAGCCATTTTGCAGATTGTCAGCAAACATGTGCTGATTGGAGAAGTGTGCTTGATGTTGACATCTGCAAAAGAGTAAGTAAGAGAGAGTGGAAACACTCCTTATCCCCTGCTCAGATAAAAGATATTGTAAATACTGCAGGTTTATCTTTATGATATTAGAAACTATTGAATCATACTGGGATTGATTTCGACTACATGACTGTATTGTTTTGGCAACCACAGATTTTTACAACATGATAGATAAAATCTACTAGTTGAGTAATTTATCAGCTCTGTCACGTGATGCTGATTGGCACAAGTTGTTTTTTTTTTTCTTATTTAGGAGTAGGGCAGGGCAACACATCAATACTATATTGATATCATGATATCAGGCTAGATCTAAGATTCTGGACATCATAATATCTTATGTGCTTTCTTTTACTTTTCTTTTACAATTAACTGAAGTGATCTACTGAACTTACCAGACATTATTTCCCTTTACCCTCTTAGTCATTATATCCACATCATTGATAATTAATTATCAAAAACCTCACTGTGTAAATATTTTGTGAAAGCACCAATAGTAAACCCCACAATTTTGTCGCAATTAGGGGTGGGCGTTATGGCCTTAAAATAATATCAGGATATTTTTGTGTTAATGATATTCTTGACGATATGACAAATTAGTACAAAAATATATATGTATTATTAATTTAAGAAAATAGAATTGCAACAAAATAAGTAATATAGTTTTACAGTTTGCCTTCAAATATTAAATAAATACTAAACAAAAATGATCTCTCATTTTTTTAGTTTGTAAACAACAACAGTAACTCAGAGTGAGATTCAGATTCTGTATAAAATATTAATAGTTCAACAAAATAAAATCTACCAGAAATTGCTCACTTCATTGCTCTCAAATACAAAAATTCTACCTTGGGATCTATAGTACTGCGTGCGCACAGCAAGAAGGGAGAAGGAGAGACACTGTGCTGCTGCTGGCGAAGTTTCTGAATGAGTTCCCTCTGCAGGGAGGTTTACTCACTTACTTGCTTAGAAGAGTCTGAGAATTCCGGGGCTGTTCATAAAACATTCAGGATGCCACAATTTATTCCACACTACTGAAGTTATTCCTTGTTTTGGAACCACCACAGAACCGGTAATGATTTTGAGTCAGTCATGCTTATTGTTGCCGTGGGTAACAGTGTGACGTCAATATATCAACAAGTCAAGATACCGCATGTATTACAATAGGAATTTTTCATACGATATTAAAAATTATACTGGTACTATTGTGAATGAGATGATATGGCACACTCCTAATAGCAATACTGATTATGAGATTTTTACCAAAAATATTGTGACATTTGATTTTTTTTCCATACTGCCCAGCCCCATTTAGGAGCCATTCATTCTTGCATAAACATACACCTTACAAGACACATGAGCTGCCTATAAAGTTCACTAAACCCAGATGATCACTTTAGGAATATCATTGGATGATAATATTCCAAGAAACAAATATCATGTGTGCGTTCTTTTTAATACCTCCTTCATGTGGTCATGTACATTTTATTCCCAGTCATTTCTCAGACAGGTTACATACTGCACATTCTGTGCAATCATTTACACATTTACACAGAAAAGTTAATTTATACTACATGGCATAAGCACTGAGAAAACTCCACTCTACAACTTGTCTACCCCTGTTAAGCATAGTTCAAGGATGAACATATCCATATACAATAAGTTTTGACTTGTTAGCTTTCAAGAAAACCTTTTCTTGTCTCTGTCCCAGGATGGCTCCAGAGGTGGTGATGTGTGAGACAATGAAGGATGCTCCGTACGACTACAAGGCCGATGTCTGGTCTCTGGGAATTACTCTGATTGAGCTTGCTCAGATTGAACCCCCGCATCATGAGCTCAACCCCATGAGAGTGCTGTTGAAGATTGCCAAGTCAGATCCCCCCACCCTGGACCAGCCACACAAATGGTGAGGATGCTCTAGAAAGAATCTGAATTCAGCTTTTGTACATTGCTTAGTTAGATATATCATATAGTATGTGCAGACTGTGAAGAGAAGGCAGGGATATGTTAACAAGAATATTGGAGTAAATTGAAATACAACCCCAGTTCTGCACAATCTATGATTCATCAGTTATGACACAGAGTATGATAGGTGGACAGGGGCTTCTATCTTCCTGTCTGGATTTCACTGAATAATCTCATTTCATTCTATCACCACATTTTTGCACACTCAGTGTCCTGTAATTTATTGTAGACACTTGGTGTATCACATTGTCCTCCCTCTCTCTGCCTGCAGCTCATTTTGCCCTTTCCAAAACCACAGCAACAACTCAGGACTTAAGCGAGTGCCAAACTATAACTTTCTGCTTATCAATTTTATGAGTCTGAATGTTCCATAGCAGCAAATTTAGTGCTGCAAAAGTAAAGTTATCAGGTGCTGAAAGGACATTTGGGATGGGGAGCCCACTCATCATTCTTGTTGAAGGCTTTGTTTTATAAAGTGCAGCTGTGCACAAAGATGATCCACACATACCAACATCACATATCTGGAAATGTTCTGCTCAAATGTTTTGTTATGTTGTAACCATTCCTTCATCCCTCCCGTCCCTCCCTCCCACCTTTCTTCATACCTCTTATTTTTTGATTAACACTGTTTTCTTGTGCTCACCCAAGGTCACAGGACTTCAAAAATTTCCTGAAGACAGCTTTGGACAAAAACCCAGAGACTCGTCCCACTGTAGTACAACTCCTTGAGGTAGGCCCTGTTGCAATGTGCAATTATAACCTAGCAAATGTTACACAATGCTGCACTTTGATTATATGATGGTCCATTGTCCTTGCTCTGTCCTTATCTTGCACGGACACACACACATACAGGGCCTTTTATTCTTCTATTTTAAGACCTGAATGGAGTGATCTATGCCAGGGGGGTGAGCTGTGCCCTGTGGAGGGCACTGGCATGTGATCAGGGAGGTAGAAGGTGGGGTAGAGTGGGAAGAGAAGAAGGATGGTGCAAAAAGTGCAAAAAGTTAGGTGAAAGAACAAAGCTAAAAAAAAAAGAAGGGGTGGGGGTGGGGAGGGTAAACATTCAGGACTTTTGGAATTGTTCACTTTAAAGCACTCTCAGGGCTCTTATAATATTTCCATCTAAAGGACAATGGAGGTTTTAGTGCCAAAAAATTTAGAATGATCACAATAAGGGATCACAAATTCACTTTGTTTTCTAGCAACAGCGAATGCACGTAAATTCAGGCTGGTGAAACTGGAAGGAAATGACTATCAAATGTTTACATGTAAGTGCACTTTGGCACAGCTGGGATGTTGCTAATGAGAAGCTGATGACAGTATTTCTGGCAGTGAAACACTGATGTCTGAGGATGAGCTTTGACAAAAGTTTCTCAGAGTCCCAGGCAAGAAAAATGAGAGAAAAAGTGAACAGGGTGTGGATTAAAGCACAAGCGCAGCGTCTATTAAAATTCAGAGCCACAGTTTCCTGTCTGTATCCCACAGCTGAGGGAATGCCAGCTATTTACATTCCCTCTCTCAGCCAATAGTATGTCTGGATAACCCTGAGCCCGCCACCTCTGGCCAATTAGAGAGAGGCAGAGATGAAAAATCCTAGACCCGGGCCCGTTGGGAATTCTGCATGTGCTCTCCAGTGGGGGGGAGAAAGAGACGGGCGCGGTCCGGTTTTTGGTGCTGGAGGTTTTAGATGTTTATCATGCCTGCTGCTCCTCACGGCTGTCAGATAGTATTTACTGTAGATAGTTGTGCAATGATCGCATTAAATTCTGCTGTGCGATGGATGCTGAATGAAATCAGATTACTGGAAGCTACCATCAGTGTATGTGACAAGTTCTTGCAGTTATTCATTGGAGTGTATGGATGTGGAAAACAGATGTAGTGCAGGAAGTGAACATGAAGTTTATAATGAATCATAGATAAGAGTGTCTGGAGTGTAGGTGCTAAACTGTATGAGGTGTGTGTGTGACTGTTTTAAAAGGGGGAAAAGAAGGACAGAGATTCATAAAGTCTTTGTCATCACGACTTTTAAAAATAGTATTTGTTAAAAACATATTTGAACCTCTTGCTTTCCGTCTGTTCCCCATGTGTGCCTTTTAAAGAATGTATACAAAACAACATGACACAGTATCAGTCACTGTGGCTGTGGGGCTGGCAGGGGACCATCTGGATGACTCGTACTCATTACAGTGAAAATAGCCTCTCCTCCCACATGGTTTCTCATGGTCAGGATCTCTCCAGTGTTTTTGGCATAGCTGCTTTCATTCCTGTATCATATTGGATGCTTTTCTGTTTCTGATCATAGCATGTCTATAAGTTGGGCGATTTTACCATGGGAGTGTTAGGCTATTTTGTCTCTGAGCCAGGGATTTGATGTGGTTTCTCAACATTGACATGTGCAGCCAGAAACACATGCGTGTACTTCTATACTTGTGAGTACCCTTAGTGACATCACGTATTCTCTAGCCCTGATCCGTAATGCTGACTATCATGTACATGCTGGAGGCTGAAAAATAATGCCAACAAAGAAACTACAGTTCTTTAAATGGCCACTTGAGGCTGGCTCCAGAGGCCAGTCAATCCCCATGTTAAAAATGCCCAACTTTACAGCAAAATTAAGTATGTTTACAGCCTGGTCCAAACAGTTTGCTCTCTGTAGCTAATTTCCCCCGCCAAGACAACTGGACAGTGGATGGATTTTTACATAACTCACTTGTGTATACTTTATTAAGGCTAAAAGTTATGCATAATTAATTGTGGACTGCTTGAGTAAAATGTTTTCTGCCAATAGTGTCCTTAGCTTCTCAGTCAGATCCACCTCTCGCTCCTACACAACCAGCCTCTCATCCAAATATGGTCACTTCTGTTTTCAAAAAACCAAGATCGCTTGCAAATGGCAAATTTCATTGGTTAATTAATTATTTTTTCTTGCATATATTGAAGATACTGCATGTGGTGGAAGGCACAGGTGCTGTGTTCTAAAAACAGGACATAATGTTGGTTATTGTAGTTTGGTCCGCTGATTTATCACAGCTGCACATCATTAACTTCTGGTTCCAAAAAATAAGATGGTAACGGCCATAATGCTGAACTCTGGGCTTTAAAATGGGAGTCCACAAATCAATGGATGATGTCACAGTAGCTACTTCCATTATGTTTACAGTCAATGGCCTAAACTCATCCCTTATTCTGACATTAAAGGACAAGTTTGCCCAAATGCCAACATTTATTTTTTTTCTCACAGATACTGAAGATACTGCGTGTGGTGAAAGGGACAGATGTGATGGTGTTTAAAAAATAGGACAGGAAGTTGGTTATTGTAGTTTAGTGCGCTGGTTTGTTGCAGCTGTGGCTGTGACGCACAGCTAATGGAGGCAATTATGCTACTTGATGGTGCCCAGTTGCCACAATTTGAATTTGCTCTCCCTCTCAAAGTCTTAACTCAGTCAAATCTGAACATATGGACATCATACACATATTTTTAGTAGCTTACACTTTCCAAGGATATCATTATACTCCAGTGTCCGTTGTGAAATAACCTCCATTAATCCAAATATATAAATCAAATAATCAAAGGCTATTGCTCCAGAAGTGATATCAAAGGAATCCTGTGATAGCCTGCACATCCATGGTTACACTGCAAACAGAAACTGCTAATACTTAATTCAGCATACTTTTAAAGGCACATTCTCAGTTTTGTCTGAGGGGAGGTCCACAATGTCAGATTGGTTGATTTAATGTGTCTAGGCTGTGAAATATATTCATTCCTCCCATTTCTGCTAATGAAGTTGAATGAAGTTTTGTCTGTGGTGCTCAAAGCATTGACAAATTACATTTTAAAAAAGTATTCATTTTCAAAGAAAATACATGTAGGAACTATTTTTCAGCAGACTGCAGTTCCTGGGAGGTCTGCGGAATACACAGAGTGAGGGACTTTTCTCAGACTGATATTTCAAAATTTGGGCAAATAAAAGTCAAGTTGATTTCATTTTTGCAGACCAAAATTACTGCTTGCCTAACACCAACCCTTGCCCCAAATGTAACCTAAACCTAATTATAACCTAAACCTTAAAAACATGTCTTAACCTCCGAACCACCCTCTGAAGAAGTCAGGACTGACCACAGTGCCCCTGCTTTCCCAAAAATGTGCTCACTCAAGGTCTAAAACTCAAATTTATCCTCACAAAGACCTCACAGAGACAAATCCACACACTCCACTGTCATTGCTACACAGGTTACTCTGCAGCCCCCTACTCTGGTCCCCTAATGGGCCATATTGTTCACATTTAACCTTTTCACGCCCAGCCGTGCATGTAAGACCCAAAATCACCAGCCTCACTGTCTGAAGCAACGTGAAACCTAAAAGGGAGGACATAAGCTCCACTGATCCACATCTTCATCCATAATGGCAGAAAAAAAACCAGCTAGATTTAACAGAGCAGCAAAACTACACTGTTTGCTTTTTTCCCTTTGATGTACCTCAAGGAAGCTGTGTTTTTAGCTTAAACACGGGAGGTCCCAGTTCACTTGTTACAATAAACAGTTGGATGAAATCTCAGATATTCGCTACTTTAGATATACTAATGGTGCCTGAGGGGAAAGGATCAGAAATATACAGATACTGTGTTGTTTTGATCCAATAATGAATTTTACCTTACAGTGCATGTAGATCACTAGTGGTAACTGGGCCAAAAAAACTGCTGATTAAAGTGAGTCTATTGTATAATTACATATCTCTAAAGAGTTGGCTAATTCATTTTCCTTTTGAGCTGCATCACTCTTTTGAAGAAAATCTGAAACTCAAGCCTTAAGAAAGTCCATAAAGACACAATTTTACTGTTGAAGTAGTTGAGGAGTCAATGGCCTATGCACAGGAGCTGGGTTATTTATTTACTTTTGCCCTTTAAATCCATGTACCCACTGCAGCACCGGCTCAACTGTCACACCCACTTCCAAGCTTCACAGACTCAAACATAAATTCCTAAATACTGCTGGAGCATTCAATGTCCCTGCAAATCTTGGAAGTCCCAGTGTTAGTTAGTTTCAATCTGCACCACCACAGGTTCGTATGGCTTTAACAGTCACTCAGCATGTTGGTGTGTGCTCAGGAAGTGGTGGTGTGGTTGTTGGAGCCTGAATCAGTTGTGTGTCTTAAATGAAATAGTGAGGCTCTCCTCCGCAGCAGCTGTCAAGCTTGTGTTGAAATACTTGACCATAAAATTTGCTGAGTCAAATAAGGAAGGCTGAGCAGGATTTTTTAATATATATAATTAATTTTTAAATATCAATTCCATGCCGTTTTTGACAGGAGTCCCTAAAAATTCCATAACCATCTCAGCCCAAATCCTGTTATTATTTAAGTTATTTTTGGTTTAACCCTTGCAACTTGGAGCGACATCTCTTTTCTTGTGCTGTCTTCAGACACCTTTAGAAAGTATTTAAACCTTAGAACCTTAAGCAAATTGGTAGTGTCTTTCAAATACATGGAAAAAAAGGCATTAAGCAGCTTGGTAAGAATTGTTCCACAAATTGAAAAAATGAAAACAAAAAGATTTATCAAATGATTAAAAAAAAAAAAAAGAAAAAAGTTAGGGGAAAACTCTACTGAAAATTGTTATGATTATTACATTTTAAAATTATTTTACAGAATTATTATCATTTTTAAGCTTTTTTTAGGTCATTTTCTTGTTTGTTTGTTTTTTACCATCTTTTTTGTTGTTGCTTTTTCTTTTTTTCTTTTTTGTACTAATTTTCTTGTTTTTAATTTTCTCTTTTTACTGATTTCTCTTTTACTTTAATTTTTTTGGGGTCATTTCTTCTTTTGTTCCTCATTACCTTTTTATCATGTTTTTAAAAGAAATCAAGCCAATTTGCTCTGGTTTCAATGGATTAAACAAAAATGTTTGTTGGACTGAGTGGTAGTATATGGGCTACTTTTGCTTCTAAAGCTTGGAAAATTAGGCAAACTAGACTGCATAAAAATAGAATAAAGAAAGACTGTGTATAAAGATAGACAACATGTCTCCACTTCCCCCCCAAAAATGAAGCCAAAATATCCCACATTCAGCTGCTGCCATCTTGCGCTGGTGACGTACGTTGGAGCCAGAGTCTGTGCAGTAGTGATTGAGTTCCCACCCATCTGACCCATCAGAAGTGGCATCAGTGATCAGGAGCACACAGATTGGCACACACAAAGATACTACATTGATATCAGAATACAAAGCCCTCATCTGAGTAGATCTTTTCTGTTGGACACAATGTAGTTGTACATATTTTCAAGTATAATGTTATAATGGTCAAGTTGAGATTCTATCAGCAGTCAGTTAAAAGTCTATTGAAAATTTGCAATCAAGTCTATAGATGTGGTTGTGGCTGTGCTAGCAGTACAAGGAACAAAAATCAAACTGTATCTTCCTAAATCAATGATCAAATGATCTCAGGTTGAAGTAACGGTTTGACATGAGGTCTCCTGTAGGTTTAATCTTGGGTCAAAGATAAGATGACCCAGTGTGAGCCAATGAAAATGCACATCAGTCATAATACACTCTGTGTGACACAGGGCCTAAGGCACCGCCCTCTGGGGGGAATTATAAGTTTTTGGCGAATCCTGGTTTTGACAAGGGCAACAACAGAACATCCAAATGTAGACACTAACAATACTAAGACCCTTTGTGTCCATAATTCCAACCAAACATTTGCTGTAAATGTAAAATGCTTGGGTATATTTAGCGTTTTTTTGTTTGTTTGTTTGTTTGTTTTGTTTAATCAGATGTTTTTAATACTCTTATTCATGTATTACATGGTTGGACGGCACTCAGCATTTGCACTACCTGACTCATCAGACTGACGGTTGTTAGTCACTGGAGAAGTTAAAAGCTGAAGCCTAATGCAGTCCTCGAGGACAAGCCCCTGCACACACACAACAACTGTGATCAACAAATGGACACACACACACCCACACAGAGCGATTTATACACACTTCATGGTCCAGCACCACTTGTAGCCTTTTCCCTTTATCAGCTGTTCCAATTAAATTACACAGTAGTGCAGAGCATCTGAATAATAGATGATCAGCTGCACTCAACTTTTAATTTAGCTTTTTATTCTCCTTGCTCTCAGCCCATTACTGCTCTGTTTGCACTCTGGCAAAAAAACACATTTTCTCTTTAGCAGCTGTAGAACTAAAGATGACTTGCGATTTTAAGGACATGATGTTAAATTGAACACTGCTACATCACTGTGCCATTAAAGGGAGAGTTGTATTGTAGAGCCACTATTGTTGTAGCTGTTCAGGAACAGACAGGTGGCAGATAGAGTTTCCCCTGCAGTGAAAGTCTCCTGTAGCCTTGCCTCTTATGCCTGTCGCTTGTGGCAGCCCCATGAGCAAACTATTGTTTTTGACTACGGTAACTTTATTTTTCACCAGAATTTTATTTTATACTGTAGCTGGCCTTCATTCATTCCTTATCTTCTTCCCACCTTGTCATTGTCTGTTCAGTGCTCGAAGCATCCCTGGAGCAATCGTCTCATGGCCTAATGATACTTGGATCTATGGATAATATGTTGTGTTTCCCTCCAGCAAATATGGCTTTATGGTGGCAGGGGTGTTCAACCTGTGGTCACATCAAGCCTCTTAGTCTCCCTTCCTCTTTGTGGTGTTTACAAGCTCAATTATGTCAGAATATGAAGCATAAAAAGAATTGCAAGGGGGGGAAAACGAGAAGCTGCCAGAGAACCGTCTTGCTATTTAAGCAGCAGCCACTCTGTGCATTTGATCTGATAATTAATTAACCATCTCTCCTCTGTCCCCTGTGTCCACAGCACCCCTTTGTGAAATCGGTGACGTCTAATCGCCCGCTGCGGGAGCTGGTGGCCGAGGCCAAAGCTGAGGTCATGGAGGAAATCGAGGACAATAGGGAGGAAGGAGAGGAGGACGACGCCATGGAACTCACTGTGGTACCAAACCTAGACTTTTTTTTTCTTCTTTTCTGTCCTTTCATTTTCTCTCCTATCATTGTTTATTTCCCAAAAAGAGAGTCGGCATCTAAGGGTTGTAGAAGTACACGTGATTTGGATTTACAAGGTTAATTAAGGGACAGTGATCTTACTTGTACTGTAAAATCAGATGAGTCAGAATTAGAAAAGGGCCTTCGTTTTACTGCCACCAACTCATGCACATAATTGCACAAAGTCATGCATGTGCCCTGTCCCAAAAAGCACACGTTCTACCTTAACTGTTCCCCTGCTTTAAAGTCTTTGCTTGTTGACCCCTTTGAACAGCATTTTTCTGGTAAACATAGCCTTCCTGGCAAAGGACTGAAGGTCCATCCTGCAGAAGCCATTCATAAATCCACAAAAGGCATAAGATTAGAAAGTGACATACAGTAGTATGAGAGTGCAGTTTACCTCCTGCCCTCTGCACAAACAAAGGAACTTAAACCGGAATACAGGCAACACCCACACAGGGTTAAATATAGGTGCTGCCCTCAGCCTCGCTCCTGCCCAGAGACGCTGTCACATCATAACCACTGATGGAGTGAATTATTTAAGGTTGTGCATTGTTCTCTTGCTATACTGTGACCCTTAATTAAAGACAGACTGTCTACTGTACACCGGGGACCCACAGTAATGGAGGACCCTTGAAATACTCGTGCAAACAAGACACTGTAACAAGACAAATGTGTTGAACGTGGATGTTTTTTCTCTCCATGAAAATTAATGTTTGCACACTTATCTCTTCCTCTCCTCATGTCAACAGTTAGTGTGATGACTTCTGAATTCATTGAGGTGAATAACTTGGCACCAGTGTAATCACTGTGCAGTTTTCCAATGACTGGTCTTTCCAGACATCTTGCAATTCAAACATTGTAGGCATTTGGATTAAGTTTTCTGTAGGTGCTGCTACATGTTGGATTAATAATGAATTGTGTAATTGCTTATTGGCTATTTTAGTCTGGATGTATTTGTCAGGAATATTCAAATCAACTTAAGTGCAGTACATACTGTACAACATCATATGTCTCATCTGGGTTTTATTTAACTATAATATAATTCCAGCTGTCCCCTTTTCTCTTCCAGCACTCTTGCACACACTCAGCAACATTTTGACACATACAGTTACAAGACCCTGAAAGCCAGCCAAGCAGTTATCTGTTTATCTCTTCCTATATATCACACACAGCCAGGCAGAGATGTTTGCTGAGACATTAGGAAGGCTGAACCTGACCATAAAGATGTGTGATGGTATTGTTTACCTCTGGTGGAAGACTGCGGAGAGATATTTTAAGAAGCAGAATTGCTCAGTTTGACAGATGGCTGTGCACATAATTCTGAAATAACATCTTCAGTGGTGTTTATAATTACAGACCATAGAATTCCCATGTCTAACACACGTCTGGAACCTTCTGTAATTAGATTTCAAATGGTGGAAATTGCCTCTTTCTGTAAATTTATATAAATGCAGTAGAAACTGTGGACCTTCCTGTCTGGTTGCTGATGTTTTAGGGCATATTGGTCAATAATTTAGTTAGTGGTAATAATTTCTTCTGTGGTTTAAGATTGTTTTTATTCATTTTTATTGGTGTATTTATTAGAGTGTAGTTTTTAAGCTGCTTTTAGGATATGATCTTTAATTTTATTTTGAATTGGTAATTTTATTCAGTATGTTGCATGTTTTCCTCAAGAACTGAATATAACTCTCAGTAATAGTACCATTAAAAACACTTTGTTTGTGGTTGTTACACAGGCTTTTAGCCTCTATAATTGTAAGTGTACTCATTACAGATTGAATAGCTCATCTCAGCTTCAGTAAAAAGTAGCAGTCTAAGCAGGAATGACTGCATTCCTACTAAAACAAAGCTTAAGATTACACTGAAGATAGGAACATTAACTGAAATATCATTGCATATTACTGTCTGGTACAACATACATATCTGCTCTGACACTTGGCCTGTGAACTCTTAAAAAATTAAAAACCAAAAGGGAAAAATTTAGAGGTTAGTTTGTTTGATTTCATATCGACGCCAACCTACTTTGCATTTATTCGACCTAATACCATTCCAGTATCAGTCCACATAGGTAGATACTTTCTTTCAATACAGCTGATCAAATATTGCATGAAGTATTAACATGAGCATTCAAAAGCAGAGCAGTAGGTCACACTAAGCAAGACGGAGGCCTGCTACACAACTCATGAGCCACAAACCTTGAACAGCAACCCACATTAGCTTTCCTGCTTAAAAAAGAGCATTTCATATGTTTCCCCACATGCCTATTCTCTTTCTTTTCAATAATAAAAAATATGTTGACATTATGTATTACAAAGAATTTTTTTTAAGTTGGATTTAAACATTTGGGAGACCACAGTGATTTAAAGGATAAAAACATCAATTGTTTAGTCACATCAGCTCATAACAACCATCCTTCTAACCTTCCTTATCATTTCTTAAGTCACCAGAAAAGGAGCCATGCCAGACCAGTCAGACCAGCTTGGAAGGAGACCAGTCTCCGGACACCCCGAGCCCCACCACGCCCTCCCCAACCACACCAATACCTCTACCCAGGAAGGGTCTCCAGCCAGATGCACCCACAGAGGAGCAGCCAGGCAGCCGTCATTGTGGTCCCTGTTCCCCTGCCACGGCAGAATCTCCCTCCAAAAGATCCAGAGGAGATGGGCGACAAATTGGCCGATGAAGTCACTCTTGAGTCTGAGAAATCTGAAAGCGAGGCCTCAACCAAGACTTCCAGCACAGACTCAGGCATTGAGGATGGGAAGAGTACCCCCACACTGGAGGAAAAGGTGCTCTTTGAAATTTAGATGTAGAAAAATAAATGGTATTACCTGTCGTGTATTCAGTAATGATATTAAAATTACTTTCAGGTTGCTGTGGAGACCCCAGAGACAGAACAGCCACCATCTCTCCAGCCTGAGGCATCTGAGGAACATGTTGATATCATCATAGACTCAACAGAATCAGAGGGGCCCAAGGTCGTGGTGACGGAGGAGGAGAGCAGCACTGTGGCTAACGGAGGCGTACCAACTCCCAGCCAAAGTCCCACTGTCACACCTGCACCCACTCCTGCTCCCTCTATTGCTCCTACCCCAGTGCCTAGACCCCGTTCTGAGCCAAACGGTAGCCCAACAAAGGATACCCCAGAGCGGGCATCGACAGGAGGGAACACAGAGGCTGTCTCGCCTTATATCAATGGAGGAATTATCAACAGCCGGTCCTCTTATTCAGGCAGCATGGCATCAGAGAGCATGGATATGTCGATCAGCAAGGAGGCCCTCTCAATGTCTTCAAGGGTGAGTCAGCATGAAGCAAAACTCTCTCTACTTGAAGCAGCCTGACCTGTCCTGTCTGAATGTCCCTTCCTTATTTAAATGCTAAGATGAATGATTTATTCACTTAAGTGTTTCAGCGGAGAACATTTAAGGTGAAACAGACCAGTATTGAAGCAGCTCACTGCCTCTGTAGGAAAACCCCTCCTTGGAAAAACTATTTCTCGGCACCCACAGAGGAACTGAAACTGCATTGTGTTGTGTTTTGGGGTGTGGGTGTTAACCATCTGAAACAGAGGATAGCCTGTCTTCCATTAGGATTGCACCACACATTGCTTTTAGGGAGGATACGGAGAATGATACTAGTTAATGCTCTTAAATCCCAAGTTTTTCTTTTCAGTTGGTTATGATAATTATGGATTTATGTGGTGTAACTGGGCTGAATTATTGACAGACACTTGGTATATTAAAAGACCTCTGTGAGGGTGAAAACTAAATCTCCAAATGCTATTGTAAAAAGAAAAGCAAGCTTCCTTTTCCATCTCATGACGATGCATTTTTGACATAAAAAAAGAGAAGAAAAAGTAAATTACCACAATCCATAGGAGGTTTAACATCACCAAATTTGTGACGCCTGACAGTCCTAGTGAGGAGGGGGAAGTTAGGAAGCTGCACGGAGAGAAAAGAGACACCATTTTCTCGTTTATCACCCAGCCTTTCTGAAGCAAAATATGCAACATTTTCCATTCATCGCAACCAACAGTGCCCTTTGTGTGGGCACAGTTCAGCATTCACCAGTGCAAATGGAAGTTTCTATGCAGCTCATTGTCACTCTGCTGCTTCTGGAGGCTCATGGAGCGACCATGATTGAAATCCTATTGACTGCGCGTGGAGTCCTGTCTGTTTGTGGCATGTTAAGTTTTTCCAGAACAGATTATTCAGCAACAGCCTGCAGTGAGTGTGATGAATGGGCTTTCTTTGTCATTTGGACAGGAGGACGCTCGCATTTGTGTGTATACGCACAAGTGTGTGTGTGATTGAGAGCATCAGTGTGTGCATGTGCTCATGAATTGATCTGTGTGTTTGGTTTTGTGAATGACGAGTGATGGGAAGTTAGAGCCTCAAACACAAACAGTGCAGCCCCACATGTCCTGCGTTTATAGCGCCACTGTGGTCTTAATAACACACCAAAACACAAAAGCACGTGGATTTATTGCTATTATAAATGTGTCAGTTTTGTGGAAAGAGAATCAACAGTACAGAACAGTGCAGAAGTATCATCCAGTACCTCATATGTTGTCTGTTTGCTCAGCTGTAGAGGGTTCATTTGGAAGCTTTGTCAGAGTGGACAGCAGTTTGCACAAACCAGAATTAATTCCCACTTTTAGATTCAGTTTCCTCCTCTCCTCTCCTCTCCTCTCCTCTCCTCTCCTCTCCTCTCCTCTCCTCTCCTCTTATACAAACTATTTATAAAACAGGAAATGACATCATCCAGGCTTTGAGTTACACAGTGTTTGCAGAGTAAACCCTGCCATATCAGTCTTGTAAATATTGTCTGTGATAGCTGATTTAGATAGGGGAAACGTGCTTTGTTAGTCATAACAATTTTGTCTGTTCAATTATAAGCCAGGGTCACATTTTATTAAACATTTAACGTATTATCTATCATGGCCTCCTTACACATTGTTAGACTGGTCTGTGCTGTCTCACTCCTACCTCCTAAATTAGACTGATTTAGTTCAACTTTGATCTGGAAGCAAAGAAAGAAGGTCATGGGCCTGTTCTTGGTAGGCCCATGAACAGAAATAGATTGCTTGTTTTTGGTTAAAACCTTGAATCTCCAGAATGTGACTGTTCCAGGAAAAGTGTTGACCTGGTTGCAAGTTTGTAAACAAGCCAAATCCTAATGTCAAACCAGCCAAATTTACTGTAGATGAAATAGGCTTTCATCCAGCATTGTTGTAAAGAGTTAAAAGAAGTGACAATGTGTCATAGTTACTGGATGAGGTTAGTTCCTGCATGGCGCTCCCCATTACAGTGACAGATGGAGCATCTTGCTACTTGTTACAGTAGAACCAGATTGACAGGAATATTAATGGCTTTGTCAACACACACACAGACACACATACACAGCCACACAGCTGCCTCTCCTTCCACCAGATAAAAAGGCTACAGTGGGATGCATATTAAAAGGGGAAGTCCACTGATTTTAAACATCAAAGTCTGTTTACAAGTGTTTTGGGGGCTGCTACTACATATGGGGAAAAAAGCTGTATAAAGCCTTTTATCGCTCCAGAGGGAGGAAGCTTGAAATTTGATAAATGGCCTCAGGTGATGTCACTCGAGTCAGCGACGGTTGGAACTGAAGATTGAAAATGATAAAAATCAGTTGAAAAGTAGTTCCACCCTCTTACTCTTTTCCCCCCAACGTGTCTATAAAGTTCTGGACAGGGTTTCTGCAGTTCCATACACATTTGATCTAATTCATCCATCAATTAATTTCCTTTTGTCAAAGTGAGTCCAGCTATCTGAAAAATGTTACAAATTTTAATAATATCATCTTTTCACTTCACACTTCACGTTCCTGTTGGCAAAATGTTTATTAACTTTAATAACCATGTTCTTACATAAAACATTCCTCTGCATGGGACTACATATATACCTCTTACCTTTATACTTTGCTGCAGCAGATTCAATCTTATGTCATCCTTTTTTTGTTTGACCTTTGTTCCCCTCTGTCTGCCTCTCAGCCCTACTCAAGTAAGACTCTGAAGCGGACTAGGAAGTTTGTTGTTGACGGTGTGGAGGTGAGCGTGACCACCTCCAAGATCATTAGGGATGATGAGAAGAAAGATGAGGAAATGAGATTCTTGAGGTATGTGAATGACTCCATCTGTCTACAAAACCCATATTCAGTTTCTGTTTCCATTCTCTGTACATTAGATCCATAAACTCAGTGGTCTGTTCATTCTTCCGTCGGTGCAGTGAAAAGTGATCTGTAGGAAGCTACTTTTACTACATAGTCAGCTCTTTTCGATATGTCTTTTCAACTGTGACATCACTGATTTTTTACTTCCTTTTAGTTTGGTCTCTGTGTTGTTTTGTGTGTTGTTGGTTATGCTGCTGCCTCTCTTGGCAAGGTCTTTCTTAAAAAGATTCTTAATCCAAATGGGACTCTCCTGGTTAAGTAAAGGATAACAAAAAGGCATACTATTTTGGGCATTCTCAGGCTTTAGCCCCTTGAGCTTTTTGAGTTTATAAATACCCAGACTGTTATGGAAAAATACTCATTTAGGTACTTCTCTCTTTATACATATATAGTCTGTGGTTTGAAAGAAAAGTAAAATGTCTCTGAAGTTACTTTTAGATCAGGGAGAAGGTTGGGTTAGCTGTATTTGGTGCTTGGAGTCTACATGTTGAAAAAGAATGATTGATACAGTTTTATTTTTGTTGTACAATAATTTGTACAGTGACTACAGTCTTTAAGACACTGCACTACCCTTTGAAGCCCGAAGAGGTTCCTGGTGTATTACTCATGCCATCTAGTGGTACGATTATGACATTGCATGAATCACTACAATAATACCAACAGTCTTAAGTATCATTGTGAAAGGACACAGACATAACCCTTCAGAGGCTGAGAGAAAAAAGGAACATTTATGGTATTTAAAATGAATAAGTCATAAAAAGAATTAACTTAAATATCAGTATTAACTATATTCGCTTCTCTGAAAAGTTGTTCAACTCCCACACTAAAGTTGTATCTATCTCAAATGTGTGTGTTCAGACGTCAGGAGCTGCGTGAGCTCCGTTTACTGCAGAAGGAAGAGCAACGTGCTCAGGCTGGTCTAAACGCCAAACTGGAAACACAGAGAGAACAGATGCAGAGACGTTTTGACCAGGAGATGAATGTAAGTCACAGTTTATCTGACTACATTTAATTTTTTTTGTTCATGGAATGATTAGGAGGAGATGTGAAGACTTGGAGATTTGGAATTTTCTCCCGAATACTGTCTTAATCATACGTAATGTGACAGGCATGATAGGAAGTACTGTAGGGCTATTTCTATATTCACCAAAGCTTACAGTGTGCTTGTTTCCTCCTCATTTGTTCCAGGCCAAGAAGAAACACTATGATGCAGAGCTGGAGAACCTGGAAAAGCACCAGAAGCAGACTATTGAGAAGATGGAAGGAGACCACCATGTTAAACTCAAAGAAGAGACTAAACGCATCAAATCAGAGCAGGAACGCGACTATCACAGGTTCCAGGATCAGTTAAAACACAAGAAAAAGGAGGTACATCTGAGATAAGAATGTGGGGAAGGAATGACAACAGGTCAAAGAAAGCTTTTAGTATTCAAACTAAAAATATGTGAATGATAGTTTTGTTCATTTTCACATTCTTTGCTTGCTTCCTTGTGTGTCTGTGTTTAAATGCTGTGTCAGACTCATTGAATACAGCTGAAGTTTGCCTCCTTTTATCAAACTTAGGTAAAACACTCTGTTGATAAGCTGCCCAGAAGTCAGCGTAAAGAATCCTTGAAGCAGATGATGAATTCCTTTCAAGAAAAAAAGACAAGAGATGTAAGTTGTTCCCTCACCAGTCATTTGTGTTCACTGTGTTGTCATGAGTGCTTCACTGAACTGGTTTGGAAAAATTAAAAATATTAAGACATTCATGAAACATTGCTGAAAAGGGAACATATCACCTACAATAAATTTTCTTGTTGAGTAAATATTTGACTATTAAAGTTGTGGCTCCTTAATTCCCTCCATCCATGTCTGTCTTTTTTCTGTGTTTTAGGAGGAGAAATTCTTGGCAGCCCAGAAGAACCACCTTGACACAACGCTGAAGAGAATCATAGCCAACAATAAGAGAGAGATTGCAGAGATGGAGAGGGAATGCTTGAACAGGAAACACCAGCTAATCAGAGGTAAAGTGTCTGTTATCAAATGACCCCTAATCCTTATTCTTAGCCCACCCCTGGTGTGGTGTACAGAGATGTTACAGCGTTGACATAATGTGTTTAAATATCTTGGTAATTTCTTGTGTCCCCTCTTTACTTTGATCAGAGCGTGAGGCTACAATATGGGACATGGAAGAGAAGAATCTGTATGAGAGGCACCAGTTATTTAAGCAGCAGCTGAAAGACCAGTACTTCCTCCAGAGGCATCAGCTTCTCAAAAAACACGAGAAGGTAAATCAGTGGATTTACTACTACTCTCATCACGATATGTTTGCACCCACCATTCTACACCCATTTAACTTTGGGTAACAAGTAAATGTCAAAATCAAGTCTTGAATCAGCAATTAAATGTCCATTTTATGTTTAGCAATCCAGCAGTTAGCCTGCGTTACTTAGAGCTACTCCATCTGTTTCAGCTGTGATAATTCACATGGTCTCCCCTGCATACACATGAAATTAATGTGCCAATGTATCTATTTCTTGTGTCACCACAGGAGCAGGAACAGATGCAGTGCTACAATCAGCGAATGATTGAGATTCTAAAAGGTCGCCAGCAGGTGGAGAAGAGCCGACTGCCCAAGATTCAGCGCAGCGAGGCCAAGACCCGTATGGCCATGTTCAAGAAGAGCCTCCGCATCAACTCAACAGGCAGCTCCTCGGAGGACAGAGAGAAGATCAAACAGGTAGGCTAGCAAAGGTTTCCTCACTACGATGTACAAGCACTGAGTTGATCGTTATGTAACTCACTCCTCTTTGTCGCTCTTTAGTTTTCTCAGCAGGAGGAGAAGCGGCAGAAGGCAGAGAGGCTGCATCAGCAGCAGAAACATGAGAACCAGATGAGGGAGATGATCGGCCAGTGTGAAAGCAATGTCAGAGAGCTGCAGCAGCTACAGGTGAATGAGGGGCAACACTTTCTCATTTTTATACTGTAAATCTTGTCACAGCATCAAAGTTTCCCCAGTGGTGTCTTTGTCCAGTCTGTAGGATGTGCTGCACAAAATCAGCACAATAAACAGGCTGCAGTTGTTAACAAGAACTTCTTTTGTGCTTCAGAATGAGAAATGTCACCTGTTGGTTGAGAATGAGACTCAGAGGCTCAAACATTTGGATGAACATCACAACCAGCTGCTGAAGGAGTGGAGGGATCTGCTGAAACCCAGAAGAAGGTACATGTTTCCTGTCACAGTGTCATTATAATGTGTTATATGCATGGCTCTAACACACAGAACTCCGCTCATTATGTTTATGTCACATAAAAGAAGGTGAGAACATAGTAGGAACTTTTATATACAATTGTGTATCTAAAAACATGCTGCTCTTTAAACGGCTAAGTAGTCAAACGAGTAGCTCAACATTTTGGGAAACATGCTCATTTGCTGTCTTGCTGAGAGTTGGATGAGAAAACAAATACTTTTCTTACCTGTGCAATAAAGGAGCTCTACGCTATATTTAGAGTGTATCTATGATATACTGTAGAGGTTGTCTGCACATGGTTGTTAACATGTAGGCAGCTGAGCCAGCAGCTTACAGTGCTAACAGTGACAACAGAGTATTAACCACTTCCCTTCCACGATGACACCGTGAGATTATCTAGGGACTCAAATTCACTCACATGCATACATGACTAAACAATCTACCATAACAGCTAAGAGAGAAGCCTGGATTACCACAGACCGAGAAGTAGCATGAACTCATTCTCAGCTCAGGATACCATTACCTACTATATTTTTACATAGCAAATACTGGTTTGCTACTGCTCTTAATATTGTATGGAGCTCCTTTAGGTAAGGAACTAGAGCCAGAAAGCTTAGTTTAGCATAAAGTAGTGGAAGCGAGGGGAAACAACTAGCTTCTTCTCAAAGTTCAAGAATATGCATCGTACACAGGGAAATAATATATGACAAGTTTTGGTTTCAAGGTGGGTTATATACTCTTACAATTTCTTGGCAATCAGAGGCCAGGGGGCAGTGACTCCTGAAGTCTTTTTTTTGTATGCTAATCTAAATCTAGATCTAAACTAAGTTCATCTCCCCCGGCTCCAGGTTCATACAGTACTTAAAGAACAGATCACCTCATCCTCTTGGCAGGGAAGAGAATAAGTATATTTCCCAAAATATCTAAACTCGTCCTTTAATTCCATACAAGAACTTGAGAACAAAAGAGCAAAACATGTCTCTTGTTCATTTTAGCGTAATATATGTTCTTCATGAAACATTTCACAACCTCACTTTATACAGTCTACCTAGTCAACCAAATTCAATACAGACTGCAGAACACCGAAACAGTGGTTCCCAACTGGTCCAGCCATGGGGTCCAGATATCTCCTTCATCATCAGTTCAAGGTTCACACAGTTAAATATATTCAGTGTCATACTTGCATTTGGCCATGTCGTTGAGTTAGTTTGCTGTCTATGTCAAGTGGCTGTCTGTCAGGCACTCACTCTGCAGCAGGGAATGACACATCAAAATAAAAGCTCTGTGGCAGAAATTCACTGTTGTTAAAAATGAAATGTGTTTCTTACAAACTTGTCATGTTTGCGAGTCATTTGCGGTCCATTCAGAATAGACCTGCGACCAACTGTTGGACCCCAAAACACCAGTTGGGAACCACTATACTAAAGAATGATGTTAGACAAGTGTAAGTTAAGTTTACATCCCTCTATAAGCTTGGTCAGGTGATCTCATACATATTTTGGTTTGCATCCCTCTCCTCCAACCCTCCTAGGCCCTTGAAGAGGAGCTAAACCTGAAGAAAAGAGAGCAGGAGGCTTTCTTCCGGATGAGTGAGAGTACTGATTGCCCAAATCCCAGTTCTCCCAACAAACTCTCCAAGTTTGTGCCTTACCAAGACTCTTCCACCACATAAAAACAGCTGCTGTGACGTTGCACAATATCTCCTGGCCACTGTTAGCACCAGCACACACTCACATGTACAACCTCGGGCACTATGATAGCCTGTTGCCTCAGTTTTAATTTGCTTTGCCAGTAATGGCAGCATACCTATCCCTCCATTAGGTTCCTTAAATGTTTTAGTGAATATTTATGTTTTAGCTAATGTTGTTTTTTTTCTTTTTTTTTTGAAAAAGTGTTGTAGTTTTTGGATTCAAAATTCATCATGTGCTTTACATGACTTAATTACAAAGCATCTGCTCCCATGCAGTGTTTTATTTCCTTTTTCTGTCCAAGTCTGCTTCTTATTGCTCACCAATGAAACATGAGGGGAACATGATACAGTGGCTGTGGGATGAAGATACCAAACTAATAATTAGTGAACATTTGGTTGGGAATTATTTCTTTTTACATAAGAAGGAAGTATGTTTGGTTCTATGAGAGCTGGTGAGTCAGTACATAAGCACTTTTTGTTTAACTATCAGTGCTGTCTTCCAAGCATGATGACCAAAAACACAACCAAAATTTAATAATTTACTGAACTTTTTTTTTATTCTTTCCATCTCTGTATGCCTTGGCTCATTGACCTGTTTAGTCTGTAAGTCAGATACATGTCTTAAAGCAGCTAAAGCAGCAACCTTATTCAGATTTATCACTGTAAATGCTAATTTAAATATTATCTTTTTTTAACACCCCTAGTATGAAGGATGTGTATATTATTTTGTATCTTGTTTGAAATGCGGGACAAGGCTAAAGATCGGAACAGACTTTAATAGTTTCTTTTACATGATTACTCAGAAATGAGGTTTTAACAGAAGAGGAAAAACTCATTGTTATTCACATAGCTTGCTATGACATTTTTTTTCTCTGTTGTACTTTTACTGTAGATTCAATCACACTGGATGAGAACTGTCAAAGCCAAAGCAGAATACTGTTGTTCTTTAATAGATGTGAGATAGGGGATTTAAATCTGAATAAAAAATGTATTAAATGTATAATTGATATACTGTGTGCAGTAAATGCACTGCCTGCTAACCAAAGTGCAATATTACATGTATGTCTTTGCTACGCATAAAGAGGTTTATTTTTCTTAATCTTTGCCTTCCTTTGCACTGAGAGGGGGAATAATATGAAGAGTTGAACTCCAAAAACAGATATATCAACATTTTGAAAGAAATGGCATTGCGTAAAAATAATTCTATCTTTATAATCTTGAGTACTTGGGAAGTAACAGTTTAATTTTTCAAATGCTGATCTGATTTTGGAACATTACTCTTCATATCATATTTAAGGGAATGCAACAATCAGCCTGTATATGTCTTGATGTTAAACCTTAAACTGAAAACTAAAGTTTGCAGCTGATAAACTTGTTGCCTTTTTGAGTGAGCTTCTTTTAGAGCAGTTTGGCCTGCAGGTTTATGTTAAACCAGGTCAGCAATCAGGTACAGCTTAATCTCTCTCTCCCTCTCACACAGTCTCTCAGAAGTATTTACATATGTTGTAAAATTGATCTTGTCTGTTATGTTTAATGGCTCTATGTATGCCTCCCTGCCTCAGTTTACATGACATTGTATGTATGGAGGGGTTGTAAGTGTGAATGAAACTGTATCAGAAGGAACCACTGTTGTAAATAACTTAATAAAGGCAGATTTTCTAATTAGTGGATTGCAGTGGAGGCTTTTTTTCCTATAGTAGTGTCATTAACACCATCAGCATGGTCGTTCTGAATGTTGAGGACTGAGCTGAGAGAAAAGTCAGACAGTAGAAGGCAAAAGAAGGATCACCTGTGGGCTATGTGCAGGATTCCTGAGGTTAAATTCAAAACCATTCAAAATTCTTTCCATACATTTTAAAACACAATCGCCAATTTGAGTTCTAACCGGTTATATCAGCACCACATTTTAACTTACAATTACTATACATTGATTGTTAGTGTAATTTTAAAAAAGTCATAGTATAGTATGATGTAAAACATTTCATGATACAGTATGTCTTAAAACAGTCATAGTATGGTATGCCATAAAAAATCATAATGTAGTAAGTCACAGTAATGTGAGTCATAAAAATGTAATTAAAAAGTTACAGTATAGCATATCATAAAAATATAGTATGTCAAAAGAAGTCTTAAAAATGTCATATTATGGTATGTCACAAAAAAGTCATAAACACTATGACTTAAAAACTTCATATTATGTCATAAAACAAGCCTAAGTATTGTCTCAAAGTATAATATGCAATGTAAGTCATAGTATTGTCAGTCCTACAAATGTAATTTCAGTGTTACAGTATAGTATGTCACATTAAGTCCTGAAAATGTCATAGTATAGTATGCCATTAAAAAGTCACAGAATAGTGTGTCACAAAAGAGAGTATGAAGTATGCCATAAAAAATTACATAATAGTTTGTCATAAAAAAGCCATAGTATAGTATGACACAAAAAATGTCAAAGTATAGTATGCTAGAAAGACAAATGTATAGTTATGTTTAAATAAATTCAGTACTATGGTATACATTAAAAGAGGTCAAAGAACATTCATATTATAGTATTGGATGTCACAAAAACCATTAAGTAAATTGGTAAAAAAAAATATATAGTCATGCTATAAACATATTCATACTGTATTGTAAAATGACACAAAAAGTCAGTATTTTCAGATTAAAAATAGTTAGTGTAATATGCCATAAAAAATTGAAATAAAGAAAGCTATGAAAAAAAGTTGTGGTGGTATAGTATGATAAAAAAAAGGCATAGTATAGTATGTTAAAAAATCAGCATAGGATGCTAAAACAGTCATAGTATAGGATGTGGAAAAATGTCATAATATAGAATACTAAACAAGTCATGGTAGAGTATGCTAAAAAAAAAAAAAAAAGTCATAGTACAGGATGTCGGTGAAGGTTCTCAGTCATCCAGGTCATGGTAATGCTAAGTGCTATATCATAGGCAACTGGACTTGCTTGCGTTTCTTGAAGACGTTTCGCCTCTCATCCAAGAAGCTTCTTCAGTTCTAACCGACTGGTACAGAGTTGCAGGCTTTTAAACTCTGTGTGGGTGGGAACCCAGGCAGAGTCGTTTGGGTCACATGTGAGCTCTTAGTTTCAGAGTCGTTAGGTCATAGACTATCTTCAGAATCTGGAAAAGGACCAAGTCATTGACAGACCACTATATTACCGACTGTACCCTGGGGAAGCCATCCCATGCATCTATGGACTCCCCAAGATACACAAAGAAGGAGCACCACTAAGACCCATCATCAGCAGCATCAACTCACCTACAATGTCGCCAAACACCTAGCGATGATCCTAGGACCGCTGGTTGGTAACACGCCACACCACGTCAAGAACTCTCAGGATTTCACTAACAAGACTAGAGAGATAACACTGGACTCAGATGAAACCATGGTATCATACGATGTCACTTCACTTTTCACGTGGATTCCCACCAAGGAAGCAGTTAAGACAGTAAGGAAACGCCTACTACAAGACAGTACCCTTCCCAACAGGACCAATTTCACCCCAGACCACACTTGTGACCTGCTGGATCTCTGTCTGTCCACCACGTACTTCAAGTACAATGAGGGGTTCTACAGACAAAAGCACAGCTGTGCTATGGGCTCACCGGCGTCCCCCATAGTGGCCAACCTCTACATGGATGAGGTGGAGAAGGGAGCTCTGACCTCCTTCACAGGAACAGCCACTGGTTTAGATATGTGGATGATACCTGGGTCAAAATCAAGACCAAAGAAGTGGAAACCTTCACTGAACACATCAACACAGTGGACCCCAACATCAAGTTCACACGGGAGGACATCAGAGGTGACAGTCTACCCTTCTTAGACTGCGCAGTACACATTGAGGAGGACAGAAACCTGAACATAGAGGTGTACAGAAAACCAACTCACACGGACCAATACCTGCTGTTCCACTCTCACCACCCACTGGAGCACAAGCTAGGAGTCATCAGAACCCTGAACCATCGCGCTGAAAACGTGCCCACCAGGGCAGAGGGGAAGGCGAAGGAACAGAAACACATCAGGGAAGCGATTAAAACCTGCGGCTACCCCAACTGGGCCTTTTCCAAAACCTCCAAAAGACCCTGAGCAGACAGAGAGGAAGAGACACAAAAACGGAACAACATCGTCATTCCTTACGTCGCAGGAGTATCTAAGAAACTCAGGAGCATTTTCAACAAACACCACATCCCTGTGCATTTCAAACCTAGTAACACACTGGGACAGAAGCTTGTCCACCCTAAGGACAAAACACCCAGACACAAGCAGAGTAATGTAGTGTATGCAGTTCAGTGCAGCCAGGAATGCACAGACTTGTACATTGGTGAAACAAAACAACCACTCCACAAGCGCATGGCACAGCACAGGAGAGCCAGCTCCTCAGGACAAGACTCAGCTGTCCACTTACACCTACAGGAGAAGGGACACTCTTTCGAGGACAGCAATGTGCATATGTTGGCCAGGGAGGAAAGATGGTTTGAAAGAGATGTAAAAGAAGCCATCTATGTCAAACTGGAACGACCATCGTTAAACAGAGAAGGTGGCCACTTACCACCCACCTACAATGCAGTCCTGGGATCCCTCCCCAGACCACTTCACACCCATTCACACCTGGTCCCACCTGACCCTAATGACACACATGATGGTGAGGTGAGTTAACAACTCACATTGTTGAACCTAACGACTCTGAAACTAAGAGCTCACATGTGACCCTAACGACTCTGCCTGGGTTCACACCCACACAGAGTTTAAAAGCCTGCAACTCTGTACCAATCGGTTAGAACTGAAGAAGCTTCTTGGAAGAGAGGCGAAACGTCTTCAAGAAACGCAAGCAAGTCCAGTTGCCTACGATATAGCACTTAGCATTGTACAGGATGTTAAAAAATCAGAGTATAGTATGTCAAAAAACAATCATAGTATAGTATGTAAAAAAAAAGTCATAGCATAGTATGGTTAAGACATCACTGTGTAAAAACGTCGTAGTATAGTATGTTAAAAAAAAAGGCATTGTATAGTATGCTTAAAAATTCATACTGTAGTATGTTAAAAAAAAGTCACAGTACGGTTAAAAAAAAAGTCATAGTGTACTATGTTAAAAAAGTAAAACGGTAGTATGTAAAAAAAGGTCACAGTATGGTATGCTTTAAAAAAGTAATGGTATAGTATGCTGAAAAAACCCTCATTGTATAATATGTTAAAAAAAAGTGAAAGTATAATATGTTAGAAAAGTCATAGTATAGTAAGGACAAAAAAAATCATAGTAAAGTATGTTGAAAAAAGTCATACTACAGTATGTTAAAAAATCATAGTGCAGTATGTTAAAAAAAAGTCATGGTACAGTATGTCAAAAACTCATTGTATAGTATGTTAGAAACTTCATAGTATAGTATGCTAAAAAAAGTTATAATATGTTGGAAAAAGTCATAGTGTAGTATACCAAAAAGACATACAGTAGTATTGTATAGTGCTGGGCAGTATTTATTTATTACAATATATCGATATAGTTTCGAGCAAGATATACATTTAGACAATACCGCTTATATCAATATAGGGTCAAGTTGAGCCACATAACGCATACCAGTGTTCATCTCTGCTCTCTGACACTCTGCATAGCAACACCCACACACTCACTCACACTCATAGTTTGTCGGTCAACACTCAGAGACACAGAGTTACTCCTCTGTTTCATCTGTCTTGTAATTAGTCGGTCTAAATGCTGGACAAGCTACGCTATATCAGTCTGTGACATGAATAAAGTTACCGCAGCAACACAGGTACAATACTGTGGGCCTTTTCCTCTGTAACTTTTAGCCAGTCCAGTCAAGCCATGCTGTGCCGACTAGTGTTTCCCTTATTAGTGTAGACGCCTGGCGCCACGCTGAGCTGCGCATCCGCACCTTCTCTGGAGTAGGTTCAAAAGCCAGGCCGCCCGCCGCCAAGCAGGTAGCGATGGCGTCTCGCCGACCGCAGCCCCCGACCACCCCGCCTCTCCCCCTCAAACAAGCCATGTGTGTTGCCAGACTTTACTCACCTCTGTCTGCATCAGACCAGAGAGAAAGACATTTTTTAAAAGTCTGTCTTCAGCTATCAGTTCTTTTGTAGCTTCTAACTGAATCTCTGTAGTTTGGAGTTTAGTTTCTCTACCATTTATGTGTTTGCTATAAACCATATTAGAGGAAGTTGCTGCTTGAAAACTCAAAATTTCCTTTTTTGCTGCTTCACAATAAAAGTTTTTACATAACAAAATAACGGGGGACTTTTATTTTTAAGACTCTATAGGAATTAAAATATGTTTATTACCGAATTAGCGAAACTTTGTTTGCAGCTTTTCTTCAATTAAGACAAGTGTAATAATATGGCAGTGAGGAAGAGCTGATTCAGAAACAACCACAGTGAGGTGCTGATTAAGAGCTGCAGACAACTCTTACTGCACCTCTGCAAAAAAGCTCACCTGCAAAAGGTACACTTCTTTTACCTGCTCTGCTGTGGAAAAACACATGCAGCAAAAATAACAGGGATCAGCTTGCAACTTAACATGTCGCCCACTTAGGAGAAAATACAGGGATATATATTGTGAATCGCCATTCAGCCTGAAAATACCAGCATTTTTGTCCATATTGCCCAGCCCTAGTATAGTATGTCAACCAAAAGTCACAGTATATGTGTAAAAAGTCATAGATTATGTAAAAAAAAAAAAGAGTATAGTATGTTAAAAAAAAGTCATAGTGTAGTTTGTTAAGAAAAAATCATAGCATAGCATGTTAAGAAAAGTCTTATACCAGTCTTAGCATAGTATGTTAAAAAAAAGTCATAGTATAGTATGTCAAAAAAGTCATGGTATAGTATGTTAGAAAAGTCACAGTATGGTTTGCTATCAAACATTTCATATTATATTATGTTATTAAAACATCATAGTATAGTATGTAATTAAAGCCATAGTATAGCTTGTCGCAAAAATGTCGTAGTACAGTATGCAATAGAATATTTTATACTATGTCATAAAAAGTTATAGAATAGTACACAAGAAAAGTCATGGTACAGCATGTCCCAAAAATAGTATGCTATCAAACATTTCATAATATAGTATCATAAAAAAGTCATCGTATAGCATGTCACAAAAATTACATAGTATAGTATGCTATCAAACATTTTATAATATAGTGTCATAAAAAATGTCATAGTATAGTATGTGATCAAAGATTTCATATTATAGCATGCCATAAAAACGTCATAGTATAGCATGTTACAAAAATGTCATAATATAGTATGCCAAACTTTTCATAATATAGTATGTCATAAAAATGTCAGAGTATATTATGCTATCAAACATTTCACAATATAGCATGTCATAAAAAAGTCATACTATGATATACCATTAGAAAGTCATAGTATACTCTATCTCAAAAATGTCTTGGTATAATATGCTATCAAACATTTCAAAGTACGTCGAAAAAAACGTCATATTAATATATGCCTACAACATATTATACCACAATTACCATAATTATGACTAGAATATTGTCACCTAAATTAATGTTGTTGTAAGGTGTTAGCATTGCTGTCTGCCCTGCATCTCTCTCCTGGCTCTGTCTCTCTTTATGTCTCATTGTGTCATATGGATTACTGTTAATTTATTATGTTGATCTGTTCTGTACAACATCTATTGCACGTCTGTCCGTCCTGGAAGAGGAATCCCTCCTCAGTTGCTCTTCCTGAGGTTTCTACCTTTTTTTTTCCCGTTAAAGGGTTTTTTTGGGGAGTTTTTCCTTATCCGCTGTGAAGGTCCGAAGGACATAGGCATGTCATATGCTGTAAAGCCCTCTGAGGCAAATTGTGATTTGTGATATTGGGCTTTATAAATAAAATTGATTGATTGAATTGATTGATAAATAGTATAGTATGTTGCTAAAAATGTTCATAACATACATCACAAAAATGTCATAGTATAGTATGCTGGAAAAAAATATAAACAGACCATAAAAAAATACTACAGTATACAGTAAAATGACATAAAAGTTATAGTTTAGTATGCCATTACATATTTCATACATACAGTATGCCATAAAAAAGTAATAATATACTGTGCCAAAAATGTCAAAGTATGTTATATTGCACAAAAATGTTGTCGTACCATCATAAAAGTTAGAGTTCTGCCATAAAAATGTCATACTATAGTATATGGTAAAATGCCATGAAAAAAATTAACAATTAAAAAATTGGCTATGCCATAAACGATTTCATAGTTCAGTATGGCATACAAAAGTCATAGTATACCATGCCATAAAAAAATTGTCATAGTATAGTATGTCACAAGAAATTTCATAGCACAGTATGCCAAAAAAATCATAATTACTTTCTTTGTTAGTTTTTGATTTTTTTCTTAGTTCAATAGGGATAAAACCCACAACCTCAGTCACTGGATCTGTCAATATTTTATGTACATTATTGTTTAAATTCATGTTTACTAGCTGGAAGTATTTCTCTTCACTGCCTTTTCTGAGCATTCACGTGTTCCTTTGTGCCCCCACCAACTGTCAAGCAGTGCAAAAGCATGATAGGGTTATTCCTTGAATGAATCTCACATGAGCATGTGAATCATACCAGCTGTGTGCATGATGTACACAAAACGAGGGCCCACTAGTTAAAAAAAACACAGCTCTATAATGCTACTAGTTGTCAAAAAACAAACAAACAAAAAAAACTCTACAGGGTACCTTAAATATAAAAACACTGATTAAAAATTAAAAACAAACAACAAACAAAAAAAACTGTAAAAGATAAATCTCACAATAATTTTTCTTGGGATCTTGAAATACCAATTCAGACACAGTGAGACAGCTGAACTGAAAAATCTTAAACTTTTATTGAATTAAGTAAAAGAAGACTCAATGTAATGAAAAAATACATAGCAAAAAAGTAAATAAGATTACAATACTGAAATGATGACACCATCAACCCATACATTTGCCTTACATTGTACTGGACCTTCCTGCTTTTTCTCCTCAATATACAGTTTCTTCTTAATAGTTGGTAACATTCTGTCCTTTCTTTATAAAACATAGGTGAAAGGTGGAATAACAACATAGCGACTAGAAGCAGTGTTACAGCTTGTAGCCTTGTCTGATTGTTTAGAGAACCGTGAATGTACGGTACATTTCTAAGTTCCAATTTTGCTTATTAACTGTGTTTAGCAAACCCAACGCTTCATTCAAAAAATGAATAGTAGACACAATTTCTGGACCACTTGGTGTGAAATTAGCAGCCAGTTGTTTCACATACTTTTCTTGAGCGACTTTTTGTATCTCAACAGAAACAGAAACAGAAACAAAATGTCACAACCCTCTGTATTTCCTCATAAACCAACAAACACAACTCCTTCTTGGCTCCTTCTTCCTCCAATCCCTTCATCAGTACAGAGTTAAAGACCTTACAGATGGACCATCAAAGAAAAAAGTGACAACAGCTATGATATGCCTCTCATTTCTGTACAATAAAAAATAATATGCTATACTGACGATGCTTGAGACCAGTCAAGCATTAATGTAAATCATTATTTTTATACAATGGTCATCCTTTGCTGTTATTTGAGCACCAAACTTCGGTTAACAGACTGTACACTTACAATACTGTAAATCATTGCACAAATCCTGTAGATCACTAATTTCTTAGGTCAGACATCTGGTTCAGACAGATGTGCTCTGCAAGTCACAGTTCACACTTATTTTTTGGGTGTAAAATAACATGATTATGCTAAAATACTTTGACAGAGAGCTTCTTTTCAACTTGTCAGTCTCATCTTTACATTGGCGGATTTTTTTTACAGTGAGTGTAAAAAAAACATTGCTAATACAAATGTAACACTAACAAATAAAATGCACTCTGGCATTCTTTCGCTTCCTTCAGCATGTGCAAACCCCAAAGTGATCTCATATGAAATGACTGAAAAAGTGCACACCTTTACAAGTCACTGCAACATTAATTATGCAGTCCACGAAGAAAAGCATTACAATAGCACAAAAACTAATATGCACGTTTCATGTATAACAAACAGCACTTCTACTTGGCAAAGACATCTCTTTTAGTAATTGCTAATAGCACTTGAGAGCCCAGATGTAGTCATTGAACTCCCCAAGTGAGTTCATGTGCAGCCTTTATTTAAGGGATATATGAATTTTTTTTGTCTACTGCTGGATTTGAACATCTAGTGTTTTCTCCTGGGATGTAGATTTTTAGTCAAAGGTTTTTAAAATTCCAACAAGGATTATGCCTACAGTTGCAAACAGTATATTAAGCACTGAAGCACTTTGCATATAATATAGAGGCACCATATCATAGAAGGCATGGGTGGAGATACATTTACTGCTGCTCTAATGTCTAGCCTATTTATTGGCAAGACTGACAAAGGCTGCGACTAGAATATGGCGACAAAAGCAACTTTTACTTTTTGTAAAAATGTAAAATGAAGATAAAAACAAGGAAAGTAAACATCACAAGACCCAACAAGGTCATGCGTTATTGCTGGTTCAGTTTAGGTAGAATATTTTTTATCAAAATGCAAAATAACAAAAACATGTCACTTTTAAAAAAACCCAAAAGGTACCTATAAATAAAAAAAATGCTAATAAGCTACAAAGTAGTGATATTTCGTTCATTTAAATCATTAGTTTGTTTATTTATTCATATGGCAACACATTAAGGTTTCTTGCTCAGGTAATTTGAGGGAATCCAGCTCTCAACGTCTTGTCCTACATTTTTACAGAACCACCAGCCGCTGCTGTTTTTTTCCAGCACCTCAAACACCGTACCCACCTTGAAGCTGGATGTTTGGTCATCCCCTTCAAAGTCTGCCACAGCGAGATACAGCTCATCCTTACTCGCCTCCATGAGTAAAGGTGGAAGCTTGTCCTTTGGCGGCCCCGGCTTCTCACTCTTCACCTGAGGCTTGGGAGGAATGGGGACTTTATTCATTTTGGGCTCTTCTTTCTCCTTGCTTGGAGGTGCCTGAACAAACCCTTTGGGTTTAGGGGGAGGGGGTCTGCTGAGTTGGGGGGCCGGGCCCTTGGGAGGGTCCTGGGCTTCTCTTAGAGCGGCTGGAACTTTGGGCTCAGTTGGGCTGGAAGGGTCGGTCTTCTTGGGAGGAGGAGGTCTCCTTGGAGCCATGGCAGGGGGTCTCTGTGGGGGTTCCTTGTGTGGGGGCACTGCTGGTTTTGCAGGGGGTGATGAGCTCTCCTGACTATGACCATTCATGTGTTTTGGGGGTAGTTTTGGCTCGTCGCAGTGCTTGCCATTGTTGAGAGTAGGGATATGAATGGGAGGAGAGCTAGGGGGTGCACTGGGATGGGAACTATTTACTGTGGTGTCATTTTGATGGTTCACCTCAGGTAAAGCAGAGCCGGGATCTGCAGGTTTTGATGGCCTTAGCTTGCTTCTCAGGTTGGTGATGTCTAGTTTGTTCTCAGCTGGAGGATCTGGCTTTGCAGCTGGAGGAGGTTTAGGTCGGATCACTGGCTTCGGCTTCATGAACACTGCTGGACCAGCTACCTCTGATTTCTCCTCCTGCACTTCTGATTTGGGTTTTGGTGGCTGTTTAGGTACGGGTTTTAGATTGAACTTCTTCACCTCTTTGGCGGAGATCTTGTGGCCACATTCAAGACCCATCTCATTCCGGAGGTGAAGAGCTTTGCTCTTATCTTCTTTCTTGGTCTCTGGTGGTTTGTCCTGTTTGAAGGGGGGTGCTTTGGGTGCAACTAGTGGCATTATGACCCCAGGAGCTGGGGGTTTTGGAGGCAAAGGTTTGGAATTATCCGCCCTCACTTTCTCAGATACCTCCAATTCAAAACTCTTATTAATGGACTCCCTTCGAGGTGGCAGAGCTGGTTTCTCTTCACCTGGAGGGGCGGCTGGAGCTGGTGGTAAAGGCCCACCCTTGCTGGCACCGGACTTCCAATCTCTCAGTTTAGGCCGGGCACAGGAGTCAGCAGCTGTGGTTGGTTCATCTGGTAAAGGCTTGGACCAGCCGTCATCTGTGCCTGAAACATTTGAAGAACCACCATCTTCAAGTCTCAGTTTCTCCATCTCATTGGGCAGAGGGGCAAGGAAATTCGGTCGCAAGGCATTACTGGTCTTCTTGTACTTGTCAATAAAGGTGGCAGGGGCCCAGCCCTCTTTGTCATCTATCTGAATGTACCACCAGCCACCACTATTCTTCTCGATCACCTGGTAGGAAAAAAAAGGAGTCATTTTATTTTACTTTATCACTTTAAACTGTGTGATGGAAATAAATAAGAAGACAAAATTTACAAAACTTTATCCAAAACAAATGTTTCCCTATATTCTTAATTTTAGTACATCTTTGGGAAGTTCCTGACCTACCTCAACTTTGACTCCAGCTTGGAAGCTAATGCCATCAGGGATGGTAGTCTGGAAGTCTGCTATGGTATAGTACTCTTCCTCAACCTGAGGAGGTACAGGTGGCTTGGGTAGGTTTGTACCACGTGGCTGTGGAATGTGAGAGACACATAACAGTTATTTCGATGAAAAACATTTTGTTGAGAAAAGCTGAGCTATTTTCCAATACAACAAAAATCCCCACTGCATCGATTATACATTTGAATTGGATCTCTTACAATGGTAAGATCTCTGCGTGGAGGAGGTCTGTGTCTTGCTCCCACTTCTGTGGAGGGAAAAGACATAAGGTAATTAATAATTTTGTAAAGTTGTATGTTTACAGAGGCATAGTAAAACAGTTTATTGGATTTAGAGTTCACTTACTGCTTTTGTTGTCAGAAAAAAATGAGAGTCTGTTTTCTTTTTGGCTGTTGTCTCGGTTCTCTTTGGCTGCATTGTTTTGCTGGTTCTGTTTAGAAAACCCATCTAGGTCATTGGTACTGGCATGAACAGCAGCACCTGCTGACTGCTTCTGGCCCTGGATGTCAGTCTTCTTCAGGTAGGAGGCTGGGGCCCAGCCCTCACGGCCCTGGTACCTGAGTGAAGAAGAGATGTACAATCAGCGGCTAGGAAAAAAAACTGACTGGGTAGACTTTACTGGCAGTCTGTACGATGAAATGAGTCACTAAAGGATTTTTCCTCCAATTATTATGAAGGATATGATATCAATTTATGTTTTTAAACACACTGGGTCTCACTCATGAAATTTTTGGAAATCTGTGACTAGATTTGCACATAAAGACCCTTGGTACTAAATACCTTCTCCGAGACATTTTATTTTCTTCTGTTATTAGTAATGCCACAGGGACAGGTAAAATCAAAGGCCTGGAAGGAGGTAACTGGTGCTGTTCCCTCTGTGTCATCTGTTGTAAGAACCAAAGAAAGTGGTTCAACGTGAATCTTGATGCAAAAAACGCACAAGTATACACAAACACCAACATCAGCTACAGGAGGCTCTTCCCAGTCACAGCTCTCGGCTGCAGACAAGCGCATTGGTTGCATCAGAGGAATCTCTCTGTCAGTTTGCCCTAAGCCTCAGCACTGTTTGTCACCGTTGTGAAATTAAACCACTATTAAAACACATTTATACAGGCAGTCTAATGTAGGCCGTTAAGGGCGCACTGGTTTGTTAATCTATTTATTTAGAGAACAGCCTTTTCCAGTTTTGTGTTCATTTAAATAACTCATTCACATTTTTTAAGAAACCTAATCTGAAGCTTTAATCTGCTAAATGCCAACTAATTTAACTAAATGTATTATATTTCTAATCTTGTCATGTTAAACTTGCATGTTTTAAAGTCATCTGTGTATTGTGAACATAACAGAGCACAATATGAGATAAAATTGTAATTTCTCATCATGACAAGCAACGTTTATCTGCAACATCTCATTAACACAAGCACAACTAGCAGTCAGAAGCAGGTGTAGATTTTGTCAGTACCTACGGAAAGATCGGAGCTACCTAGATATTGTTCAATGCCGAAATACACAGAAATTTCCTTCTGCAAACAGTTTACACACAAATTTGTTCTCCTCACGTCTCACGAATGAGATCCAATAACTTGTTTTGTTAGTAAATCAAGATGTCTTTGTTTATAATATTTACTTTTCCAGGGTTAATTATATTGATTTTATACCTGATCTTCCACCAGCCCTCCAGGTTCTTCTGAATCACCTCGACAATCATGCCTCTCTCCAGGTCGATCTCATCCTCGTCCCTGGCCGAATACGGGTAAATCACTGTATACTTCTCTTCTGGAGTCATAAAAAGACAACACTGTTAGATATAAGAACATGTCTGTTGGGAAGATTACTGTGCATAGATTCACAAATAGTGGAGGGAGCACAAATAAATGCTGATGTAGGATAATAGCATGGGAGACAAAGCACACAGTGGCACATTTGGATTACAATGGCTTTTCTGTGACTTCCCGCAAATTCAAACCGCAGTAAAGGTAACAAAGTGTTGTGCTGCATTTATAAAATTATTTAAACTTGTTCCTGAAGGTATACAGTAAACATGTCTGCAACCATTCAAAGAAAAGGTCCAGAATCATTTTTCCATCACAATACTCCTGCATAATTTTGTATAATTGGTACAGAAGTGCATTGGTTTTTAAATGAGGCAAGGCTTGAGCAGCATCTTGTGAAGGGAGAGGATGTAAGATACACACATGTGCAACACACAAAACACACATACAACCTCCACAAATATTGACCACAAACAGGACAAACTTGTTACTGTACTAGAAATGCAGCCATACTGTTCTAATTATTATTTCTACTATTATTCTATATTATTGATATTCTATGCAATACTACAGAGTATGTTTAATGTTTTTAATGAATTAGATGATAAATCGCTTTTTAATCAATTTATCTTTTTATTCACATGGAATAAAAACACACAATCCACTTTGCATGCAAGGATTTAATTTACATGCTTGGATGTCTCATGCAACAAACATTTCATGCATACACATGGACAAACAAACATGCACACACTTGTGTATGCATGTGCTAACACACACACACACACACACACACACACACACACACACACACACACACACACACATCTGGAATAGGGGGAAAAGAAAGGCGTGCGCTCCACCTTGCCCAAAGCCTGTGCTGAATAGATCCCCTAAAGTTCTGCGACGACCCACGTGCCTTGGCAGTGACCAGAATCTTCGAGGCACTGACATCCCAGCACAGTAAGTGGGGCAAAATAGGAAGTGAACATTACATATGCCATCTGGAGGATGTTTTCATCCTAAATGAAAGCATTTTCAATATTGGCGGGCCTAGTCGAAATCAAAGCACTACACCTGGCAGGCCCGGTGCTGTTTTACCCATTTACTGACAAAATAATCCCTCTAGGTTTGTGCACATTTCAGCTGTTTTTTATCATAGTGTTACAGATTCCATCCATACTAGATGGGATATTTATTTCCCTTTGAACCCCCTCTTCCAGTCTCAAACCTCACGTGCTGTCCTTACCAGTATGTTGGTGACTACTGGTACTGCTAAAGAAGGTATCTTCACCTATAACTTATTATTTTAACAGGAGGTTATAGACCACATAGTTCATGGTTAATTATGATCTGTGGGATGGTTTGGCCCTGAGCGTTGTCTTAAGACTACACCATCAAATCATTCTCATAACTGGGAGACTTGCAGACCTGATGCTGACAAGCATAGGGACAACTTGGTCATACTTAATTATGTACTGGCTCAACTGCTGACTTATTATCCCTTACCCAAGGAGGTTATGTTGCTGGTTTTGTTTGTTTGTTTGTTTGTCAGCAAGATTATGAGAAAACTACTGGCACGGTTTTCGTGAAACTTAGCGGAAGGGTGCAGCATGGGTCAGGAGAGAACCCGTGAAATTGTGGAGCAGATCCAAGCCACTGGGTGCAAACACAAGTTATTTTTCTCTACTTAACAATGCAAGATAGGGCATTTAGCCTTGGCTGAGGTCTTTGTTCTCTGAGCACCCTTCTAGTTTTCTTCAGTTTTTGTATTATATTTCTTTACGTATGCAATAATGTCAATGCATCTGTAATTCCAGGGCTTTGAGGAAAGACTTGCCCAATAAGAACAGGGTAGCCAGCTCTGTCCACTTTTAAACCATGTACTTCTCAGGCTCGCCAAAACTTGAATTATGGTCTGTAATTTGCATATTGGCTGGGTAGTGTTCCTTACTTAGTAATGCTCCTACCATGTGCTGCTGCACTGTATCATTACAGTATATTACCACTATCATTCCTTTAACATCTGCATTGAGCTTCTGTATGGACTCTCACTCCAATTCATGTCATAGATGGCTTTTCTTCCCTTTCTTTTCATGTTCGAGTCCAAGTTTCACCTTTTAATAGACTGCTTACATACATTTTAAACATGTAATATACATAATTTATATCTGTTAAATATATTTGGAGTGCTGTTCTTAAGGGCAACAAACATCTGCAGGATATAATGTGCATCAAAACACTCGCACCAATTGCCTACACACTAGCCCAAACATGCCAGCTCTCCAGCAATCTAGCAATCCTGTTACATTTACTCCCCAGATTTGCACATCACTGAATCTGGACTACATCTTCTGTTTATTTGGAGTGTCTGG
This sequence comes from Cephalopholis sonnerati, assembly GCA_019142605.1. NCBI lineage: Eukaryota > Metazoa > Chordata > Actinopteri > Perciformes > Serranidae > Cephalopholis > Cephalopholis sonnerati. The sequence goes on along the minus strand of JAGQAX010000017.1, from coordinate 6,564,134 downwards.
TGTGTGCCACAGGAGTCAAATGGTGCATGCCAAATAAAGTGGCTCTTCTTATGGTATGTGTTTTACTTTAGAAGGCAACAGAAAGACAACAGCACAAGACATTTTTGTCAAAATTGCCTAAAAGTTCAGCTTAACTTCTACTTGCTCTTATTATTCAAAGGTTAAGAAAACATAGTCATACAGTTGGGTTTGAGAGTAAATTGTAAAGCTTGATGGCCTCTTAAAATCCTAAACATTTCCAATAGGGAATCACATCTGAAATAATATTATCTAGGAGGAAAGTTTTGTGTACCTTCTTCTCCTGGAAAAGAGAAGTCATCAGGGTCATCCTGTGCTTCAAGGCAGGTGGCAGGAACCCAGCCCTGGGCATCTTCTGAGCTAACAAACCACCACCCTAAATGAGAAGAATATAAACACTTTGAAATAAAAAAATATCAAGAGAAAATTATATTGAAGTTAAATATTAGCGGTAATTCATTGTTGAAATGCATGATGGATATATGTATTCGTTCAGTTTCAAATTTCATTTAACAGGTAGGCTGAACAATGAAATAATCTCCCAATACTTGTCATGGTTGAATTTTAACAGACTTTGCAGAAAGTCAACAAAAAAAGCGACGTATGCATGTTTCCATCCACTGCTGTAATGCAAACATTAAGAGTTGGGCACATCAAGCATTGAGGGGCTCTCCCTTCCATCCTGCCCCCTATGGTGTAACCCCATTCTTTCGGCTGGTGGAAACACCTTATGTAATGAATTATAGCATAGACTTGGCATTACTACAGTTGGACAGATATTTAGTGGAAAAATGTTACCATTTCAACAACCTAACAATCAGTCTGACCTCTTAGACTCTTACTCCTTAACATATGCTTAATTATTTTCTATTTTAAATAAGTAATTGTGAAGAGGGAGCAGTTCCTGCAGTCCCATGTCCAGAGTGGAATCAGCTTCTAAAAAAGGCAACCCTGGTAGGAGGTGCGGTCTCAGGTATCTATAACATTATGTCCATAGCTGCCCCTAATGGATATTTTTCTGTCCAGCTGGCTTGGGAGCATGACCTAAATACATCTTTGACTGCCTCCAAGTGGAACATATTTTGAAGGTCGGCTTTGAGATCTTCTGTATGTGTGAGATTTAGGATTATACAATATAAGATTCTGTGCAAGAGCATACACAGATCAGGCAAAACATTAAAACTACTGACAGGAGAAGTAAATGGTAAATGGACCTGCATTTGTATAGCACCTTTCTAGTCATCTGACCACTCAAAGCGCTATTTACACTACAAGTCACAATCACCCATTCACACACACATTCATACACTGGTGGCCGAGTCTACCATACAAGGTGCCACCTGCTACTCAGTTTCTTTAAACACATTCACACACCAATGGAAGCATCGTCCAGAGCAATTTTGGGTTCAGTATCTTGCTCAAGGATACTTCGACATGCAGACTGGAGGAGCCGGGGATCGAACTGCTGATCTTCCGATTGGTGGACACTCTACCTCTGAGCCACAGTGAGTTATATTGATCGTTTCAGTACAATGCAATGTTCTGCTGGGAGACCTTTGGTCCTGGCATTCATGTGGATGCCCCTTTACACACTCCACCACCTAAACATTGTTCTAGACAAAGTACCTCCACTGATTGCAACAGTACCCCCGACGACAGTAGCCCATCGGCTAGGGAATGCACCATGCCACAACACAAACACTGCTCAGGAATGGTCCAAGGAACGTAACAAAGAGCTCAAGGCATTGACCTAGCTTGCAAATTCCCCAGATTCTGATCTGATTGAGCATCTCTGGGATAAACCGGTGCACCAGAGGTCCTTTGTCAGGGCCTGGACAGGCCAGAGCCAAGTCTGGTCTATGATGGGGCCTCTGACCTGTCGAGGCATGGAGACGGGACTGCTGGGGGTGTCCTGTGTTGTCTGGCATCAAGGCATTGTCGACGGATCCTTTGAGTCCTGTGGGTTGGGAGGGAAGGTACCGGCATGCCCAATGGATGTTTGATCGGATTGGGATCTGGGGATTCTGAAGGCCAGGTTGACACCTTGAGCCATTTCTGAGCAGTTTTTGTGGTGTGGCATGGTGCACTGTCCTGCCTGGGGAGGGTGCACTGCCATCAGCGAGCACCATTGCCATGAGGGGGCATATTGGTCTGAAATGGTGCTTGGGTGGGTGGTGCGTGTCAAGTGGCTCCACATGAATGCCAGGACCCAAGGTTCCTCAGAAGAACATTGCATTGTAACAAAATGATTAATGTGATTCACTTCACCAACGAGTGGTTTTAATGTTTTGGCTGATCGGTGAATATTACCCCTGTGAGATTATTCAAGATGGATGACAAACACCAAGATTTATGCTGACATAATTTTGGCAACCAAAGTTCTTTATTTCACTTGCTCTGGGACTGCCCAACTCTTAAAACACTCTGGTTAGAAATGATATCTCTTATGTTAGAGTTTTTTAATGTCAGTTTCCCAGTGTACCCCAGAGTATGCTAGCTGGGCCTGGAGTTGGACAATAATGTTGAGCGGCTATGGATGTTGGGTTGCTTATCTACTTTAAGACTAATTCTTCTAAATGAGAAGGAGAGTAAAGCAGCCTGCTTCACAAAGGACTATTTGCTGAAGGAATGCATGTACTAACTAAACATGGAACGGGCAGCATGCCTGTTAAAAGACTTTGATAAGGGGCCACTGGGACACTGTCTCTCTTTTGTTACTGTTTGCTTTGTACTGTGTTGTTATGTTCTGTTTATTTTTTATTCCTGTGCTTTTCCTATCTGATTCCCCCTTGTTGAATGTGTGTTTAATCTGAAAGAAAGAAATAACAATAAAACTGTTAATGACAAAAAAAGTATATTGGATGCTGTATAAAACTCACCAGACTCATTTTTCTCTATAACCTCCACCACCTGACCCACATGTAGGCTGACCTCAGAGCTCTCCTGCTTCTCATAGTCTGTTACTGCCACATACTGATCGAGGAGGAGAGGGTCTGCTGAGGTGGCATCACCTGTTATGGGAAACGAATTAGAACAAGACTCATTTAGCTCATTTTTTTCTTTTTCTGCTCCTTTTGTTAGACTGAGGATGAAATCTCAATAATGTAAAAAAAAAGCCCCCCTCTCATTACTCTCTGCTTGTCAGTGAGGATCTCTGGTAATATTCGTTAATGTGATATTAAATGGATGTCCATGAGCTTAAAATCATAAGATTCATCTGTGTCGCTTTGAGATATTGACCTTTAAAATTTCTTGAATCTCCCTGGCTGAAGGGAATATGACCTTTTGAAATGTCAGATTTTATACACACTTCAAGAAACCTCACTGAAAAGCCAGTGTCTTGATAAATCAGTCAAAATGTCTATGATAAGCGAACAACTCCTTTTTAATGTAATGCCAACAATAATTCAAAGGTCAAAATTTGTACAAAAGCTTTTGAGTAAAATGTTTAAGTGAGAGGAGGCCTATCTACAGTATTGAGATTCACCCAGACATGTTGGAGAGGAGGTAGCAGATGTGATTGGAGAGATGGCGTGAGGGAAACTTAGAGGATGATGGGAGATTTGGAGAATGGCAGTGAAAGGTAGTGGATTTAGTGTAAAGGGTTAAGTCAATCATCAACATGGCTTGATTTCCACACAGAAACAAACCAGCACCCCTAGGACCCGCCACCAATGTTAGCACTAAGGAAGCCCTGCGAAACGATACAACCAGCAACACAAACTCTGGCTCTTTTCTGTTGACTTATGTTCTTTAGTTAACTGTCTACAACAACCCCTGATAGATTACATTTATTTTACATATCAAAATTAACTAAAAACAAAATACCTTTTGGTAGACACATAGTATTTGCAGTTTTAATGACCTTGATGACTTTGCATCGAGTGCGGGAATAGTGAAAAGACATTAAAATCCGCCTCAGCATGCAGATCACTGAAAATGGTGATGGATTTTCAACAAAGGTGTTTGTAACACACAGGTCTCAGCAGACAAAAGAGTTAAATATAATGTGAAAATCTGAGAAGTACAGATGTGTTACAATGTGGTACATCTCATCCATGCACAGCCTTCAGTGAGCATCAGCAAGCTAAGCAAATAGGTTTAATAAAACAGCCGTATTTATTTTAAAGTTATCTACAACAGATTCTCAATTTGGTTAGCCAGGACGGTACATTTGGGCTGGGCAATATATTGATATTGTGATATATGTAAGACTAGATATCATCTAGATTTGGGATATCTTAATACAGTAAATGTTGTGTCTTTGTGGCTGTGATTCAGGCTGCATCACAGTAAAATGGAGTAATTTTCTCAATTTACCAGACTGCTCTAGCTGTTCTATTACTTGCCTTTACCCCCTTAGTAATTATATCCACATCGCTGATAATTATTTATCAAAAATCTTATGTACATACAACAATGTCATCGTGATATTGATATTGGGGTATTTGGTTGTGATGGCCGTGCGCAAAACCACACAAATGGCTGAACGATTCCCATGCTCACCCACGCCATTACCACGTTCAGTTACCTTTATTTTACTTAAAATACACAACTCCAGTTTGATAAGTTTGATAAGTTTAAAATTTATTAGTATTTTGACAACATGTAAATGTTATGTTATACATTATGTTGCTATTTGCTTCTGTAAGCTACTAATTCATTTCTCTTTGTCTTTGAGCTACCTGAAGTCACTTCCTGGTTGGAGGTGGGCAAAAGATGGGGCTGAGGGTGGAGCCTGCTTTTATGCAGAAGGTCATCCTATGGCCTGCACCAAGAGCTGTGGCATCGTGGGGGAGATTAGGGGGTTCTTTGTCTAAGTCTTAGTTATTAGTTTGTGTTTGTTTTCCCCTTTGTGCTTGAATTTGTCTGATCAGCCACTATATATGTTCAGGTATGTATCAGGTCTGTTTACTGAGTGAACGTCTAGTTTTGTTGGCCTTATTTTGACCTGTTTAAAGGGCCCTGTAACTCTAATTTTGTTATCCTTAGTCATCTGCTTTGTAAAATTTATTTTGGGAAAAATAAACCCACTTTCCTAACTTTGAACCTGTGTTTTTGTGCTTTGACTGCTTGGTCTACGACATGGGTCAAAAATATTGTGGTATCTGATGTTCTCTGTATCGCCCAGCCCTAATGAGAATATTAATATTGCCATCATTTCTCAAAAGCAGAACTGAAACTAATATCAGGTTGAGTTTAATTTAAAAGGACATATTAATTAACAAATTGGATAAAAAAAAGTAGTTCAGTAACAGATCAATAGGCCAGCTTCCCAGGGCTAGTTTGAACCAGGAAGATCAGCTGGACAAACTAACCCAAGTAACTCAGGTTAACTTTTAAATAACTAGCTTAAATTAACTTCCCTAAGCCTTTTCTCTTATTATTACTTTCACAAATATACACACACAAAACGCTCTTTAATATCACCTCTCTGAGACTCTGCAATGAAGATTCATCAGTATACAGTAAATCATCCATTAAAAATCCTGTCGTTATCTTCAGTCTTCTCTACTCTGTAACAACACCATGCTTAAAAACACCCAGGAAATGAGCCACACAAGGTCTGAAGATCACCAACTATATTGTGTGCTTCCTTTACGGAACCAATGCCAGCCCCAAGCCTTCAACAGAGCCACATCCCACCTGCCCAGGCCAGGGGAGGAGAGGGGGGGGGGCAGGCCACTAGCAACCCGCTGGGTCACACACACAGCACGACCAAGTGTTTACTACCTCGCTTTAGGAAAGTAGTCGCTCTCTCCACAATCCCTAATGGAAAGGAAAATGAATGGAGAAGAAAACTGAAAAAAATGACATGGATGCAACTTAAGAATATTAGATAAATGTAGAGGAAAGAGAGAATATAAAAAGAAACAGTGACACAATGGCAAAGGTGGTTTCTATAATAGTTAACGCCAGAAAAACATTTGAGTATAAGCAGAATATGTCTGTTCAGGAAACAAGAACATTTTGGCAAAGGAGAAACAATTATGTTTTTTTTTTCAACCTGTATAAAACTCAATGACCACTAGATGGAGATAATGTCATATTATATACTACAGATCAATTGTAGCAGTGGAGTCCAGAAAAAACAGTAGGACTAAGAAGTAGCTGATTCTATTTCTCCTCAGCACTTTTTTTTTTTTTCCAAAGACAAAATAACACACCATAGCCAAGGCCACTTAACCCCATTTCATTTCTAATGCACAGATAAAGCTGTGTCTTACCTGATTTCTTCTTTCCGATGGGTTCCCTGTGAAAGAAAGGGAAATCATTACCTTAACGCCACTAAATACCAAATCAGTTCACAGAGATGAGGAGATATTCTTCTCTTCTCTTACCGATATTTTCTTATATTCATTGACATCATGTCACTGATGTCTTACAACGTGAAAAAAGATATCACAGCGGCCCTTTTTGTTGAAATAAACTCCAGTTACTTTCAGTGGTTGGTTATTGTAAATCCATACCTTGCAGGAATGAGCCTTGTAAAGAAAAGACAGGACTATTATGGTGTTTCAGAATGTTTAGTTGCTGTATTTAGACATCATCTTCATTATATTACCACTGTTGTTACCGGTACCATCTTTGCTAATACTGTTGCTTTCAGTAACTAACTTTACATGGCAAACTGGCACTAATGATGCCTTTTAAATAAAGTCTGAATTCATTTAATTTGCTGAGATTGTTTCATTTGACTATTGAATTTGTCATGGTACAACAGCACAACACCTACACTAATTACACCAGCAAATAATTAACAGTAATTGCTAACATTATTGTTACCTGTTAGATCTATTAATATCCTTCAGTCACATGAGAAAAGGATCTGTCTCTGTTTCTCTCTCAGATGCAGGTCGATGTGAATAAAGAGCCTCTAGATAGCTGATCTCTGAAATTTAGTCTGATGTTAAATTCAATACAGCATCTGCTGTGTCTGGTTTAGACATTAGCCAGATAAATAGACCATCACTCCACAGCAGCAGTCAGGAGCTGATTCAATGTCCAGATGCCCCGAAAAAGTCAATGGTGGCTAATGCTTAGCATTTCTCCCTCACACTCTGTCTGTCCCTCCCTCTTTGTTATCTAAGTATTACTCTCTTACTTAATGGTCTTCAATCGCCTTGCTTTTTCCATCTCACATCTTCCACGTCTACTTAACTCACTCCTTCATCCCCCTTGATCATTTTCCTTGGCAACTGCTGCTTGTTCGTTTCCCTGCATCAACATGAATGCTCTCAGCCACATAAAAAGCATTGTTCGATCGGCAGAGCTGTTAATTGCAGAGGCTTAAGTCTCAATAAATCTATACCCGTAAGCGTGCCCATTAATGTACTATAAAAAGAAATCCCAAGTCAGGCCAGCCAAAGCGGTACCAATGATCTGGATTATTATAGAGCAGGAATGTGTGTGTACAGTATGTGTATGCTTTGTCTGCTTGTTTTGAACTGAGGTGAAACCAGGGTCACATAACGCACCGGACAGAGATACTGACCTGGATCACTGGCCTAATAAGATTATTTTACTGTAACTAGCTTTGAGTATCAAATCAAATCAAATCAATCATCCCACTTATAAGTTTCCGTAGTACTCTGTGGGCCAACTTCAATTTCAATTTTCATGAGAACACACATCAGGCAACCATGGCTGAGTCATATGGCGGCCACATGACGAAGGAAAGAACAAATCATAACCACAGAGGAGTCGTGAGAAAACTCCACAGGTTTGCTGTTACAGAAAAGAGGTGATGTGACATATTTTAAACCTTCTACTTCAGGAGATTATTTTGATATAGTCACTCCAGGCTCTGATTCTTGCAGACCCATTAAAATAAAGCTATTAAGTTTCTACACCTGGAGCCAACCCTCTAACAGGTTTGTACAACAGAGGATTTATACAATATTGATTTGAATGTTAAATGAAATCCTTACACTGATAATCCCTCTCCCTCTATCCGTACCCCTTCTTGCTTCACCTTCATCTCCTTCTGCCCTCGTTGTATATGACCTCCTCTTCATTCTTTCCATCCAGCTCTCATTCCATCTTCATCCACCATCTAATTCTATTTTCTTCCCCTAAGATCTCCCTTACTTTCCCTCTTCCTTTCCTTCCCCCTGTCCTTGTTACAACACTTCCTCTTTTCTACACACTCCTTCCCTTCTCACCCATCTTATCTACTTCTCTGCTTCCTCTTTACATTTAAGTACTCCTTTCCCTCTACTCTTACTTTGCTGCTCTGAAGGAGAAAGTCTAAGATGTCCCTCTCTGTGCAGTAGATTTACAGGCCATGATAAATCTTCCCCCACAGTGGCTGCTGTGTCTGTACACCAGCCCTGCTGTCAGTCAGCCAAACAACAGGCTGCACTAGCAGAGAGAAGTAATCCAATTTCAATAAAGACAAACCAAGGTCTTTCCAATATTCATCCACCCTGAGCAAACGCTCACCCTCTTTTCTGCCTCTTCCAACACATGCTTGGGATTTTGTAGGGGGAGGAAAAAGGTAAGTGTCCTTGGTAACCTCATCTGATTTTAATCATGCAACTGGTGGACAGCTACTAGAGAGGGAAAAATTTCCCTCATAAAAGAGGACGCAAACATCAACTCTTCTTGGCTGTGTATACTGACTGGATGTGCAAATAATACTGTCTTTGCACTGTTTTATAATACCAGTGGTGGAAGAAGAAATCAGATCCTTTGCTTGAGTAAAAATCATGATGTAAAACAACCCCATGACATTTCTTCTGTACAAAGTCCATTCCTATCCGCAAAAAAGCCTCTGTATTAGATTATTGTGTATCAAATAATTAGAATATCATTTCTGATGCAGTCATGAATAAGCAACGTTTAACATTAAATATAATTGCTGGTTAAAGCAAATTTGTACTATTTCATTAACTTACTTCAGATTTAGTGTATGCTAATGTGCATCATATTTTTCATTATAGTTTTTTTAGCGTAATCTGAAAATCTACTAGTAACTACAGAAGTGATTTAAATATAATATAGTAAGAGGTAACATAACATTGACGTGGTCCAGTACACATCAAAATTGTGGCTAAGAAGAGTACTTGAGGAGACACACTTCCCAGTTCCATCACTATATAATGTAATAATTTACAGAGCATTTAGTCTGGTCATAAATTGATAGTTTTACATCTGTAATTAAAGTGGTAATATCCGAGCATTTCTCTAAATAAACTAATAACATAAGTAGAGTTTTTTAAATCTTGCTCAAAAAATACTCAATAGTAGAAAGCATGGATGGGTTACTTAACAGGCCTACCAGGTACAGGCCCAGGGGCCAGAAGTGTAAGGGGGACCCCTGGTTTTCACCTGAAAAATGCCACTCAAAGTAACATGTACCTACCAGGAAGAGACTCAAAATGCTGAGCAACACATCCACGCAGTTCTGATTATGTACGTGCCTGAGCAATACAGCAACCTCAGTACACCAAAGTGACATTAAATCCATCCACATTATAGATGACAACATGAGAGGCTGGTGCAAGCACCCGTCTCACATTCAATCCCCATAACAGCAATGTGTCCTGTTAATTGTCCTTGAGCAAGAACCCCCAGCTGCTCGCTGAGTGTAAGTCACTCCTGATAGACATTAGCTTAATGCCAAGAATATGATTAGACATATTAAGCTGCTTTCAACACTATCTAATAATAATTACATTACATGATGTTCTTCACAAAACTTTTCAATAGAAAGTATTTCAAAGTAAAACGTGAAGCCACAGTGTGTAGAATATGAACATTCATGCTGTTGTATTAAAAAAAACAGCAGGAACGCAGTGAATGACGGGCTGAAATCACTGTCAAAGGGACAGAAATTAAGAAAGATTTATAATCTTAACAATTCTACACACTGATGTTTGGGTCAAAGGCATAACAGTACTAATTAAAAGGGAAACCAAAAGTGAAGTAACACTTGCAATTTCACTGGCTCAGCAGTTTTGAACCAAGTCGTGCTAGAGAAACTCTACGATAACTTATGAGTGACAAATGTTTAGCTGTGTCCAAACTGGATGCTACTGTAACCTTCTAACCCTGCTTTTGAGTATGTAGTACAATGCTGTAATGTCAACAAATGAATAAATGATGTATGTTTGAAAATGGCAGCATTAATACTGAAGTTGCCAGATTCTGAATGTGGTGTTAATGGACATTATTGTCCCACAATGCAAACAACACAAGCAGATACTGATGCAACAGCTCCAGGACCATCTCAAAAAACAATAAATTAGGTAATTTATACTTAAAACATTTTGCTGGTAGTAGCATATAATGATTAAGTTCATTAATTGTTTCTATAGTAACTTGAAAATAGTTCACAATTATGTTACCTTTAAATTATCAGTGCAGTATAATGTTACAGAATTATGTTTGCAAGGTATTGGGACACAGTGTTAGTCTCTTACTTCAGTGATCCAGATTTTCAAGTCTTGCAAAGTCAAAACCCCACTCTCTTTATGCACTAGCTTACTGCTGGCCCTACATGCACTCCCAGCATTTATCATCGGACTTATCAACTCAATTTCCTGCCGACTAAGGCAACTTCTCAACGCCTGGTGCCACGCATCAGTATGTGATGACAGAGAGGTTAAAAGTAATAACTCAGCTGACAGCCGTTGGTGTAAAATCCATCTCCAGGGTCAAAATGTGAGCCCCACATTATGCTCTCTATGAAACCAGCCACCCGTAACCTCCACTGCCCCAAAGGTGCTGCTAACCTTAATAACAACACATTCGTAACCAAGGCCTGTGTGTGAAGTTATGTGTGTGTCAACACGTGCTTGTGTGTGTTGGACGCTGGCATTCATTGCCCGCTGATGTCTTAGTTTTGGCACATAGTAACTGTCAGCGCTGGATATGACGCTAATGTGTTGAGTGAGATTTACAAGAGACAACGGAGCAGGTCTGTACGCCTTCAGAGTAACCATGCAGTCTCAGCTGTCTGGTGGCTCGACTGAGCTGTAGCTACATGCTTGAATGCTAACTCAGCATTTAAAATATGACCCATTAAATGTGTTTCTGCTTGAAAAAATCTGACAGGAAGTGCAAGAGTATGAAATCGTATCCATTAGAGGATGTAATGAATGCTCATTACCTGGGGCTGGGGGCAAATGTTGGGGCTGGGGGCAAATGTTGGCAGGACGTGACATGACATGATATCAGTCAGGATAACAATGATGGGTGTTTTCCTTTGTATGTACGCCTGATGGTTTCTTACAGCTGAGAAAATATGTGTGTGCGTGTTTTCTATATGTGTGCCCATCTTGGTACTTACTCCTTGGGTGGGTTGAGGTCTTCAGGTCTGGTCTCAAAAAACACTCTGACCTCCTCGCACTGGGAGATGTAGACTGGCAGCTGAATGAGGGCCTGCAGGCACAAAGGACAGCAGGAAACTTAGGTAATCACATAAAGTGACAAATACAATCACTTGAGGTCTTACAGAAGTCAACCGGAGGTTAAATATAGTGTTCACTGGGTGTCTGGCCTCCATAAAGTCACAGAGCAAGTAATGAATTGCGGATAACTTGCAACCTCACTGTCTGATTCTCAAAAGATATTGCGCCAATAACATTACAGTGCAAGCACGCCCATAAGTTTTGCAGCTAAGTGCAATTTGCCCTTTTTTGAGTCTGATTCCAGCTTTCTTTGTGACAAAGTATAGATGTCAACTTTGCACCAAGGACACGCTGGGCAGAATAACAGCAAAGAGACAAAAGAAACCAGAAAATTTTAGACTGCAAGCTACAGGTCTTGACTGATGACATTTAGAGGCATTCCTAAAAACTTCAGACAAGGAATATAAATATAATGGAGATAAACTGTATTTGGCATAATCCAGTCTCTCAGTGTGCTTCAGTTACCACCAACTCTCTGAAGATGCTGATAATATTCCTGAAACTGTGTGTCTATCGATGCTGATCTTTGTGAATAGAACTGTTTATGCAATGAGGCTAATTTACATAGAAATGGGCCAAATTTGCCCCAAATTTATGCATATTACCTCATTTAATATCTGCAAATAACACATGAGCACGAAGACGCTATTTGCAGGTAACCCTTTGCAGGTGCTTTGAGAATTAGTTCCTTTTTGTCGTATTTGTGCAGGTTTAGTGACTGCAAAAGACACGCAAGCTCCTTTTGAGAATTTGCCTGACAGTAGAGCCTCCTGTGGAGGGATAAATGTTGCAGCAGTACAAATATTTGGGCACTGTCTTAGATGACAAGTTGAATTTTGATGTGAACACTGATGTTGAAGACTGATGTTGTACACTGTTCTTTTTATGGATGCTGAGGAGTTTCGATGTAGATAGGGCAATCATGAAATTGCTCTATTCTGCTTTTGATGAGTCTGTTATTTGTTTTAACATTGTCTGTTGGTTTGGTAATCGAAGCCTTAAGAACAACAAGTTGGAAAAATTTGTCAAGTTGTGTTGTAAGATCACTGGTGTTACGTTTATTAAGCTACAACATCTGTATGAAGACAGGGTCACCTCTAAAGCTCGGTCTATTGTCTGAGACTCAACATCCATCAGGGCAGATGTTTTGCTTCCCCAAATGTAGCACTAAGCCTTACAGATCATTCTTTGTCCCATCTGCTATTGCTTATCTTAAGTTACCAGCAGTGACCACTAACTGTCCATGATTTACCCCTAACAGTGTGTGATACTAGACTCTGTGTGTTGTCTGTTTTTGTTGTACTCATGACTAATGGCTGCATCTCACATTGCCCCTCGGGGACATTCAAGTTGTACCTCACCTAACCTTGTTTAAGTAAAATTATGTTCTTTTCATTTTTTCCTCATCCTCCTTGTTTTAAAGCAACACATCTGTATAAGCCTCGCCCATTTCTGATTCAACACATTTTTCCACTATTTAGATTTTCTTTCCCCAAAGAATTGTTGTTTTAGAGCCCCTCCCATACATTTTATCCTATCTTCTCCACAATTGGTACATGAAATATTTGGATGACCTCAAAAAACCTTTCACGCATTTTAATTTGCCACTCTGTTTCTGACTGCCACATTCTTATAGGTGTGGCCTATTCAACATAAGCTGCGATAATGATGAACATATTGTACAATCCTGCTTTTGGATGACATACTGTATGCACATATTTGAAAGCATTTTGTGGACAAATGGCACCACAGCAAAATGAATCTTGAAATTTAGCACTAGAATAGCATACTTAGAGAATTGTGCTGCCTGGGCAGACATATGTACCCCCTAGTTTCTAACACTACTTCTTGTTTCTCATATTAATTGTTATCATCCCCACTGGTGTTCAGTTTTAAGATGAAGATCAAAAGGTTAAATGATTTCAGAATAAATGCACACCAACAAAAAGTAAAAGGAGTCATTTTTAGTTGTCTTTCTGCAGTGTTTTCAATCACACCACATGTTTCTTCTCCAGTTCTCACTTCATTGATCCGTCTCGCCTACCTTCCTCCCTCATCTCATGCCTCTGTGGAGGATCACTAACAGCAGAGAGATGAGCCCTGACAACAGGGCTGGAGATGAAAGGCAAACAGCCACGTTCAGTTTTCTCTTTATTGGTGTGATCTCTTGTCTTGCACACACGTCTGATCATGTTATCGCACAGTCTCTGTTTTTAGCCCTTTCTTTTTTGTTCTCTCCTGAGTCTGTGTTTTGTCCTATTCTTCTACTTTTTCACTCTCCAACCAAACCACTAAAGGCCAGCAGTGAAACAGATAATCACCTCAACAGCTTGATACCCCAAACCAGAGGACAGGATAACTGCCGCCAACGACCCCGTGGTGACTATCTCTCTTACAGCCAAGGCAGCTAGGCCACTCCTTCTCCTTTTGCTGGCAGGCGAAGCTCGATGCCATCCATCAAGCTTCCTCTGCTGGCCTGTACCTCTGATTTTAATACTGGTAAGTGTTTCAGTTCTGTCCTTTAAGGGAGCAGAGTCTCTGTCTACCTCTCACACTCTCTGACACACACTGATATAACGTCACGGCTGACAGATATGGAATGAAAGCCAAAGACCCAACCAAGGTGCCCTTGTCCCGTGTGCCACATTTGCCTTGTCATACTTCTTCTATACGTCCATGCCAACAGCTTGAGTTTAATGAAAGGAGTGGGACTACTGCCATAGACAAAGCATAACTAGTGTTTTCCATTAGCCGCAAAGTCATACTGCATGTGCTCACATGTTTGTTGATTCATAGAACATACAGTACAATATACTGCTGAATTATTATGCACCAACATGACCTCAGAATCTCCCTTTTTATACTAGCTTCAACCACATCTTGAGGCAACAACACTAAGTAGCTGATTTAAGAGTTTTACTGGTGACCTCCAGGGGACCCCTCCCAGTTTCTAGTCCTGCAGCCCAGAAAGCTGCACTGTTCTTGAGGTCAGAGTGCAGTCTGAACCGGCTATCCTCTCCTTGGATTTATTCCTCTCCTCGTGTCAGCCTGTGGCCCGTCCACTCATTACAATTCTCCCCGGGGAGGAGACGGGAGGGAGACTGAGGGTACATTACAGCAAATGGACTTTATGGGTGTTCTTTACAGCAGGCAGCATTAAGGTAATTGTGTGTGTCTGCGTGTGTGGGTGTGTGCGCATGCCTGTTTTTTCTCCATGGAAAAATAGGTAATGGAATGAGAGATCTACTTGCACAGTCTGATAAGGTGCAGTACATTGTGACTGTATCTGTGCACAACTTTTCACATGTAGAGCAAATGGGGATCCTCAGTCTTGACAAAGAACAAGGATTTATAGTGTTACATGTTAGCATTTGTTACATCTCAAAAGGGAATCATCCACTTAAAAAATGTGTCAATTTTTGACAATCGAAAAGGGCTGTCTGTGAATACGTTTCCTAAAATATTCACTGTTTGCGGAATTTGCTCTCTAAAGATGAATAAGGGGTATTTTGATGTATCATTTATGCAAAATTTGTATTGCTTTTAATTACAAAACACATTACTTGTTCAAATCTTTTGAATACTGACAAATAAGGTTTAAGTAAAAATTGCTTTATTATTTAAAATACATTTTGATGTGATGCATTTCATCAAGCTACGTGACCTTTCTAGTCATCCCGGCTCAGCAGCCTTACTCTTGGTTTATGCAAACAACCCCTGATTCCATGTTTTTCTTCTTTCCTTCTTTCTTTTCTCTGACTATGTTTCCTGACTTGAATAAAAACATAAGTCTTTACAACCAGGGAAATTCCATATGAGTCAGGTTAAAGCCTCAGCTGTACAACAGAAGGGCTGACTCAGCTCTTCCCCAAGAAAAACATGAAGTTTCACCTTGTCAACATGGGTGCATTCGGGGGTGGATGCTAATGCTGTTTTCTATGCTTTCAGTCAAGTTCAGATTTGTTTCAGAAGTTACTGTAACACCCAGAATTTACTGCATTCTGAGATCCAGCCTGCTATCATAGGGCTAAACGATGTTTTAAATCATTATCACCTACGTCTGACAGACACTGTTTATGGCTAGCAAGTTGTGACTTTCCACTGCTGGATTTTGAAAGCAGTGCAGCAGGACTGTATTCATTTCCACCCCTCATAATGCTCTTACACACTCTGAGGTACTCTGTCGTCAAATATAACTTTAGCAAAGTTCTTGCACTTCATAAAACTCTTAAAGAAGGGTGTTATGGCCAAAAATGAGAAGGAATTAGAAAACCTGCACACTTTTGGTTACTTTCTTTTGTTATATTAACTCACTGTACCTTCATTAGGTAAGATTCCTAAATCTGATTTATACATCTTGGTTTTTCTTCAGAAAAATCATGATGTGAAAATAATAACATCACTGAGTGCTAAACCCTAAATAATTTTGACAAACTCTGAGTGTCAATCAAAGACTATTCAACTCCACAACTAAATAATCCTCAACAGGTAAATGCACTCTATAGAACTTGTCAGACATTGCCACAATAAGAACTTCAACTACAGCAACACCACTGGTGTAAAAGTTTCTCTGCTATTCTCATAAACATCCACACCCATAGACATGAACCAACAACTCTACCCATTCCTCCCCCCCAAACTCTTATTTTCACATTAAGTGTTTAAAGATGTTGCCTACACCAGCTGTACATTCCTTTAACCCCAGATGACACTTGGTGGAGTAGAGTTGTATATTCACCAGTCTCTTCAGTCCTTGACCATGTGGATCATAAAAAACTTTTCTCTTCATTACAAGGCCTTGTGAATTGAATTTTTATTCAGAAGTGACAAAAAAACCTACCTATCAGCACCAAATTAGAAACTAATGTGTACAAAGATGGTTTCATGAGGGTCTTTATAGAGAAAAGAGGTTATCCCATAATAACATGATACAGTTGAAAATACAAGAAGGCATGAGTAAGGGCTAAGTCAGAACTAACTTGTAAAAACATCCTCAAATTTCCTCTCTCTGAGAGACAGATGGAGGTGTGTATGGTTTGGAGGCCGTAAGGTAAGCCTGTAAAATGTAAGAAAAACACAACCTATGGGCTATGGATGTGCTGACTGGAGCAAGCTCAGCACCAGCAAGCTCTTTGCCTTTGGCGCAACTTTCTGCTGATAGTTACCACCACAACATGAGATAAAACAACTGCTCATCCTCCCTGGTATTTTGTGAATGCCAGAGAACTATCTCACACCTTAATCATGTGATGCTGTGGCCAAGATAGCTGTTATGTAGACTATCACGAGAGATAATGACCTCTGATTGCTAAACAGACTCACTCCTTGGTTACTGCAGATAAACAGTTGGGAAACCAAATTTATAAAAATGGCTATTTTAAAAGTATTGCTCTGAATTTATTTCAAGGGCAAAAACTTTTTCTTGTTGCTAAGAAGCTGATCATCAATCATCATGTTTTCATTTTGGTTGCTGTGGTTACATTTCTCAATTTAGAGCAATTAGTTGCTAGCTATTGGCAGTTTTATGGTTGCAGTTCTGCTACAGTGAAGTCTGAAAATATACAGTTGTATTTTTTTTCCCTTGCTTGGGGTTGAGTGATTAATCACCTTGGTAAAAAGCCATGTAATGGGTTGGATGGTGCACAGGTTTTACATTATCTCTGTTTTAACTGGTAGAACAAGCTGCAGTATTCCAAATGGTAAGAGAGACACCACCTACACATTACAACCTACTTCTATACTCCACAAAAGTCCATCCTGTCTTTCTTCTTGTCACTGACAGCAACTTAGCAGCATAAACATATAAAGTACATTTATAAATATCTTGTCCAGAGGGATCATGAAGGTTTACAGCACATTTGGGAGGTACAAGGACATTTTATTCGCATTTTGGTACTCAGAAACAGATTTTTGCCCATACACTATTGATCCCTTGAGAGATATTCTCCTTTAGTTTGTCTTTTTAGCAGGGAGGTCAGAGTCTGCTTCAGAGCACCTGGGGAGCTTTCAGGACACCTCAGCAGGGTGGATGCCTGCTGTCACAGAGGCTTGCTCTGGGGAGTTTAGCATGGCGCATGCCGCACAGTGCCAATTTTCAAGGCAAGGGCAATGGCATTATTCATACAGCTGTTCTTGGAACAATGTAATCCTATAAATCTGGTTGTTATGCAAGTCTTGCAGTGTGGCTATGAGCTTAACTTTAATAAACAGAACCATGAGTTTGAATTGGAGTATCTGATGAGGGTAAGGGACTACACATTTAGGACACTGGAGTAAAAAAAAATACATACTAAAACATGTTTTGAACTATAAATGAGTTCTTCTGAAACAGATGAAAGAAACTGTGACTAGTGCTGCTCATACCTTATAAACAGAGGGCAAGAAAGTTTATTTTTCATTTTCCTGTTCATGACAGAGTTGACACAATGTGGGTGGGATACTTGTTTTCTTTTCCCCTGACCACTGTGCTTTCCATTAACTACAACAAATAGGAGATTTTAAGGTAAAATTAAAGAACTGGTCAGTATACTCACCCTGCAGTATTCATTGATGGGCCTCAGCCTTTTCATGGCCACATCCCTGATATGGCTTCTCCTAAACAGGATCTTCCCTATAACAAAGTCAGAAAAAAAAGTTAGAGTTGAGAAAATCCTTACTTATTATTAGACACTAGGGTTACAACCAGTAGTCCACAGCAGCAAAATTATATAATATATTGCAAGCATCATTTTAAATAGAATGTATTTGTCTGCTACATACATTGAAACATTATGACCAAATAAGATGTAGGCTTTTGGATACTGCTCTTGTGAGGCGCAACTTTTTAAAGTTAAGAATCCACTGAGGGACAATAAGGGCACAGAGGCTTTTACAAAACATGGTTAGAGAATTAGCATGCAGACACAATACAGTTGTGTCATCAATAACAGTGACAGCACAATGAGGTGGGTAAGGAGGTAGGTGAATAGCTGGCCTTTCCAAGTCATGAATAAATGATTTCGGGAAAGCAAATTATGTGTGCATGACAGCTTAAATGCTATTCCACTGCTCTTATCTCTGGGCCCAAATAACCACAGGCACAGACGAGCTGGGTCGCCATAACAATAACAAGAAATGGCTACAAATAGGCCTCTTAAAAACACTCCTCTAACTTGCAGGAAATTTCAGAGCCAGCATCTATTTTCCCCTCGTTTAAGCTGCTGAAGTTTCTCCAATAAATTCACTGTGAAAGCTCTAATACAAACATATAAACTGGGCAGGAAGTCAAGGCTGTAACAAGATCCTGAACACAAAAAGGGACATGTTTTGAGAGGTTACTGTATCACCTCCATCAAGGGGTTATGGTATTTGTTTAGAGAATATTTAAAGCAGACTTGCTGAAACATGAGTCTCACAGGAGATCACCGCTGAGCAGTGAACCCCTGTACAGTTCCACCCATGCTACTAAAAATGCCTTCATACTTCCTTGACCCACACAGCTCAAAACCACAAATGTTTGTGTGAATGACGACATTGATGAAGAAGTAAATACAGGAACACAGAGACCGTTTGTGATCATCACAGTGTCTGATTATGAATATTTGTACCCATGATTCACTGCTACTACTACTATAGCTGGCTGCTATAAATAGACAGGTCAATTTTGTGAGTCCTAAGTCCAGTCTTCAAAATAATGGGTGTTTCTGTAGCTCCTGTCCTTGTGGCTTTTGCTTTGGAACTTAAATATTTATTGGCCATTGTAGAGTAATTATCTCAACAACCATTTGATGGAGTTTGCACAGACATTCAAGGTCCACAGAGGATGAACCCTACCAACTTATGTGATCCCCTGACTGTGACCGTGATCTTGTGCCACCATCACATTAATAATTTTGAATTTAAGTGGAATGTGTTGACTAGAGTTAAATGGTAAATGGACTGCACTTGTATAGCACTTTGCTAGTCTTTAGACAACATGTCACATTCGCACACACAGTCACACACTGATGGCTACGGCTACTATACATGGTGCCACCTGCTACTCAGCAGCAATTCAGATGCACTCACACACCAATGGAACAGCCAGCGGGAGCAATTTGGGGTTACAGTATCTTGCCCAAGGATAGTTTAACATGCAGACTGAAGGAGCCAAGGATTGAACCACCAATCTTTCGATTTGTAGACAACCCAGTCTAGCTCTGAGCCACAGCTGCCTCCTGAGTTGCAACCATGGAGTGATTAAACTACTAGTTGTGAACTATATTATTATTCACCAACTAATTTGAAAATTGATTTTTAAAAAAGTCAAAATTCTCTGATTCCAGCCTCTTAAATGCGATGATTTTCTGGAGTATTTACTCCTCTGTGACAGTAAACCCCAAATCTTTGGATCGTTGACAAAACAAGACATTTGAGTACATCGTCTTAAGCTTTGGGAAACACCACTCATTTTCATTTTTCACCCTTTTCTCACTTTTTAAAGACCAAACAAATAATCAGTCAATTGACAAAAGAATCAACAGATTAATAAACGATGAAAATAATCCTTAGTTGCAGCAGTGTTGACATCTGTTGGATGGCTTGCTTTGAAATCTGGTACAGACATTCAAGGCTTCCAGAGGATAAATCTTAAGGACTCTGTTTCTTAATTAGGTCAAAGGTTCCATTTAAACAATGAAATATCCCAACATCTGCTTGATGGATCTAGCACCATCAGCAGGTTGATTTTTTTGTGTGGATGAGTAAAAGGTTGACAATTATTGGATGGACTGCTCACAACATGATAAACCCTTTTGATTTAAGTGACCAAAGACCTTTGCTGTGGACAAAATGCATGATCTAACAAGACAAATTTCTATCCACATTTGTGCTGGAGCAAAGTATTGAATACTTGAGGGAGAGTATTAAAAAGGAGATTAACTGGATGAAGAATGAGAGAAGGCAGTCCAAATCTCTAAGGAGTTGGCAACATCTTGCCAGAGCCACCAAAAGGACACACTGTCTGGACAGCCCATGAAAACTAAAGAGATTTGAAAGTCAACCCTTCGACGCCTACAGTACTTCTCGTCCTCCCTCTCCCTCTGTCTCTTTCTTCCTCTCCTCCCTTCGTCACTCCTCAAACAGAAAGCTTTCTTGACGGTTTTCCAAAGCTCTCAGGGGTCAGGAGAGAAGCACTGACTCAACACTGCCCACTCTGTATGCAGGGCAGCTCATGGGTGCAGCCGAGAAAAGGGCTTGTTGGGGGAGGGAAGAGGGAAGGGAAGGAAAGCTGCTGCCTTGGAGCCACGGCTGAGGGAGGGCAGACTTTATGGCAAATCTCAGAGCCAGCAGTGACCAAGGGTATCAAACAACTTTTGTTTCCTGGGGAGAGTGAGGGAGTTAGATGGAGAGAAGAGACAGAGGGAGATGGAAACACAGAGAGGGTCTTTGAAACACACCTCACATACAAAAAAACTGTTCTCAGCACTAACCTCTTAATCACTGGACTCACCACACATGAATTCCTCCTGTTTTTTCACCCTACTTAGACTCATCAGAGGGATTTTGAGAAGCTAAAACCTTTACATAACACCAAAGCCTTAGACTTTAATCATGGACTCTAGTAAAAATTAGGACTTTTATTGTCCAGGACTTGACTGCTCTGATACTTGACTCCCTGAAGACTTGACTTGAGACTTAAGGGTGGGGGATCAAGTCTGATCTTTCAAAAATCAAGGAAACATTAAAGAATTTGTATGGGAACATACTTTAAATATTTAATTATTAGGCCTTTCACTGTACTTGACATGGCATTTGCTATTACAGAAGTGACATGAACTTGTCTTGAAGAAGTTGAGATGACTTAAAACTTGCTGTTACAAGACTTTAGATTTGACTTGGAGTCAGTTGCAAGGTTTTGTAACAGCAAGTCTCAAGTCACCTCTCAAGTAATATGAGACAAGTGAGACTTGCTTTTACAAAATTTAACAACTAACTTGCACTGGTCTCAGATGATTTGAGAATTGCTGGTTAATGAGTTGAAACTTGACTCAAGACTTTGATGAGGCTTGGGCATGTCTGAATTAACATACCCCCAAAAGCTCTACATAACACTTCAACAAACATGAGTGAAGCTTCTAAGAATGAGCTGTGTGTGTGCGGTATAATTACTGTGTTCTTAGGCAAGTTGCTGACTAAGGCCAGACACAACTCCGTAAGCTGTCATAAAAGACAAGTCTGCTACTGGTACGCCACATTCAAGTAGACAAGAGCAGTGATTGCTCAGCAGATGAGATAAATGTGATATGAATAAGGCCTAAAAACCAATGTCATTATAACTGGTTAAATTGCATTTCTGCCTTTAAAAGAGGACAGGCTGGGTAATATGTTATTCAGATCCTCCTTAGAAACATAATTTGACCTGCCCAAGATTCTGTGCCTCCTGCTGTGGCAGGCGGAGAGATCCCCAGCCAAACAAAGAAGCTGAAAAAGTATGTACCATCATTAAGAGGAAAAGGAATAAATGGAACCCCAAATAACAAATTTATGGTCTGCTCATTGGATCTGAGTTCATGAAAGAAAATCACCTCTTTTATCATGCAGGGGCCTTAAAAAAACAGACCCACATTCCATCTTTGGGTTTTAACCTATAGTTTAACAACCCCGACTTTAGATAATTGGTATCAGCTCTCTTTCAAAGGCTGACCTGCCGACACTGCTTTGAAGAGCATTGCTCAGGGCTCTGGGGGGAAAAGATTAAACAAATCACCTTTATCTATATGTCATGTATGAACCTATCAAAGGATTTAAGCACCATGAGATGTATTCAGAGGACAAATGGCCAGAAGACACTCTGCACATACCATTCAATCTTGACATAAGAAAAGAGTAGACCACCTGTATGAAAAAAAAGTTACAGGTTTAAATGGGCAACTTTTGAATTGTTTCGAATTTCCTTTTAGAGGTGACGGACACAATATTGCCGTGATACTGCTATCAAATGTTATCTTGATGTTGATCTTGATGTCATCTTGTTTGTTCCAATGTCATCATGTAGCTTCTGCAGCAAGGGATGAAAACGAAACATCTAAGCTTTGGGCAGCAGAAATTTTGCAGTATCCACACATGCAGACAAGCCACTTTGCTGATGTGGAGATACCAAAGGAGTAAAAACAGCTCAGGGCCTTGAACAAACCAAACCGAGGAGGGAAAACCACTTCCGTGCCTTGTTAGGTTGGTCTCAGCCCACAGTCCAGACTTCTCTTAAGTATCTGAAGGATTTTCTTGGCTGTCAGTAAAGTTCTTCAGCAAATCTGGCAAACTGTAGCTTAGGAACGCATTTCAGAGAATCATATCTGATCTGGGATCTGAGACTAGTAATGGTCATTCTCTTGAACTTCAACTATTGCAGGCACTGAGCATAAATGATGTTTGTTAGCAACATTGTGCCACAAAAGCAAACAGCTCCATAGTGGCATTCCTGGAGGGAGCCATGTAGAGTACAAACAGTCTTAAGCTTCTGATGTTTTGGCAGCTCCAAAGGAGCATATGGGGATTTGGTGTCTTCCACTAGGGCACTTCAATGGTCATTTGCTTCCACAGAAAACAGAAGAAGTGAAATCCTCTGCCACCGCTCAGAGATTCATTTGAGGAGGACAGAAATTTAAGAGAAAATCTAGAATTTCAGGATCTAAAGGTAAAAGCAGGAAGGAAGTGGACAGAGTTTAATGTAAATGAGAATTATTAGTAATAGTATCCATGCTTAGTGTGCTTTGTCTGACTGTATCAGGGGAGAGTACTGTAAGGGATAGCAAGAAAAGCAGTGTTTTTCAATCTCTCTTCCCCTCCTCCTACTTAGAGTTCATCAAACAGTCTGGAAGTGTGTGTGTTTTTGTGTGTGTATTCTCTCAATGAGTTCCAGACCTGCATGGCCACAAAAAAATCCTATCCCCCACTCGTCCAAACCGTGGTAGGGGAGATGTGGGTGGGGTCTTTGGGTGAGGCCTTCTTCCAAACTCTCATAAAGGATTACTTTCAGCAGGATCTAAATCTCAAACTATTTCAAAAGTTGATCAAGCGCACCTTAAGTTTTTACTCCAAACAAACTTGAATGCCACTTGTACTTGTAGGGAAGTAATGGAAACTAAAACAGAACAGTTATTTTGGCCAGTCAGGTTTTATACAAAGTGATGATTCAGCCAGGACAATGGTGCAGCTAAGCCAAAAAACAGCTTATAATGAATGTTATGCATTGTAACCATTTAGTTTAACGATCACAGGTAGAGTTTTCTTATGTTGAAATGGCAGAAACATAATGTTTCAACACTATACTGTATAATTGTCTATGTTTGTAGTTGAAATGCTTAGAGATCAGCCGAGTCAGCTGAAGGTTTAAGAGTAGATGGAAAACGTATTTTTTGTTAAATTACAGAAAAAAAGTGTGGTTATGACCAATCATGGTTGCAACAGACTGTTCTGGTTGGTTCTTTTGTGTGCAAAATTTTCTGTTTTTCTCAGTTCATTCGCAGCCTATCAGTGAGTCATTGGTGCCCACATTTTAACCCAGTGCGTGCAAATGGGTATGATGGAGATCAAAGGTAGCAGGGATGAGATGAGGACACAGCAGTATAGCAAAGGAAGAATACAGAGTCCTTCAAGTGATTATCAATGACTTCACTGTTCTTTGTGTATTGTTGTGTGCATACTTTGGCAACATCTTATCATAAGTAAGTCTGCCACAAACAATTATTTTCATTGTAAATTTTCTGGATTAGTTGATCAATCTTTTAATCTGTGTCCAGCCAACAGTCTGAAACCCAAAAGGTATTCATATAAATACGAGAAAGCAGCAAATCCTCCAAACAAGCTACAGTTGTGTGAGTATGTTCTTAAAAGGGCCTTGGGGGACACAGTGGGTTTAACTCTTACCTGGTAGGAATGGAATGATCCTGCGCTTAGGGTCTTTTTGGCCTCCTTCCACTGGGAATTTGTCCAGCAATTCCATCTAAAACACCACAATAAATTAAGACTTATTAGCACACAAAGGATTTACACTCACACATACAGTATACATAAACATGCTGTTTACATTACACGCAACAGGATAGCTGAGACTGGAGAGGAAGGGTTCACATTTTTACAAATCAGCAGTTCCTACAAGGAATTCGGCCAATAAAGGAGGGTCTGCCAATGATTAGGAATGTCCTGAGCAGATGGTATGGTTTTTCCCCTCTACTTCATGTGTTGTTGCAGCAAAGGGGTTGTTAGCAGCAAGGCACCACTGACATAGTGGAACATTTCTGTTTCCATAATTTTTAAAGGCCAGAGAGCAGTGGTTCCTTAGATCTGATCACCACTTCTCTGGATCATTCGTTTCTATCTATTTAAAACTCACTTCTGTCTTAAGAGTTAGTACTTTTTCTACTTCAGCATATTTTGTGTCCTCCCTGTGTCACAATGAATTATATGTTGTGTTCCATCAATTTGGCCCCTATGTCTCCTTTATTTATGACTCTCAATGATATCAGTGTGCTTTCACTTATATGGTTGTTTACATATATATATATATATGTACAGATGTACATTTGTGCTTGTGTATGTTCATGCGTGTGTTTGTGTCTTCCATTCTGCTGCAGCTGAGGCCCATTACAAAAATGACACCTGGCTATACTGACCAATGACCTTTAAGAGCACTCTCTGTTTCTCTAATGTGCTTTTCTAAAAGTGGATCTGCACATGAAACCTCCAACTGATGGATTTAGGGTTAGGAATAAAATACTTGATGAAACTGAATGTTTGAGAGAGGA
This sequence comes from Cephalopholis sonnerati, assembly GCA_019142605.1. Taxonomy (NCBI): domain Eukaryota; kingdom Metazoa; phylum Chordata; class Actinopteri; order Perciformes; family Serranidae; genus Cephalopholis; species Cephalopholis sonnerati. Next base: position 6,538,936 of record JAGQAX010000017.1, on the reverse strand, counting down.
GTGTTTGGGAATTCTTTGACTACAGAATCCAATACTTCAAAAATATTATCAGAAGACTCATTTGTCAAAGCAAATTTTATTTGATGACAGAAAAACACTGTTAAGGGGTTTCAACTAAGTGTTTTATAGCTCTTCAGAGCCAACCAACGTTTGGCTGAATGATATAGAGGGATACACCATTCCCTGAATGGCAAGTTTATCTGATCACTGTTTTTAAGTTAGCAGTGTCAAACAATGGGTCAAAAGGGGCCTGCAAGTCTATGTTCCAACTAAGGAGACCATCAGGATGTTCTCAAAACTAAGACGACAACTCAGATTTTTTATTCAGCTTTATAGTTTTATAAACCACATTCACATATCAAAACAGGACAGTGATATTTCTACTGGGTCAAATTGATTACTGTGTACACAAAAGACTTTTGTGTCAATGTTGTCATTTTTGGCAAATGATTGACAGACGGGATTATATTTATAGTCCGAGCAGTACCGACAAATTACATTTAAGATGCAGGTGAACAGTCTGCGGGGGAGTCAGAAAGCATTGCCCGAAATGTAATCTTAAAACCCACTGGCTATCAGCTAACAACAATTTAGCTTTATTTTAGATCGTTTTTAAAAACTGTATCTGCATTCACATGCTGATATCTGTTTGTAGAAATTAGCCAAAATGACTGCCACACAGAAGATAAAGTCTTGCTGTGGCAAGCCGATGGGTACCAAGACTGAACTGACCAAAAACAGGGCGACACCAGATAGTATGATCTTCACCTCTTAGGCTAAGAATTCGTTAAGAATTGAGAATGTCTGCAGATACCATTAGAGCTAGTCCATGTGTAGACTACTATGACATGCCTATCACACAATGAGATTAGTACCATTTGGATGTACTCCAGGGTTAAAACAAATTGACTCTCCCTTTATCCCACCAAGTATGATTTTTATTCTCCCCACCATTAAACATCACTGTACCATTCCACTGAAAGACTCATTTCTAGAATATGCAGCACTGGCAATACCCAACAGGAATGTTCTACTGTTGGCGCTTTGGTTTGTTTATCTTCAATGACTAAATTTCTGATCTCACAGTGAGTGCATGTATCCATAGTTTGTCTTTTCTCAGCTTAAATATTTCAACAAAAATATAGACATTTGATGTGATACGTGAGGCAGATTTTGTTTTTGTTTTTGGTTGAGAGGCATTCAGCTGGCTGTCAACATGAAACATAACTGACTCTAAATATCAAATCACTCATCAGCCTCCTGTGATCCGCCTACACTTGAATCTAATTTTACACGTGTGGGTCATGAAACAGGAACCATGAGCATCATTGGGTAGAGGATGCAAGTTGTAGGGTGCTGCATTTCCTCTAGGCATACTCAAAAGATATCAATTTTTGATACAAGCTTTAACTTTTCATTAAAGTTCGTAGGTGGGATTTCTGTGATACAATATCTCCCTCATACTGCTATTATATGTTATCTTACTGTTTTTTTCCAGTGTAATCATGTGGTTTTTACAACAAGTATACTTGCAATATAAATGAGTAATGCTGTCACAAAAAGTCCTCTGGTGAATCTGAAAGAAACAATAAGCTGCATTGAGCCAAAACTAACACAAAGACAGCAGGAGGTGTAATATGAGGTGAGGTGATGGAGAGGTTATGGGAAAGGCAGAGACCTGTGCCAAAAAATATTTTCTATTGCTTGTTATGGACTGTCTCAGTCTGGTCAGATGCCAAAGAGGTGTTGCTGCCGTAAAACAAAGAGTGGCATAAAGATTAAACATACTCAAATCACTTAAGTAGATAGGCCATGATGCCTTTCTATTCTGAGGGAAACGAAGGAGGAATTATTATGTGACAGCTTGCCCTCTTGCTACTGTGATCCTAACTAAGACAGCCGTAAGAGCTAATGCAAAACTGCACTGGATATCATCCATTTATAAACATCCAAACAGATATATAGGTAAATATTTTAGTGCCTGGACAGTCACAGGCATCTGGATGAGAAAGCACCAGTCAGACAAAAGACCAACAAGATAATATATGTTCAAGCATACAAGAGGACATATGTTTTAGGGGTGAATGATTGTCTAGAGATTTTTAGCTCTACAGAATGACCTCATTGGCCTTTGTTTTCTCTGCTTCATTTTTTTCTTCACTAACTCTTGCTCATATTTTATGCTTCTAAATATCCATTTGCTTTGGTTTGACCATTTTTTGCAACATTCTGATTCCAAAGTAGTTCAGCAACCTAATCTTTAAACACTCTAATAACCTTAACAAGCCCCTAATCTTCAAGACTGTCAAAAAAAGACACTGGCTTTTGAATCCTTAATCTAATTCTTCATTCTTCATTGATGATCTTCAATAATAAGCAGTCCATTGTGGTTAATCCAATAAATATATTAGTATAACTACAAAACAAATGATCAACTAACACTCTTAGCTTTCATACCTGACAGTGAGGAGCTTCTGTATTAATTATATTTCAGAAAACTGGATAATCTCAAACCAATCGAACATCTCATTAATTACAACTTAGGGCCTGGACACAAGCCACAGTTTTGCACACTCAAATTTATTGTCAATGCAGACATACAGTAAGCATGCTTAAAAGCAAGAGAATTGCTGAAATGGAGCGCGAGTATTACCAAGCGCCTATTTTTCAGGGCATGATGGCTGAGCCCTGAAATAAACAAAGTTGAATTTCTGGAACATAGCAGCGTGCACAAAAATATCACAACCAGCATATTTCTTTCCATTCTTCCATAAATTTCAGTCAATGGTAAATATGAAAGAGAAGTTGATCATTTTAGCTCCGTGTTACCCAGAGCTTTACATCTGTCCCATGGACAATATTTGTAGGCCTAAAAGACTCTTAAAAAATTACACAGCTGGAGGAAGATTAGCTCCGAATGTGGGAGTACTTGGGAACTTACTCCAAACTAGGCCACGATACGGTGATGGATATGGTCGCTTAGTCAGGCTGAACCTGCCTCTGTGCCCTTGAAAGCTGGTTCAGAGGAACAAGAGTAGCGGCCATCACCCAACCTTGTGTTTAAGATGGTAAAAGATGCAGCATGTGTCCCGGCCCTTAGTCTTGAATTGGTTGTAAAAAAAAAAAAAAACTGATGGGGACATATCTAATACTTAATACCGTGAGGCGAAAAACCAGGCAGTGTGCTGCAATATCAAGCCAGATAAGGTTGTCCTTGTTGACTTCTTTTTGGATATTTCTCCTAAAGTTCAGCATTATGAGGTTAAAGCCACAATTCCCCCTGCCAAACAAAAGAGAATGAAAAGAAAAAGGGTACAAAAGTGAGCCATGAACTCTCTTTGTCTAAAGCAAGACACAGAAAGAGGCGAGTCAGTCCACTTTAGTCTTTACTCTTGTAGTTTCTTAGGATACAACAGAGGTGAAAAAGGAATTTAGAAAACAGACCACTAAACTTACAAAGCAACAATCTGCTTGGCTTATGAGTCAGACGCTTCAGCACTGACACAGTACCACCTTAAGAGAGACAGCACAAGCAAGAGACAGGCAGACAGAGAGAGACAAACACAGAGGAGTCAATGCCCCACACACTGTAATTGTTCCCATGTGTCTCACTGAGTACAGACACACCCAGTCTCTGTGTCTACTCTAAACCTTGTATCTACTCTGTAATCAGAGCCACTCAAACAAGAGAAGGCATCTGGAGAGAGTAAAGATGTCTCTTCAAAATACCAGTTACATCATGCACCCAACATCAAATATTCATGCTCTACAGCAGGAGGATGACAGGCCAAGGTGGAGCACAGTCAAGCTCCACATGACTTTCCAAGGCTGAAGTATGTTAAATTATATCCTGCTGAGTTTATTTCAGTTAGAGGGAAATGTGTGCCACATTAGCACTATGGTAATTTGTGCACATCACGCATGGATTACAATAAAGGATAGCTTACAAAACTAATAATTTCAGTCTTGAACTCATCAGCTGTGGGTATGTACTAATGCTTATGCTTTCAGAATATTTAAAGCTCCATCAAAAGTTAAATTCAAACCTTAAACTGTAATGTTACTTTCTAAACAACTAACTGACTTGAAAGTACCATGTGTTAATGTACTCATTCTCTCATTCACCAAAACCTGGTGAGGAAATAGTGCTATTATTCAAAACACTGTTTGGAAGAGATCTAGATTTCCCATATTAAAAACTTAATATAGCTTTTATTATGGGCCAGGGAAATTTGGATGAAGGAAAGAATGAACATAAACTGTTTAAGATCTGTTTACACCACAGTCTCTTAGTTGTGCTGTGATGTGCCTTAGTTGATTTTATTAACAGTTTGGCACATTTCAGTCATTGAATGACTACAGTAAGACCAACAGACCTAGTGCAAGGATGAAAGGAAGAAAAAAAAAAGTTCCATTGTCAACATATCACTTTACTTGTCTGTTAATAACCCCGGTAATGCTGTAAACTTTTAAACACTGTTATTTAATTTGCCACATTCTTGCTGATTCAGAGACAAAGGTAATCGTCTAAGGGGTTATCATTTGTCTGGTCCGTATCCGCTTTAGCCACATCATCAGCCTTCAAATAAAGGCATAATAAAAAAGATCAGACACGCACAAGACTCTTGAATGAAAATATACAAGCCCAGAGAACAATAGCTGCACTCTTTGCAACATGCCTATCTCTGTAGTCCTCTGATTCTTTCACTCAGTCCACTGTACATTCATGAATGAGGTCATTTTTAACCCTTTACAGACAATCATACAGTTACCGCAACTATCCACATTTGTGGCAGGCTGAGCTGTTAGTCCACTTATTAAGTGTTGTGAACAAAGAAATTATCCATGGCATGGGTGGATGGATGGATGGATGGACAAATTACATCTGTTTATCTTCGATATGTGTAAGACCTCAGTGTCCCTGTTTTAATACTAACAGACAGGTTTTTTACTTTGATTAATACTAGTATGCTGATGTTAGCATATAATTAAGACCAGAGCACGAAATAATACAACGGTACTTTCTAAAGAGCTGAGACTTAAAAAAAAAAAAAAAAAAAAAAACCCTCAGCAGCAGCAGCGGTCATATTTCAGCAGCTGCTAGTTGCATATAGGGGAAACACTGTGCATATTTGTAAGAATTGAGTGTAAAGCTATTTTTCCTTTTGTTTATTTCAGAACCACACACACACACACTTGTTGTGAACCTCCTGCATTGAAAATGAAAGTATCCTCTCGAACCTGATTATCTGGCCGGAATCATTTACTCCATAGTTGTCCTACCCAAAGGACCCTGAGGTCCCCTTCCTCACATCGCCCAAGGAGTGAGTTGCACACATGCGTGTGTGTGCGCTGTTGGTGTTACACAATGTCAGTCATGCGGCGCGATGGGAATTTGACCGGCGTTTTAAATCGGCATATTTTAGACTGACCAGCTGGTTGCCGGTCATGGCCGATCACGTGAGAATCGGCCTGATTCCGAGCACACAAATAATATATATACATATATGCATGTATACATTTATCGCCCAACCCTACCATGTAGCTGAAAACAGTTGAAAAGTATATTTAGACTCATTATTTGGTTGAAGCTTTAAACTTGTTACAGCAAGGCTGGGTACGATGTTACTTGGATTTCTTAAATGCTAACTTCCCCTGAGGTCCATGGCAATGTTTACCCACCAGACGAATGAAGTGCATTCTCAAGAGTCAGTGTGGCCCACACCATATTTAAAAGCCTGGGTTTGATCACATATTCTGGACTCCTTTTCTCAGGGACATATAACACAATTTTTCTGGTGTCATATACAGTATACGACAGCTAAGGCATACCATCCACCCCTTGATTTTCTATATCCACTTATTCTATTCTTGGTTGATGTGTCTAGAGCCTATTCCAACATGCCCTGGACAAGTGGCAGGGTACACCCTGGAGAGGTCACCAGTCTATCACAAGATGTGTAGCACAACTTCCCAATTTCAGTTCTAATGGTATTTCACAGCACCAGCGGATGAAGTATCAATCAGTTTCTGTTTGGTTTCTTGTCACTTAGAGTGGAGACATGATTGTGATGGGAATAGCAAGTGGGTTGATTTGTGCTTGTTGTCTCTTAGGCAGCCAACAATACAATAAGCCATTTTCCTAAAATATGACTAATTCCAATCTAGGCCAGTCATTTGACAGACAACTCCAAATCATGTTCTTCAGTCCAGCTTGGCGACATCAATTGGTTAAGGAGTTAGAGGGTAAAAAACAAAACAGCACTCCTTGGTCCTTTGTCATACTTGGCTCTCAATGAGCCTGGGCCACACTGTTGCTTACAAACCATGTCTACTCCCAACAGTCATAAACATAACATATGAATGAGAAAATTAAAAGTGCTTTGGTGATGTTTAGCTTCAGATGTAGGTCTTTTGTATCCTTCACAATTTCATGAATCGTGAAGGATAGAGTCTCAGCATTAGTTCATTTTTCAAGGACAATTTCTGTGCATTAAATAGTTTTGGCACCGCACTTGATCCTTTCTAACAAATTAATTTAAACCTCCATTGTTTCTTTTTCAGTATTCAGCCCACACCATTCAGATCCCTGACAAAAATACTGTTAACAGAGCTTCAGCAATAAATACTTATCTTGTACCTACCAGCACTGCCTTAGTAAAACCACATGTTTTAGGTTACTGTTCCAGGGACAAACTGCACTGCTTAAGGATATGTACAGTACATTTTATTCTGAAAATGGCTGAAAATTACTGCACAAAACAGGACATAAGCACATTGCTATTGCTTGTTGAAATACGCAGAACGGGCAGCTCCAATGCTTTAAGCAAAATAACCTGCCCCCCTTTAAAAAGTTTTGTTACTTGATTACTGCAGATGGAAAATATGTGACAGCTGTGCAGCTCTGAATAAGTAAGTAGTGATGTATTGGATTTTTTTCATACAGCTTTAAAGTAAAACTGTATCCTGTATCCAAAGAGACTCGGCATGCTGGAAGACTAAGCTTGTGAAGTTGAGTGGACACGTGTGCAGCATGGAAACTGTTCCTAGTGACATGGAAATAAAACTGATGACCCCATGGCAAAAAATCTCAGCACTTTCCATCTTTCTGAAGATTACTGTCTATTTTTGTTCACAATTTAGCACACTAAACAGAGAGGGAAAACCTCTACATGTTTGTGTTAAAATGCTAATTGCTTAATTTGTTCTCTCAGTATTCAAGAGCTTGCAAGACTAAACACATACTCTGCATTACATACATTTATGCATAAGTGCTAGCAATAACTCTGTCACACCATGGAGTCCTTCGGCGGTATGCAGAAATGGATACTACACTCCCTGATGCTTTAGACCAGACTGGCATCACGTCATTGCCAAGGCCGTGTCCCCATTTGGAGCAAAGAATGTGCTGTCACATAAGGAGATGAACAGGAAAATGATGAAAAGCTGCTGTGTTTGAGGCACATAAGATATGTGAATATTCACTGTCAGTGTGGTAAATCGCTAAATGATGCTGGTGACATTTACACCTGATGGACAGCTAACTTGAGTGGGAGGTTGCTTCAGTCCAGTATAACAGCATCAGACTGCTGTCTCCAACTAAATCTCAGCCAAGAACATACAGTTGGTTATTAACAGGTTAATGACTTACAGACAACACTTAATCAACAATACTTGAGGCCTGTACCATTGGAACATATCTTCTTCACCATCTTCATCATCCTGGGAGTGTTTAAAAAATGCAGATATTTTTGCCTGCTTTTCAGGTGGTTGCAACACATTTTCCAACGCACGCTCTCTGTCTGCTTGTGGGAGTGTGTTCACCTGTGAGTGCGCGCACGTGTCTGTGTATGTGTGTGTGCGCGCATCAGGGCAGAACTCTGCTGTGAGCAATAAAGAGAGCAGAGGAGAATTGTAAATGCGCGACCATGTAGAGACAGAAATGACATGCCGTCATGTAAATAAGATAAATAACATAAGGCTATTTAGTTTGTTTAATAAAAGGACAAGGTATAGACCAGTTCTATAGGAAAGGTAACCTTAAATTACTTCTATTGTGATCTGGCATATATGGAAAATAAAAATAAATCAAATTGGCCAAACATTGGCCATCTGCGTAACTGCTACTACAAGGCAGGTTATCAACTAGTTCAGTCAATTCTGGGTTTTCCTATCCAGCCACAAGTGCCATCATGTGAAAGAGGCGGGGGTGTTAATTATGAGCAACATCATCAGAACCATGAATGAAGTAGGCTGCTTCATATGATATGTGATGAAATGGTGCTGAAAGTGTCTGGGACTGCCAGACAGTATAATGTCAGTGACATGGGGTGTAAATGACACTGTAATCTTATAATGGAAAAAGTAGAAATACTGAAAATACTATAAAGAGTGTAAAATAGCAACACTATCACTGAAGACTAAAATAAAATAAAGTTAAAATACTGCTAAAATCATGCGTTTAGTATATAAACAATCTCTCTGTTTGTTAGAAGCTGTGTTTTAAAACCAGTGGAAATAGAGCCCTGGAACAATGAAATGATTCCGCTGACCTTTGTTATAGGTCAGCGGAATCATTTCATTGTTATATATAACAATATATATAGGCTCCTCCTTTTTTTTTACCTGAAACTCTGGACTTTTGTCCATGGATACTTTGTTCTTCAGTGATCTGATTGGTCAGATGTCGGGGTGTTGACACGCTGTGATCCAATACCCTGAAGTTAACCTGCCCCAGATCAGGTTAGCTGTTCAGCATAAGTTACTATGGTGATTTATCCCCGTAAAAAGAGAACCAGCTTTGTAGTACTGAAAACCCAGAGTTAACCCCGAAGTTACCTCGCTAACTCCAAATCCTGCTTCTTAGTACAGACCTCTGTTGATCCAATCAAATATATACATAGATGTCCAGATGAACAATATCTAGCCACTGTGTTGGGACATTGCACTACTTAGAAATGGGAACCCTGAAGTGACATGACGGAGCTCAACCTTTATTTATTAAGGTATCGCAAACGCTCTGGTTCAGACAAGGTTGCAAAATGATTATTACATGTCTGTAAAAAAAACATTTGCTTAACAAAACATAAATGCATACAGACTTCTCCAAATTACAATCCAAACACACATCAAACTGCATTGACATCTAGCTATAGAATCTTTGGTTTTCTATCACACCAAAAGGGGCACGGCCTTAACGTTTTGTAAAGTACCCACATGTGCCAGTCTGATCTATTTAGGGGTAGCAGATACATAGAGACTCCAGTGTGGGTGTTGCAGGAAAGAGGTGGATGAGAAGTGGCAGAAATATCTTGGGGTGAGAAGAGCGTCTAGCTCTTGGGTCAAGGATTCTCAGGAAGTGAATGCTGTAATTACAGAGAAATGTAGGCACACATTTGAACATGTGTAGTTTACTTGCAGATTATTTTTGAAAATGTGCAGAAATACAAATTAGCATTAAGATTTTATATATCTAATGACACCCCTTTTTTCATGTCATCAGGATCATGGTCTACCCAACCCAGCTTGGTCTGGATTGTATCTGTTTATAGAAAAGACACTGAAAAGGTGCGATCCTTTCAAATAAAGAACACATATATCTGGGTTTAAACAACCAAGCAGATCAGAAATGTGGAAATCCTACTGAAGTCAGACTGAAGAAATAAACACAGTCTGTGGTCGGTAAAAATGCACACGTTTCCTTGGTTGAACCACTGCATCAGCTACTTGGGCCAGCTGTGTTGACGGGATGTGGTGAATAACATTTCCTGTCTGGCTCTGAAGCTTTGGTATGACCAGTAAAACGTCTTTTTTTTACAGTATCATCTTTTCTCTGTTCATATAAACCCCCTTGTGAATCATAAGACAAACACATCAAGCCAAATGACGAGAGATGACCAGAACAGATGGGAAAAGGCAGAATAAGATGAGGAACAAAAATCAAAGGAGGATGACAGCAAATGAAGAAATGGTAACGAGATGAGCTGAATGACTCAGCTCTATGTCAGTATCCTGGCCGGGCACCCGGGATGACGCCTGATGATGTCTAACCACTGCCTTATTTCTCAACAAAATGCACAGTGCAACAGTTCAAAATGATAAAAAATAACCTTTCAAAAAGATAACAACAGAACTTCAAATAAATTCTACAAACAGACATTTATAATCCCTTTATTACAGTGGAGCTGATGAGATTTTGGGCCTTCTAACTTCAACTTGCCACTTTTCTGTAAGAAATACCACAGCCTCAAGGTGGCTTATGAGATGTCAATGCCAAATCTAACAGGAGATAAGAGACTGCTTGTAATCTCTCCTGCTGGGTTTATCTACATCTCTCTCACCAGTGAGAACCCACCCACAGGCTGTCAACACAACAGGAAGCAGCTGAATGGCATGGCAGGGTGAACACCAGTGGGGAATGCCCCTGCTGAAAATATCTCATGTATGCTTATCTAGTTCAAGGCCATTGATCCGATACTGTAGATCTTTCGTAATGTAACCACTAGTAATGTGTGCTGGTAATGTGCTGAGATATGGCAAAATAAACCTGGAATGATATTGTTGAAAAGGATCAGTGACAGTAAAATCTGTTTAATTAATATTTGTGGATGTTTTAGGGAGACAATAGAAGAGAATTTCTGCTTCCTAGCCAAGCGGCAACTTCTGGGGCTAAAAAATGGAAGCAGACGTGCTCAAAATTGCTGTTGCTCTTTTGGGCACTTGAGGCTGGCTCCAAATGGGAGTCAATCCCTACAGACCGCCATCTTCAAATACCCAACTTTACAGCAGAAATAAACAGCTGGTACAAGAACAGTTTTGGTCTCTATAGCAAACTTCCCCCTTCATCAGATCTGTGTGAGGGTGAATTTTTTTTATAGAACTCAGCCATTTAAATGTTATTAGTACTTAAAGTTATGCATAATTAAGGGCGTGGCTGCTTTGAGTTACAGGCTGCCTGTGGCCCCTTTTACACTGCTTCTTCAAGGCAGGAATTTTATGGCATTATTCCACCCTGCTGTCCTGTATAAAAGCTACAGTTGTGGAATGGGACGGACAGAAATTTCCAAGTGGTGCTCGCTGCAGAACCACAAGGGTGGAGCTGCACCCACCAGAGTCAGCCCCGCCCACCAGTTCCAGTTCCAGTTCCACATCTCTGGAGGTACTGAGCGGAGAGGCATTTCACTGAGCGCCCTCTGTACATCTACGGCGCCACAACTGCATTAAGATATAGGCTATTTGTGACAGATGGTGATACAGGCTGTTAGTGAATTAATTTCAATCATATCACATTAATTACTGTTATAACTTCTGACCTAAGTTACCCTGTTAAATATATGGAAGTGTACGGATTCCTAGTCCGTTAACTGTTCATATGGGATTATTGTGTATGTGCTTTTACCAAAATCACAATTAAAACAGTGTTATAAAGGACGTTAGTCACCTCTGGCTCTCAGCACTGTCACGTGTTTAAAGTTATGATAGATGCACGCTCTTTTCTTCATTCAGTGAGATAGCATAGTGGATAAAGACGTTGATGTATGAAGCAAGTGTCTAGTGTTCAATTCCCTCCTCGAGTTTTTTGAGTTTCATTTCGCATTCACCAATAGAGTAAGACGGATAGCGTAGTGGGTAAAGATGTTAGTTGCTGAGGCGGGTGATCAGGGTTCAAATCCGATCTCAACTTTTGCGTTTTCCATTTCGTATTTATACACACAGTAGGACAGATGGACAAAGAGATTTTGTAGACAAATAAGGCTTAGAATATTTATCCAAAAAAAATAACTTAATATTTGCATCAGCATCATCAGCAAAATCATTAATGCCCCTGTCCCCTCCCTGCTGGAGATCTACAACCAACGGTGTCCTCGCAGGGCCGCCAACGTCATAAAAGACCTTCATCACTCTTCCCATGGTCTGTTTCCCCTTCTGTCGTCTGGGAACAACTATCACAGCCCCCGCTCAAGATATAGTAGGGTGTTGAAACAGTTTCAGGCTATCAATATTATTATTGAACTAATAATAATAATAACTGTGTTTATTATTTTATTAGTATGTATCCTTGAGTCAATATCTTTGAGGTACCGGTACTTGTTCTGGTAACAGTATTACTTTGTGAATGAGAAATGACAAGTTAAGTTATTTTGTAATCTTGTATCTTGTGGCATAATTATAATATAATTATTAGTATCATATTCTGAGTGGTCTCGTCCAAGATCCCATTCATAAGGCACAAGGGGTTGCTGGACTGTTTGATGAATATGAAAATGATGTGAATCAAGTGCTATGGCCTTCGCAGTCTGCAGAGCTCAACCAATTTTTTTTGTTGTTTTTAAAAGAAAAACACATTTCAGTAGAGTAAGGCAGAGTTGGTATGTTCACCAACACAGACTCTGGATTATTTTAATGCAGGACTACTGTCTGGAAGCTAATATCCATACAGATTTCACACTGTCATTAACTGTATATTCAGTTAATTTGAATAGCTGCATGGATTATGAGGATATTTGGACAGACATGCAAGTTAGGTCAATTGCTAAATGGCCTGTAGGTGTGAAAGGGAGTGTGAATGGTTATCTGTGTGTATATTCTCTGCTCTGTAATTGACTGGTGACCAGCCCAAGGTGTACCCTGCCTTTCCCCCTAGGTCTGCTGAGACAGACTCCAGCTCCCCCACAGCCCTAGTGAGGATAAGTGATATTGAAGATGAATGAATGACTCTGAATGACGTTTCCACTTGCTTGAATTTACCACTGCTAAGGGCAGGCTGGCTCTGGAAGTCTATCAATGGGCGTGACTGAACCGACTGTGAGGGAGGGATTGAACCTGGGGGTGGGACTGAAACTGGTTCATCCCCGCCCACTGGTTCTGCATCGAGCACCCTCTCAAAATTTCTCACCTCTGAGCTGGAAACAGAGGTAGTAACAGCACCAAAATGACCTCTGTATAAATGGGACAGCATACAGGATAGGATCATGGGTGGCACGGGTGTACATATGACCAACTGCCGGGAGATTTAAAAAGTAGCTGATAGCAGTTAGCTGCTAACTCAAAGAAAGAGAACAGCAGCCAAAAATGTCCACAAATTGAGAAAACAATGAGGTCCAGGAGCTCCTTACCCTCCAAGCAGCAAACGTAATCAGCCACTATATAACAAAGACCGTAAACGAATGTTATTGCCATGTCATGCCACTGTTATCATTTAGAAAGCATATATGTTATATGTCACACTGAAGGCTGTTGTTGATGCTGTTGTCACAGCCGTTATGCCCCTTTTGATTCCACAATGCCAAAATGCTATCTTAAATCAAACACTGGAGTGGCAGGATGCTGTCGTCATTTGGTACCGTGTTAAAATGCAAAGGCATTATGAAGGGACTATGTAGCAACTCTACTGCGCAGTCTTTTTTCTTACAAGGGCTTGTAAGGCATCACCACAGCCTATGAGTCAGATCCTTGCTCCTCAACAGCTCCACCCTCTCATTCAAATATTCTGGCTCCAAAACACCAAGAAGATGATGATCAAAATGCCTAACTCAATGGCTATGCTCACTATTTTATACAATCTATGTTCCTTGCACATAAATGACAGCATGTATGGTCACTGATAAATTCTGATACAGCAATTATTTATCCGTCGCTCGGATTTCTGTCTGTCAAAACTCACTTTCCAGCTCTTACTGGAAAGAAAACTCCCCCCTCGCTGATATTTGAAGGTTTCCCAATCTCCTCCTCTCATTTGGTCACAGCACTCACAGAGTCTAAAAAACCTTCTTCTTGAGCCAAAAACATCAAAAGCAAGGCAGTGCTACGGCTGGATGATGAAACCAAATTTACTGAATTACCAACATTGTGAAACTTTCATGAAGCTTAATTTACCTTAGTTGCAATTTTCAAAACATAAATAAATACTCTGAATTTAATATACATAATTGAAAATAGCTACAAAAGCCAATGACAGATGTTCAGCTGACCATTCACCCTAAATTTCACTTCAAAAGCCCAGAATCTTCATATAGTATTTCATCCACCAAAACACACATGAAGCCTGAAGCTGCACTATTGGATCATTTCTTGCACTGATCTGTAAGATTTCCACTCCACATGTCTCCTAGTATCCTTTTAGATGAGCCATCTTTCTTATCTATTTTATGAAAATGCAACTTTAATTATGAGGGTCTGTATTGTCACAAACAATGAAGAAGAGGGATGGGTCTGTGCTTGTGTAAGAGGAGTCAAGTTCTTTAACTGCTGTTGCAGGTTTTAATGATTGACAATAGTTTAACAACAGGCTTAGATGTATTAATACCCCTTTGAATGTTATCAGTAAAGAGCAGTTTACAGCCCTTAATGTTTTTAGCTAATCTGTGTTTATTACACTGCAAAGATTTCTGTTTACAGCTACACGTGAACTTTTACTTTGGCATGGTCTCAACAAGAAAGGTGCAATGATTAAAAAAACATTCATGAATGTGATATGAGCTGATTTATAAGTAAGACTGTTGGCAGCTTCTGAAGCCTTAAGTCAAACTAATGATATCAGTAATGGAATTGTTTATATTCTTCTGGTTAACATGACATTTGCAGCCTCAGAGAAACCCCAGTGGAGCATTATAATTATTGATTTCATTGCTCATGCTTTGACTTTGACCATTCTAATCAATTAAAAGGAATTTAATTCAATTAGGGTTGACAGTATGCTTCGCCTAAATTGACTATGTGCTCATTGCCTTTCTGGGTTTCCTGGAGTCCACGCTCTGTAAGCTTAGACGTGGCCGAGGCCCCAGATCCATTACCTTCGAAAGAGGAAGGGAAACTAGGATACTAATGAGATTCCCTCCTTGTGCAACACACACTGCCAGCGTGACGTTCAAGAATGATTCAGACATTTCTGTGGTCATCAGTGCGGTCATCACATTCATCACTGTCCTCTATTAACTTCATTGGGACATTTTCCGACTCCTCTCCCACAATATAATTACCAGTGTCACATGGGTGGAGTGGGGAGAGCTCAGCTACCAGCACAAGGTTTACAGGGCGACGGTGCTGTATGAAGAGAGTAATACCATTTGCTTCCTGACCTATGGTTGTGTTTGCTGGTGAAACGGTTATAACTTGTCATTCTCCTTTCCCCCTAAAGCTGCAACATGCAATACTCACCTGGAGGTCGAAGAACTTGCTGTAGCGTCTGTAAATGATTTCTGTGCTGCCATCACTCCAGGACACTTTGATGATGTAAACCTGGAAAAACAAAATACATAAATATAAGAACATTTAAAACTAAAAAACAGCCATTATTATCAATCATTTGATAATCCAAACCCCCAGGTGCAACTCATAGTGACTCATAGTGCCAGTAATTGGCAGTGCTGTGACTCCTAGAGAGGGTAGCGTGAGGAAAGGCAGACAGCACGCTTGCCAGGCAACATCATGCAGCAGTCACTGTCATCATCCGTTCACATGAATGCAATGGGAATATCCGATTATTTCATTTCCTGGTCCATTTGTGTCACTTCCTGCTGAAGAGGAAGTCATTATCCTGGATAGATGCAGCAGATCTGACTATTTAGATTGTAGCCATACATCAAGCTGGATTGATCTATCAATTCAACAACAGCACATCTGTGCCCCCATTTCCTCCTTTCGTAACATTCAAGCAGTGCTAACAGCATAGCACCAGGTCAACGATTGCAAGCAACCAACAAAAATACAATGAGAATATTTACTGATCATCTCATATCGATCACAGGACCCTAAATTAAATTCAAACTGAAATCGTATCATGGCAGATTTCGTGATATCAGCAAATACTGTATCTTTGTCCAAAGAATTGATATGATGTTGTATCATGATGAAACTTTACAACCATACTGACTATGTTGTCTTTTCAAAATTACAGTTCTTAAGAGACATTGTTGTGCCAGGTACTACCATAAACAACTGAGCAGCAAAAGCAACTATGGAAATACCAGACGGTGAGCTTCATGTGAAGCCTTCAATATAACACAAAATCACATTCAAAGCTAATTTAGAGTGTCTCAACG
This sequence comes from Cephalopholis sonnerati, assembly GCA_019142605.1. NCBI lineage: Eukaryota > Metazoa > Chordata > Actinopteri > Perciformes > Serranidae > Cephalopholis > Cephalopholis sonnerati. The sequence continues at coordinate 6,522,896 of JAGQAX010000017.1, read as the reverse complement.
CTATAGAATACAGGGATTAACAACAGTAAAACAGCACAAAGCATGCAAAAAAAAGTATCTAGCTTAAACATTGAAGTCTACAGGCAACAGGCACAGCTCTTTATTTTTTTCCTCTTCAGTCGAAGAAGAAGACGGGAGAGGCAGGGAGGTGATTGGAAACTCCCCGGTGGCTTGCTGTGTCTGGCTGAATGCTGTTGGCCCCACTCCCAGACCTTCTCTGGCCTCGCTCTCTCTTTCAGGGCAGTCGAGTCAGATATGGCCATGGATGGACCAAATACAGCAGCTATACAGCTCGGCAGGGAGGCTGCCTTCATTTAAAAACAGAGTTGTGTAAGTGTGTGTAAGCTTCAACCAATGGAGGGCCATCTGTACAATGACATGAGCATATTTCATGGCCAACAACTATTTGTTGAATTCTTAACAGGGCGGGAACCGTTGCATGCAAAAGGTTTTTTCCCTTGCTACAGTCAAAATAATTAAGATCTAAATAGAACACCTACAATGGCAAATTGGGCTGAAGCCATAGCTCTGAGGAAGACAGGGAAGGCTATAACTTTAGCTTTAAAAGCTTCTCTTGTCAGTAAAACACTAATACTGGCAATTAAATGCTCTTATATCTGTAAGCCCCTTAGGAATGCGATATTTGGGTTTTTTTTCCTGTCCTCAGAAAAGGTTCAACTGTGATGAGCAGAAGAGCTATAAGCTGCTTTTTGTACACTTTACCGCACCTCTAGGGTTCTGGAAGATTTAAGGTGTCCAGCCTTCATGTGTAGAGAGTACCAGAGGCACAAAACAACATGGGCTGCACCAGAGAGCAAACAGACAGATGGAGAAGACACGGGACCTCAAGAACTCTGTGTCCTTGACCACTAACACTCACAGCGGTATAAGGTCTGTTGGTCCTTCAACCCAGGCATCATTTTCACACATAGATGGATGCAAACCAACATACGAGAGCACACACCATGTACACGGAACTGACACGAACGCCTGCTGAGGCCTTGGCAGTGGCCTCCACTGTTGGCTCTCTCATATGATGTCATAGGTGTTGCTTTAAACTGAATGTGATCACGTTTGCAGACAAACTCACCAAGATTCAACCCCCAGAATGATAAAACCTCCATTGTTTGAGAATTGCAGAAAAGCAAGCAATGGGTCTTTGTCTTTTTGACATTCTTGTCTCCCACACAACTTTGCAGTACCAGCAGGGAGTGATTGCTGAAACAGGGAAAATATCCACACATTGATTCTTCTTCTTCTCTCCTCGCTTTTCTCCTACACACAGAGTAATGGAACCAGACCGGATACCTTAAATTGGCACAGGTACTGTATGCCAATAGAGAGACATACATTGTTAAGGAGATAATCATTGCATTACATCAGGATATTAACACTTTCTATGTCTCCACTGACTTAACATAGAAGAACTAGAGTTATTCTTCACAAATAGTCAATACACTTGGCTAAAATCAGACATGTGATTAAAATAAAGCTCGAAAACTGTCATGAAAGAAAATCATACAAGGCACTATACTAAAAATCCATTAAATATGCCACATGGCACGTATTATTTGGGCCTTTCCCTTGTTCAGACATTACCTTATGCTCACTCCGATGACCTTAGAAACTCTGTTAGTCTTATTTCCTGTTCCCAGTGCCTGTGATTATGTTTTTCTGAGTAAATTGAAGAGCCTGAGGCATGACAAAGCTGAGATGCTCAATTTGAACTCAAGGGAATTAGTCTGGATAGTTTGTGGACTGGATTTGTTTGCCTATTAAAATGTTTCTGAAGGCACACACGTGGCAGCAGAGAAGACCTAGAAATGGCTTTGTTAGACTGCTCACAATGCCTGTATTCACATATATAACCATATGTGATACAGATTGCTGAGAGTCACTTAAATGTATGCAGGGAGGGTCATAGGTCACATGAGTCAGATACCAAAACAACACTGAGCATAATTCCTCTGGGTAGAAGACAAATTGCTGGCTTAATCTCAGTCCCAAACAAAGAGCTGATGAATCCACATATTTCCTACAATCTGATTCAACACTAAGATACATGTCAACCTGAAGAGCACCCAGGAACAACTTCAACAAGACTATGTAAGTATGTTTATTGCCTTTTCTGGACTGTATGAGTTAGGATCTGACAAATCAGTTTCTCCGTTGTGTGTGGTATCAACAAATCTTCACTAAAAAATCACGATTGGTCCCACTCTTGATTTTTGACTCCGTGGTAAACTGTAATTTGACACCCTCTTTGTTTTTACTGAGCCCTACAGGAGAGGGAGTAGGGCAGCAAAGGAAAGTCTGTTGCTCACTTGAAGCAGCAAAGCGCTGTTGTGAAATAAAACAAAGCTTACGTAGTGTTTGTTGGGATTTCTCCGCTTCTGGACATCCTGCACTGTTACTTCTTGCACGGTGCGCCGTGGCATGATGGTGTCCTCTTCTTTCCACCTCAGGTTAAAAGGAAAACAGAATTCCTTGTCGGGTTCTCGGAGCGATTAAACCCGGCTGAGAAAGTTTGCCCGGCGTCGCTTCTTTGTCATCCGCGCCGCTCCGCGACCCCTGAACGCAACAAATGCTGGTTTCCGTAAAACTGTCTACGTCAAATTTCCTGTCCAACATTCAGCCGCTCACAAGCCACAAGTTATGAGTCGCTAGGTTCTCCGTTTCCCTCCCCTTCTTCTTTTGCCTTGTCCCGTCCCGCTGACGGCTCCCAACCAAACTCCCAGCCTATCCCAGCTCGCCCACTCCCATTTGAGGGACTGGGACGCTTCATTATGTTGCATGGACCAACCCTCCAGCGTCAGGCAGCCACGGGTTCAGTCCATACACTTAAAGCTGTATCAACATGTAGCCAACTCTGAGGGACAATAATCCACAAGAGACACAGACAGGGGAGAGGACAGAGGCAGCAATCTAAAGCAGCATCATGCACTCCTCTGTCTCTCTGTACTGTACCCTGTTTTTACTAATAATATTTGTTTACTCTGCAATATATGATGATCTTTTTTTGACCCCCTCCCCAAAAAATGATGAACTGGATACTAATTTTAGATAAAAAATCTCAGATAAAGTTAATGTTTTAAAAAGCAAACTCAAGACCTACCCTTTTAGCCTGGCTTTTAATTGAACTGTCTATTATTTTATTTTATACTTCTTAAGTAATTAATGTATTTTATTTTTTAATTATGTATTTATGATTATTGTGTATTTGTTTATTATTTGTTTTTAGTTAGAATATTCCTCTATTTCATTACTTATCTATTTATTTTTAACTGATTTATTAACCTAGTATTTATTGACAGATCTAAAATTGTTTTCTAGTTGTTATCCTGCCTCTGGTGTTTACCCACTTATGATAGCATTTCCTTAGTTACAGTTTTTTGTGCTGTTATAATTTTAGTCCTTACCATAACAGTCTCTGATTTTATATGTGTGTTGTGTTGCATTATTTTTGTATAAAAAGTGCTATATAAATAAAGTTGATTGATTGATTGATTGATTGATTGATTGATGAAATCCTCAACATAAACCACCACACACTGAACTGAACTAATGTGATTCAAAATCAGAAATTTTGTGGTTAGTTCTTTTTACCTGGAACCAACACAAACTAATTGGCTTACTCAACAAGTGTATGGAAATTATAGATGTGGAAAATGTGCACAATGTTCAAATACATTTGACACCAAAACATTCAGGAAATAAACATGGCACCAAAGAACTTATTGATTATCTTTCTACACATGTCATCTACATTTTGAAATGCTCTTGTGGTTTAATGTATGTGGGTCAAACAAAATATCATCTCAAATGGGAACATGGATTATGCCATTGCTAGACACTACAAGGAGAAAAACAATGGGTCAGTTTCTTACCTTAAATTTGTTGGCATTGAAAAAGTACAACCCAATCCAAGAGTTGGTAATTTGATCAACCAACTTTTAAGAAGGGAAGCATTTTGGATTCATGAATCGAATACACTTGACACATGGACTTAAGGAAACACAGGATTTGAGTCATTTTCTGTAATATAGATATATATTTGGATCCATAGGCAGGGATGGGCCACTAGGTCCCTTGTTGTCACTTTTCTGTCACTCCTCCTTTCCATCTAATAGTGTAGAGGGACAGAAGTAGGACCTGCAGTCTATCTTTCTGTCTTTATAAAATCTTCGTCTCAGTCATCTACAAATTGGGATGAGGTTAAATCACATATTATTCTTGTAACTCTTCTACTCTCTATGAATCTTCTTTGTCTTTTGATCTATGTAATTTTGTGTAAATTTATTATGCTTTTTGGATGAATTGTATCTTTTGTAAAATGTTTTTGAAGAATGTGAAAGAAGAAATCTAGAAAAAGAAAAGTGAAATAACTGTGATAATTAATAATGTGACCATTTATATTTAGCACACCTGTGAGTGCTCATGTGATTCTGTCGAGCAAACCTGAAGAAGCCACGGGTCTTAATAAAATCACAATAATTCAGTTCAGTGTGTCGTGGTTTATGTTGATTTTATCTGAGATGTTCCTGCGGCCGACCAGCACCTGATCCTTGAGACTGGCTGTGCAGAGGCAGTTCTGTTTACTTTGGATATTAATCTTATTTATGATATAAAGGTGGATATTGTCACTTGTTTTTTCATACAGTTAAACTGTCATTGTACACCACTAGAGTCATCTGAGGCAAATTTGTGAATTTGTGCCACTCAAATCAAACTATCTTGAACTCAGATTCAAGTGTCCTGACCTATTTTGTTGCTTGTCACTTCGAAAATGCCTGAAAGGAAACAACATATGTCCAGGATACATGAAAATTGGATAAAAATGTTATATGGGTAATTGTTGGAATTGTGACAAATTTTGTAATTCGATCACACATGCACTAGTGTTTGAATTTTATTATTATAACTTGCTTTATTTTTTTACTGCTTATAATCAATCACTCAGGTGCAGTATCGTTGTTGTAAACTGCCATAGCTATACATCCATCTGTCAACAATGTAAAATCAGCCATTCAGTCTGTCGCTTTATAATATTTTGCTTCTTTTTGATGCTTCCTTATTCTATTACTTTGTGTTTCTATACTGTTTGCTTATTATACTGCTCTTTGTTTTTGTACAGTTTACTTATTTTACGTACTTGTACATATATTGCTGTATACTTTATTTTTCTCAACTGATGCTTCCTGTCCCATGGTCTGTTTTTCAACCTGAACCCCCCACGGTCAGGTAAGTTTCTAGTGTGGGTATGAACTGTTTCTACTCATGGTGGAAACTTTGTTGGGGTGTAAAGGAGGAACAATTGAACTTGACTCACTGAGATTGCATCACATGATATTCTCATGTGTATGTGGTTAATGTTTCTCTATCTGTCATGAGATGATCAAAACTGTGATGGTTTAAACTGGAAATGTGCTAATTTTGGCTCAGGAAAGTTTTTTGTACACAGAGAGCTGTCATTGTTTTTTCCTTGTCAATATCGCAGTTATGCTGCAATCTACTGTTTTAGATTTAACTTTACGTATTTTGTAAGTAACTCAAAAATATTGCAAAGCTGAAAGTTGTCTCATGTTGACCAAGTTTGAGATTTGACTGACAGTTTTGTTGGAAAACAGCTCCATCTTTTGGTGTGTTGTACTTATTACACTAACACTGTACATGTGGCAGTTCTCCCCCTCTTTATCTGCAAAAGCACAGCCACCCTCACTATAGATATACAGCAGATTAATATAAAATGATGGCTGAATTATAGAGAAAATGTCAGGAGTCAGAACTTTCATATTAAGTTGCAAGTACTGAAAAAAATGAACATTATGCAACTCCCATCCTGTATTTTACTTCCAGCTGGAAATAGAAACCATTTTAATAAAAAGCAGAAATGGAAAGCAGACTTCACAGCAAAATTCAAAAATAAAGATATTTCATAAAAAGGGTTATATGAGTCCATATTGAGGGATAAAAATACACATGACATGTAGTGGAAAAATGATAATGATAATACAAAAATATCCAAATGGCAGAAGAATCATTAGTCATACAAAACTTTAGAAAGAATGACCTACTTAAACTCCTGTCAGTGGGGGAAAAACACAACTTAGTTCTCATAATGTGAGGTATTGGTTTTGAAATGCTGTTTTTATAGACGTCAAAGTTTTGTTTGGCTACATCCTATAGAGGATGAAGAATTGGGGACTGTTGGATCATAAGCCATATTTTAAGTGTGATAGGAAATCTGAAATGCCAGAACTGCTGATGTAAAAAAATGCTCATTTTCAGAGCACAGAAAAGTTAGAGCTAACAGTAAGGTGTCACAGGCATCAAGGATTATATCTGCAGGGTCATGAGGGTCAAATTTTAAGCATGTTAAGCAATCAGGGGTCATATTAAAGGTCAAGGGTGATTTGAATGAGTAGAGGTTGTATGAAATGTCACAAAGGTAAAAACTTGGTTGCCATATAAAAGATGAGAGGCTAGAGGTCATATGAAAGGTGAAGGGTCAGTGCCGTCACACATTTGCAGCTCCAGGTGTGATGTGATGCCGGGGAAGCGATCCTGCAGTGGCAGCAGGTAGCCCAAGGCTTCTCCCTGAGCCACCGGGCCCATAAATCGATTAGGACGGATGTTGAAGATCTTCACACAGTGCACTGGATGAAATAGAAACACAAATTGTAGTTTTGTGGACATTAATGTCCTGTTATCTCTTGCTTTGACCCGTTGAAGAGTTATATTTATGTGCATTCATTTTTCCTTCAGCAATTTTAGAATACTGATGACATTTTTGTAATAGGAGGAGATGATGCTGATGCGAAGAGTGACTAAATTCAGTTTGCTCAACAACTAAGAATTCTTTTTTGCTAATTTATACCTGCGAAAGTCAGGTTGCTCTCATTACTTTACCATCATGGTGTAAATTTGTAAGAAATAGAACCATGTTATTGACTCTAGTCCATGAAAAAAGTGGAGGCAGTTCAACTGAAATACTATTTTAGTAGAAAACTGTTTCTACATCACAGATGATGTAGAAACGTGGACAGGTCACCAGACTATAACAGGGCTGACACATAGAGACAGACAATCATTCATGCTGAAATTCACACCTACAGCCAATTTAGAGTCACCAATTGCCCTAACCTGCGTATCTTTGGACTGTGGGAGGAAGCAGGAGTACCCAGAGAAAACCAACGCTCACATGGGAAGAACGTGCAGACTCCACACAGGAGGGCTCCCCCACCCTGGGGTTTGAAGCCCCGAACCAGGAACCCTCTTGCTGTGAGGTGTCAATGCTAACCACTGCTATGCCATGTTGCTACTATCAGTAGACACTTCTATTATTATTGTTGTAGCTGTTATTGTTAGTTGTATTGTTGAATTGTTGTCCCCTCTCCCTTTTTGACAGTTTTTCCTCCATTATGAGCCTCCAAGGACAGGGGATGTTGGGTGTTGTAAAACTGCGGGTTTGGGATATCGGGCTATATTAATAGAACTGATTGAAATTAAAAGGAAATCAATGGCTGAGCAATATTTTTTACTTAACTATTGCATTTGGTGGAGAAAAACAATTAATCTGACAACTTAAGCATCTCCTTACCTTGGGAAACTGCTTCCTAATAGCTAAAAATCATTTTAAATGCACTGTATACATACATCATACACCTGTGTCAATGATAATGTTCTTAGGCCTCCCAAAAATATGAAATATGGAGAAGCGGAAATGTGGAGGTGGCTTATAATTGCTCATTTATGATCCCAAAATGTCAACACAGAGTCAGGTCTTACCATTTCCCTTTTACCATTCTTCAGACAAAAACAAGCAAGCTGCCAACTTAGAAACAAACAACCCAAAAATAGGCTTGTCTACAACGCAACACCATCATTAAATCCTACAAGCTCCTAATGATCAGTGTCTCAGCATTAATGTGGGTATCATGGCGAGGTAATGTGTCTCTGTGATGTCTAATCATGTCTGTGTTTTACCCTGAGATGAAAGGAGCTGACAGTACATGTGTTCTTCTGATAATACAGTTCAATTAGGGGTAGAGGCAGAATGAGGACTAATGATGTTTACTCATCACTCCAGTGCCTTCTCAACTCAGGATGCTCTCAAAGTACACTCACTCGCATATACACAGACACAAATGTACTGTACATTGCAAAGGCATGTGTGCGTGCTTCTGCGAGGCTCCATCGACACCAACGCACAAACGCTGATGCACTGCTTTGTTCTGTAATGACGGCCCATAGTGGGGGTTGTTACTCATAAACAGCCTTTGATGGGGTTTCACATGCAGCTGGGTCCTGGTGTTAGAGGCAACCAAGAGTTCAATGGAGTCTCAGCCCTCCTCTCCAAAACCTTGACTAATCCTTTTAAATCACTCCTTCTTTTCATCCCTCTGTAACACCTCCACCATAATAACCTTTGCCCCACCATGGCCCCATACACTATAGATTACAGGGATTTACTTGCAGAGGTAACAGTACAAGGTAGTTCAATAAAGCATACCCCATTTCATTATTTTCTGTTGCAGCAAATATCAGTGTACCTTTTAAATGTACTTTCTAGAAAACCGAGCTCATGTGCCAAGCAATTGTTAGCCACACTCAAAGGTGCCTCTAGGGATGGTAATGTTGGTTGGTCCACCTCTTTGGTCCCAACTGGTTCAGATATCCATGGAGGTTGAATCTTAATGACTTTGGTTATTACTTGACTTTTCTTCGATTGCCACCTGCAGATTAAAATTGTGGTTCTCGACATTTCTTGACAACTGCTGGATGGATCACTGTGCAATTTGTTGTGGACATCCATGGCCTTTGTAAACTTAGGCCATTTTCTGGTTTGTGCCAACATGGTTTATTTAACAGTTTGGTTTTCTTTCTGTTCCCATCAAGGCTGTGTCCTTTCCCCTTTGCTCTCCTCCCTGTATACCAACAACTGCTGCTCCAGTCACCAATCCATCAAGCTCCTGAAGTTCGCAGAACACACTACCTTCACTAAGCATCAAGCGACCTGATGTGGATAGAACAACCTAGAGTTCAATGCTCTGAAGACAGTGGAGAAAGTTGTGAATTTTAGGAAGGACACAGCCTCCATCGCTGCGGGTGACTCCTCAGTCGACAACCAGTACGTTTACATGCACAGTTAAATCAAGCTACAATGATAACTCCACTAGGCCATTTAATTGGACTACTGTACTTGTCCCTAGTACACAAACACGGGAGGGGAATTGGTTAATTGACCTAAGTATGTCTGACTCCACTATGGTAGATGGGGATATGCCCTCTTTAAGCTTGTTAGTATTGAACCTTCTTCTGGTTGACCTATTACCTCACAAACCAAACAATCAAGGGTCGTCCAGCTGTTCAGCTACTTTTTTGAACATTCTGTGTTTTTCCTACCATCCATGTATTTTAAAATATTAAACTCTTTCAGCTGACACAGCATAAACTGTGTCTCCATGTCCATCCAAAAATGCATGGCTCTGGATGTAGATTTCGCCATGTTGTTACCGGCTTCTCCTGTTATGTATATAATGCTACTCAGCTTCCAGATCAAAGCCTAACTGTATACATCTACAGTAATTCGACTCCCAATCGCATTATCTGGGTGTGTTAGTCTGACTTTTAGAAATATGATTTTGTGCGATTTTCAGTCAGACTAACATGTGTACATGTATTTTCAAACTCTGGTTTTAGTCAGACTAACACAATAAATCCAGGATCTCAAGTGGAAGCTAAACATTAGCTCTGTCATCAAAGACACACTACAGAGGATGTACTTCTTGCATAAGCTGAACCAAAGACAGTGATGGTGCACGTCTACACGGCCACCATCGAGCCCATCCTCATCTCCTCCTCACCATCTAGTATGCTGCTGCCACAGCCAAGGACAAGGCCAGACTGCATGGAATCATTAGCTTTATTGAGAAGGTGATTGGCTGCAATCTTCCTTCCCTCCAGCACCTGTACACCTACAGGACCCTGAGGCACACAGGTCCTCCCGCCTCTAGACACCAATGTCTTTACATCTGTCTATATGCTTTACATCAATGCACATTTTCGGTATTATATCTTTGTATATTGCACATTCTTTTTTATACGTAGTACTGTTAACCTCTGCACATCCCTTTCCATTTGAATTTTGCACATTCTTGCAAAAAAAGCAAACTTCACAGCTCTTTCATTTTAATTCAGATATACTGTAGATGTATTTAGTATTATTTTTTATTATTTTAGTTTTTATAATAATTTTATTATCATATATGTATGTTGCTTTTTGCAACAGCCTCTTTGGTCTCGTTGATTTATTATACACTCATTATTAAGTAAGCACGAACTGCTTACATTTCTTTTATTTAGCAGACAGATGCACTCAAAATTTTTGACATTAACATTGATTTCTATGTCACATTGGTTTATAAAACATTCTCAAGGCCTGGATGCTGGTATTTTAAATGGTGATGAATAATCTCCAGAAGTTTTTTTCCCTTGCTGCACTCACTTTCAAGTACTATATTGACATCTTGTCCTCCTTACCATCATTGAGAAGTTTGACCCCATCATACTGATGCCCAGCAGGCTCTTTCTGACTCACTGGACCCACCAGAGAGCCTGAGAATGGAGCGTTGACAATACCGTAGTCATCACACACTAGGTCTAGTGCTTTATGTAGGTTGTTACCTCTGTAAGAGCAGCGACAGAAAAGAGTGGAATTACCCAGATATCGTAATAAGACCTGTTTCAATTAGTCATATATCACCAAAAGAAGTTCTAATGTCTCCTTGTGGATACAGTACATGTCTGCTCAACCCTCCAGCCAAAGAAGCTGGACTAATCATCTGGACAACTTTGGCCTCTCTTGTCCCTTTAGTATGGACATAGATTTGGTTGTAAGTTAGCTTTGCCATAATGGCTTCACCTTAAGTGGCTGCTAAAGTTAAAATACCCAATCAGTTTTCTCTGTGGTGTGGAGCTGTTGTCGTGTCTGCCTCACAGCCAGGTTGATCAAGACATGTAAGAGGCTACAGAGTGCCACAATTTAAGAGAATATGCACACCACAAATATACTGCATTATCAACTTTTCAGCTCTTATGTCACCGCATGAGAAATCTAATGAGCATAAAAATCAGATCAGGAAGAATCACCTGTTGGTATTGTAAACCCCACAGCCGTGTGCATCACAAGCCCGCACTCTGTTGTTGTGGTGACCAGCACAAAGGACGCTCCAAGCTCCAACTACAGAGACATGTAAAACAAAACCAGTAATATGTTAGCCTAATACATTTCCTCTCAAAATACAGCACATTTAAAGGCTGCTGCACTGCATTCCACTGAGCCACCTCATGTTCTATTCATGCGGAAATAAGGCAAATTACTGCAGAGACACACTATTCAAATGCCATCCATTGATGTCTTTTATATCAGTGGTGTGTCAGACACTGGAGCATCCTCACACCCACTGTAACACATTTTCATGACTCAGACAAGAAAGAACAGTATGCAACCCTTTAAGTCCCCACTTTGCAAAAATCTAATAAAAACAGCAGTGTGTCTGTGTGAGTCTGTGAAAGAAGTGTCCTAAGTGGCCCATTTCACACCTAGAGTTTGCCTTTGTAGTATTTTCATATGTGCTGGTATGTGTTTGCATTGATGTGTGAGTTCGTCACTATACCTGGCATACAACACTGCCGCATCTTGGCCCCTGAACACTTATCTTTCAGGTATCGTCCTCCACAGATGTATCGGTTAGGTTGGCAGATGCCTCCCAGTCTGGTGCAGCTGATGTCACTTCTCGGCCACATGGTAACTTTCTTATTTCCTGTCTTCTTGACCTTCTTCCTCGGAGCCACAGCCTTCGGACCCCTGTCATTTTCAGTTGTGTAACTTCTCTTCACCGGGATGTTTTTGTCAACGCTTTTGTCAGGGCTTTTAAATCCTTCACCTTTCGTCTCTTTGTGTTCTGAAGCACAACTTAACAGGACATCTTCAGGAAAGAAAAGGTAGTCAGAGAGTGAGGGAGGAAGGGTTAAATGAGAATGTGTCTTGAAACAACTTTGTTGGATTTAAGATTACATCAAACTTTTGTGAGGTTGATTGTGGGATTATCCTCAATTTTGGATTTAATATTCTTAGTATTTCAAACTTTCACTGATGAGACAATGCCCCATAGAAATCATCACTCAAAATAGTGTACAGTAAAGATCTAAGACATTTTAGACATTAAGACATTGATTTTACTGTCCATACATAAGTTACCAGTCTGCACTGAGTATTGTAGTTTGCAGTACTGTGGAGCTGTTGAACTGTGTTACATCATGCAGAGAGGTTTTTCTGTTATTCCCGTCATTGCTATAAATGGGGTGGACAAAATAATAGAAACACCTGTCAGTATAATGCAATACAATTCAGCAGCACAAGGTGCAGCCTTCAAAATGATCATACAGTTGAATCAACATCTCTCCAGCAGTTTTAACAAAAACTGGACATTATAACCTCCTTGAAGGTATGAATTATTACTGGACTGTTGTGTTAGGATGCTTTCAGACCTAGAGTTAGCTTGCTGTGGTCCGAATCAGGGACTTATTTTGTAACAAAGTTGCATAATTGCCTAGAGTTGGTTCATGTTTTCACAGAAGCATATACAAGCGGACCAGATGACATGCCTTACGCGAGAAAGCTGCTCTTGATTGGTCAGAATTTCCATGTAGGAAAAAAATTCAGGAAATAGAACGTTGAAGAAGAGTACACCTGCAAGATAAATGTGACACTTTATAATGTCACAATTGAGGGAAAACTATGCGGGGTGATTTTAGCACTGGTTGTCATGTAGTATTTTACTTGCATTGTTCATTTTCATGTTTTGATACATTGGATGCACTGAATGTGCATATCAAGGCAGTACAGGAAGAGATGCACATTAATAATCCTCTGGGACTGTAACATGCTCATGCTTGTTTAACTTACACTATGCATAGTGCAACTGCAGTTGGTTCGGATCGAGGTCGGAGCATGATTACAGAGTTTGTTTGTAACCGGACCGACATCACCTCTTCAAGAAGGTCTCGGTCAGGTTGTTTTGGTGTACACCTGAGTATGATTGCTGTGTTCACACTTCCCCGAACAAACCATCTTAGGGGGCAGATGAATTTGAGTTCGATTGAACCAAATAAACAGGGCAGGTGTGAAAACACCCTTAGACTCATTTAGCTTTAGGTAGGTGGTAGTGTGTATGCATTTATCATTTACACATCTACCTACCTACTTACTCATTTGTAGTGGTAAGTAGTGTTGAGGTCAGTTAAAGTGGAGTAAATTTACTTCAGGGCTAAAAAACAATCAAAAATTATCATTATTATTATCAATTAAAATTTCAGAAAGCTACATGGCTATTTCTCCAAACTTCCTAATGCTGAAGCAAATCTGATACTTTTGTAAGTCACACCTAACTGCTAATTGCTTTGAAATGCCATAAAAACCTTGTTATATCATCAAGAAAGCTAAAAAGCCCACCTTCTAGTCATAAATGTCTAACTGATGGATGTTCATGGAAAAAAGATTGAGTTCATAGAACTTGCTTTTGATTGTCTCTATAATATACTTTTGTTAGACGCAGTTATTTATAAGATTTTCTTAGCATTTTAAGAAAGTCTCTCAGAATGTCTCCATTTACTGCGTGGGCACACTTGTTGAGAACTGTGTTCCTTGTCCATATACAGACCAAGTCATAGTTCAGCTATTCATAGTGTGTTTTCATTCTGACAGAATACTAATTATCCTGCCCAGACACGAGTCTTTGATCTTCATTAACTCTATTAACCTCAGAGGCACAGAAAATATTTCAATCACGCTGCCCCGGCACAGGAACACATGCTGGGCTCAGTGATTGAAAGAAGCTGCTTATCACTAGAACGCCTTAATGACTGAAAGACAGTCAGGCAGGATAGCTGGCTGTGGCATAGAAAAGCAATTTTCCTCAGCATGTGAACTAAAATTAGAAAAGGCAAAAAAAAAGTGACAAAATGTAAGTGTGCCTTTTGCTTGAGCAGTAATAGCTCGGAGTAGAGTTTTACTGGTGCTTCTCTGAACGGTTGTTAGTGCATTACTAGGTGGTTGCTATATTATGGGGCTGCTGGGGTGCTACATACTTTATCACTGTTTGGGTATGTTGTTAGGGCTTTATTATGTTGTTGCAATGTGATGGATTTGATGTTCTGATTGTTTGGAAATGATGGCTAAATGGTTGCTTAGGTTACTTTCTAGACACCATGCTTATTTTTCTGAAGCCAAGGTGCTGAAACCTTTCCTATTCTGTCTGTGGGTGGGATAGTACAGATACACATAAATACAGTTAACCTTTTAAGAAATAAAAAGGGGGATATTCAGTCAAAGAGTTTTAACAGTTAACCTGAATGTCTATAAACAGAGACAGATGTAGTTCTCACTTCTGCCTTACTGGCATGCATCCTTTAACTCCGCTTGACATAGAGATTTCTGGGTGTCCTTTCATAGAGCTCCAGAGAGCTGTGTCCACTGTGTGGTGTGAATCATCTCTCTACCAAGATGGCTGTCTCATTTTCATGTCGCTCAACAGTCCCTCAGAGTCAGAGTGCGCCTTAAGCTCTGCAGTTAGATGCAATTATGTAATGTTGCATTAAGCATTCAATCATGCTTTAAATGTCTCATCCACTTGTGCCAACACACAGTCGACAACACACTCCAGCGATAGGCCCGAGAACCCCCCCAAGGTTTATGTTTACAGGAGTTTAGAGTCTCTTAATAGGGCTCGGTTCATGGTAATCGCCAGGGGCAGGCAGATATGTATACACCAGTTATTGCTTCTGTAATAGGAATCTTATTAGTGAACACTGGAATGGTAAATTGCTGTGTGTGAATGTGTGCCTGCACATGCATGTTTGTGCACGTGTGCATGTGTCTCTGTGTTTGTGGTCAATTTAATACAGTTACTTTACATAAATCCTCCAGGCATACTGTATATGTTATGATGCATGTTGCAGCTTGTATAGTGTACATTTTGCAGACAGTAGGCTACTTACAGCATACTAGCAAAACTGCAAGGAGACAGACCCTCAACAGCATCATCAGGTCAGAACTAAAAAAACCTGCAGAATAACAATTAAAAAACAGAAAACTTACTTCATCTAGGCAGGCAAAAATCCCACAGGTGTCATTTGTATATTAAGCAGAAGGCTAATATGTATATTAAAGTTATTTATCAAAACAGATGTCACCTTAATAATCATTTCTGCGGAGTATTCCTGCACACTGACTCAGTTTATACACTAGTAAATCTGTCTTAAATCTCAAGTGCCAAGCAGAAGCAGATAAATCTCCTTTTTGACTGAATGCTGCTGAGATTTTCTAGTGAGAGAAAATGGAACTATATGTATAAGACTTACCCAGAAGTTGTAGTGTGGCGGCAGGCGCAGTGGGTAGACACACAAAGACAGGACTGTTGGAAAACCAGCCCGCTGTGGAAGCTGCTGTCCCTGAGTGACAGGACGTTCCCCCACTGTCAATATTGATATTGGCCTTTAGAAAACCCACCCATTTACTTGCTGAAAAAGGCTCACTTTATTGACTTTTGTTGCTATACTGAAAGTTACACAGGGCTAGTTATTGGTCTCTGAGAAAAAGCAGCTGGAAGTCATGCTTTAACAAATATCCATCTGAAATGAGTTATTACAAACTGAGCAACATTTCTTTTTTCTTTACTTTGAAATGTTTTGCATATCACAGTATGTATGCTCATGCACAATCATAACCTTGTATGACATATGACAATTTGCTTTACTTCAGTAAGTTTCACTTATACATTTTTGACCAAAGATATTTATGTCCTTGTTTGACAGAAAATACATATTGTACTTTTATTAATATGCTAGTTCAGTGGAAATTATTCAGAAAAATCTCCAGGTAATTCATACTGTGATACTTATAATGATATTGGGGTTTTACATTCACCGGCCACTTTATTGGGTACACCCTGCTAGTACTGGATTGGATCCCCTTTTGCCTTCAGAGCTGCCAAAGGATGTTCAATTGGTAGAAAGGGGTGCAAAGTGTGCTAAGAAAATATCCCCCAAACCATTACACCACTGCCACCAGTCTGAACTGTTGATACAAGGCAGGATGGATCCATGCTTTCATGTTGCTTATGCCAAATTCTGGCCCAATCATCTGAATGTTGCAGCAGAAATCGAGACTCATCAGACCAGGCAACATTTTCACAATCTTCTGTTGTCCAGTTTTGGTGAGCCCATGTGAACTGTAACCTCAGTTTCCTGTTCTTAGCTGACAAGAGTGGCACCTGGTGTGGCCTTCTGCTGCTGTAGCCCATCTGCTTCAAGGTTTGATGTGTTGTTTGTTCAGAGATGGTCTTCTGCATACCTTGGTTGTGACAAGTGAGACCAGTCTGGCCATTCTCCTCTGACCTCTGGCATCAACAAGGCATTTTCACCCAGAGAACTGCTGCGTACTGGATATTTTCTCTTTTTCAGACCATCCTCTGTAAACCCTAGAGATGGCTGTTTGTGAAAATCCCAGTAGATCAGCAATTACTGAAACACTCAGACCAGCCCATCTGGCACCAACAACTGTACCACATTCAATGTCACTTAAATCACTTCTCTTTCCCATTCTGATGCTCGGTTTGAATTTCAGCAGGTCATCTTGTCCATGTCTACATGCCTAAATGCATTGAGTTGCTGCCATGTGATTGGCCGATTAGCTATTTGCATTAACACGCAGTTGAACAAGTGTACCTAATAAAGTGGCCGGTGAGTGTATATCATAATGCTAATCTCAGGGCAGCATTTTATTACAGTTTCTCAAGTTATTCTATTGCAACCGTGTCTCCTAGAAATAACATTTATGTAATATTATTTGTCTTTCCAATTGCATTGCGGTGGGAAATGTATTTATTATGTTCACAGGCCTGTCAGACAGTAATTTTAAATGCTACAAATCTGCAACACAGAATTATATTATCATTTTTTGTGCCAGACCAAAGAGTCCAAAAAGGCAGCATGAGTTTTTCCAAAATGTCGATATTTCCAGTGCAGCACCTGTACAGTAAACACACAATAAAGACTGGGACTCCTTTCATGGCACCCTTCCATATAAGCCCATTAGTATGTGCAGTGCAGTCAGCAGGCATAGGACTGTTATGTCAAGTCTCACCGCTGTGTGCCCTCACGCTGTCACATCCTGGCTTCTCCCCCTTAACGAGAGAAAAAAAAAAAATCATTATTCCCCACGCGTGAGCCTGGCATCTATTATGAGATAATTAGCTTTAAGGCCTCACACAATGCAAAGGAAGTCAATCAATGGTATGAATTTTATCCCCTCCCAGTGGAAGAGTGCAAAGTAGATACATGGATGAATGCTGTAAAGAATGTGGGTGTAGGGTATTTAAGAGTCCGCTTTGTGCAGTATGTATGCGGTGGAAGCTGATGACGGCAAATGAGGACTCTTCAAGGTTACGCGGATGATAATCCAGTTCAAAGCTTGAGAGGAAATGTGTGAAGGCAAGCCTTTTGATTGTATGTGTGTGTGTGTGGTAAAACAATGTGGGGATCCGCACTAAATCGGCCTTTATTTCAGAGATGCTGCAAGTTTACTTATGAAATAACTGTCAGAGAACAAACTAGTGTTAGCTGGCTTGAGCATAAAGATGATTCATGTACTGTAGAAGGTATGTGAAACACAAACACCCCTACTTTGTTCTTTTTCTAATTATTATCAGGAAGAAAAGTGTTGTTCTTTTACCACACCTCCATGGGGATTAAGTCCAGACAGGGGTATTTTATTCTGCTTACTCAAATTTCTCTTCATCTCTATGTCCAGGTATATCTTACTTTACTGATGTATTGTGGTGCAGATAAGGTCACTGTAGAATTTAAATGTTTTTATTCTAATTCAGAGACGGTTTCTCTATCTAAATGACAATATACTGAGTGTAAGGGAATGAGCTCAGTAGTGGCCAGTGGAGAGTTGAGCCTTTTGCAGCCAGACAGCTTTGATAATCAAATATCTGGGCGGAGGATTACGCTGATGGACCATATGGCTTGGAATTTGAAAAGGAGAGGGGGAATTAGGGAGCAAAGAGACCAATAAAAGACAGAGAATAGGGGGAGAATAATGAGAGATGGCGTAATAGTGCTCAACTGAGAGTGAGTGATGGGAAGGGAGGGACGGGGACGAGAGGAAATCAGGTAGTGAGAAAATACATGGAAAAAAACTTAAAAGACAGAACAAGAGAGGAAAAAAAACAAAGATGAAGAAAGAAAGACAGACAGCCAGACAAACAGAAGAAGCACTAGAAGCTCCAGCCAGCCTTCCTGCATCCTAAACACTCTCTGCACCGGCAGAGGAAAGGCTTGTGTTGACTCTTTGAGAACCCTTTGATAAACATGGCTACTTAAATAGAAACACGCGGCACATTCTTCAAACTCCTGGGAGGATAGGACTGACATTTCACTCCAGCATCTCTGTCAGTTAGTTCTGGCATTTCAACGAGAGGGAGTAGAGATGCCACAAGTGTTTCCTAGCAACAGTTCGCTGCAAAAACCTCCCCCCCCCACCATCACCACCACCACCATTCTCCCCCCTTTAAACTCCCTCCTTCCCTGAGATACGAGTTGCAGCAATGCACCACTTGCCTCAGACCTGAAATACATTCTAATTCTCCTGACTCTCCCTCCCTCTCCCTCCAGCAAACTGCCAGGCCTGCATCAAATGACATTCAGGCCCCTGTCATCTGTAAAGAAAAAGCACACAGCGAGGCTTTCCCCTGTGAAGGTTGAAGGTACCGCAACTGAGAACTGTTGGCAGATAGAATATCGAAAGAACGCAGCGATATTTCACCCCTTTTACAAGCTGAGCAGTTACTGGGCATGAGCCTGACTTTTATTCTTTCATTTCATTTTTTTTTAACTGTGAGTCTTTCTGCTGCTCAGGTGAAAGAAACATCCCACAAAAACAGGCCTGTGAAAAGCCTCTGTGGTCTGTTGATGGATCGGAACTGCTCAGCAGGTCTAAATCAGCTTTCTCAGCCCAGTCACACCCACTTGGCTTTGTCGATTTGTAAACATATTCGTGGGGTTTGGGGAGCAGGTGTTTAGCCAGGCTGAGCAGACAAACAGAGTGCCATAGGGCAGGGGATGAACTCTGCGACGCTGGTGGCAGCAGACAGGGGGCACCAAAGTCTGAATAATGTGTTCTACTAAAAGCATTTCCATGTCTGCCAAGGGAGGGCTTTCAAAGGGCGTTAGTGGATGGACTGAAGTCTGGTCACACGTCTCTGTCTCTCTCTGAGTCTGCAGGGAGCAAAACAACAACATTTAGGCAGAGCGTATCCTTTAAAATATACAAATGTCAATCCATGTCCTTCATCCCTCTCGTGAATTCCCATGAACCTACAAGTTAAAAGCCGACCTGAGCAACAAGCAGAGAGACAACGAAGCAGAATGTGACTGGAATCTTAAGGCCCATCGGCCTCAAAGGCATGGGCTAGCATCAAAAGAAAGACACCAGTTGCAGTGCTATTCCAGAGCATTCAATCGGATACTCTCCAATGGATTTGACACAGCTTGAGGTCCACTACACTTGTTCCCACAAGCACAAAACTGGTATAAAAAAGTACAGAGGGTCAAGTTTTATGATTTTAAAACTATCTCCCTTCATTTATGATCCTACAATATGATATTTTCTGTAAATACAGTTGTTGCTGATGTGTGTCTTATGTCTTGTGTCCAAACAAATGGCTCTACTTGACACCTTAACCTGTAACATATCCTTCATGTTGCCTCACAACCTTTGTTCTGAGAGAATTAATAGAGCCCACGACACAACAAATACAGGGGTGAAGAGAGAAAACATGACAAAGTAAAAGTAGTTTGTTGAGGGGAGCCAGGGAGAGCTTTAACTTCAAGGACTGAAAGCCTTTGAACTATGCAGTAGTGGACACACAACGACAGCGGTAAATGTGATAGGCCAAGACAATGAATGTCACGCATGTCACGGACAATCGTGTACGGATCAAAGCGCGGTTTCATGACTGATGGATCAGTGCGGAGGAGAGCTAGAATATCAAACACAGCGGGGAGGGTGGCTAAATCACATCCCCTCGCTTTGATGAGAGGTACGCAGCGGAAGATGAGGTGGAGCAGGGGAATAAATGAATTAAGAGAGAGCGAAGTCACTGCTGAAAAACATGGTAGTCAGCCGTGTCACACTCACTAGTATCTGATCCCAGCTGGGGGGGAAAGAAAGAGAGACGAGGGCTTTTCTTTTTAAACTGCTGCTTTTGATTCAGGTTCTCTCCTTTATAAGCTGAAGATTCACACTTCTCAGCCTGGATATAGCCATGCAGGAACATGTACCAAGAAAAGCCTCACACGTTTCAGCCACAAGAGTGCAGAATAATGCCAGTAACGCTCAGGATTTATCTGCAGAAGGTGAAATGAGACCAGGGTATTCTGTTCATCATGAAACTCATCCCAGGTGTTAAATGTGGCAAAGCGCAGACACAGCGGACGCTGGATCGATTAGCCTGTGCTGTGAGGTTGCATTGATGAGTGAACAACACAGATGCCCCCTGTTTTCACATCAAAGCTTGTTGTTGCAAGCTCATAAAAGAGAAACAGCCCTCTGTAAGCGAGGACAATACATTAGGAGTCAGTTCAAAAAGTCTCTCAGTCCTATCTAGCTCCTGCTCTCGTCCAAGCAACATCTCATTTAAAGTCTGTTCATTAGGAAGTACCTAATTACACCCACATTATCTATAATTACAGTGTTTTTACATCACACTTCCGAGATAAAACTACTTCAATACAGCTTCAATGTATAATTAGCCTTAGTAAGCACCTACTACACACATAATGAGAGAGAAATTGATACTAATACACCTGTCTGCAAGGAAAAGCAAAAAGTGGTGTCTACAAAGACACAAAATAAACCTTCTCACAGGGATGATTATTGTTTAACTGAACACTACAAGTTGATCCCCTGCTGGGATAATACTCTGCTGAACTGAGGGATGTAAGAAAAAGAGGCTTCCCTGTCATGTATTAGTGAAATGAGACTAGTCAAAGAAAGAAGTGCATTTTATGGACAATCAAGGCAGGAAACTGCAAGGAGTGAGGGGGCTTCCAAAGAATGACAGTATTGACAGCTACAGCAGAGAGAAGCCAATGACAGAAACCTGCAAACCTCCCTAAAAGGGCCCTGTTTCAGTCTGGTCCACCTGCCCACTGTGACTTTCAGTTTGTTTTGAAGCAGAGGCTCTAATCCTGACATGCAAAATAAAGATTCGTCCTTCCAGCAGCCACAAAAAAACAAAAAGGAAAGGGTGGAAAAAGAAGAGAAACAGCATAGTGCTGAGGATGGAGCAGCAACCTAAATACTTAAAGTTTGCAGGTTCACAAGTTCATTTTTCTTTACTTTTTTTGCATTTTAACAACCACATATATAATAATTAAGGAACAGTTCAGCAATGTGGCTTATTGATGTGTTTATGTTCGTTTTTAAACAACAATGGCATGGACAAATACTCTATTTCAGTCTCACTTATGCAGACCATTCTTGTTAGTAGGATCAATAAGTACATTGTTGGTTTTGGTGTTATCATGGGATTTTAGTATCTCATAGGAAATCATTAGTCATGCAGCATAAATAAATTGAATTGTAGATTTGGGAAACCAGCTTGCTTATTTATTTTTTTAAATTAAGGAATATCCCAATGACTAATTTCGAAAATTCACAGGCAATATGGAAATTTATGAGTTTATTCTTTTCCAGCCACACATAAATCATTAGACATGCTTATTCATTTTACTTACACAAAGCTAAAGAAATAACTTAACCCTAAACCCAGAGCTGTGCTCCTTTTCAATCAGTGATACAACTCTCTGTAAGACAAGGAAACAAAGGGACAGAATGATCATTTTGCATAGTCACCTGTTGATGACTGGACTAAGCAGTCATCCGTCACCTCAGGAATACTGCTCACAGGGTGAAAATGGCATCTGCCTTGTCTGTCACAACTTTCTCTCACTGTAGGGACATTCAGGTTTTTGTTTGGCCAGAAGATGGCAGTAATAATCCACCAGAGGAGGCTGCTAGGGTAGGCAGGAGGCACGTTGCAACAGCAGGAATCTCATAGGTTAATTACATAGCACTCTCATGCCAGGGAATGTGATCATTCAAACAGTATCTAACTGGATAGAAGCGCAGGGAGAGATCGGGAGAAGGAGATAAAAAGAAAATGTGCGCAAGAGAAAAGGCAAGTAGAGGGAAAAAAGAGAGATCTTTTGTTTTGCTTGCTTATAATTGTGTCATTGTGTTTGCTTGCTAATAATCTGCACACATCATCTCAAAGTGTCATTACGGTGTTCAGGGCTTCTTTTCCTGTCAGTGTCCAAACACAGTGATGACAGGTAGGCCAGTTTAGACAGAAACCACTACTCTTAAGACGATGGCAGTAGAACTAAGTTGAAATCTTCAATATTTGTCGACATGCATACGCATAGAAGTATATAATCGGTACGTCACAGTAAAAGGTGGCACAGCACTAAATGAGGTTGAGGATTCTCTGCCTTGCTCTTGGGGACATGGTTGTTCTAACTACCACCATTAGTTAAACATTAATACATAAAAATGTTGAAATGGATGCAGAAGAAGTGGGGTTTAATTTTGATTACATAAAGACTATATGCAACAAGAAATAATAATATGCAATTACTGAATTACCCCTCCGGGATAAATGAAGTTCTATTCTATTCTATTCTATTCTATTCTATTCTATTTCAGCCTGGTCCCACTGAAGTAAAATGACCACAATCACTTAACAGCACATTACGTATAGGCGGCAGCACATAATGGGTTAAAATTATGTGCCGGTACCACAACAACAATAGTATAAAGAGCCAAAAAAAGTCTGTATGGGATGAAAGGGTTTGGTGGTGGATGGGTCAAATAAACACAGGACTTTCACCCAGGAGACTGCTATTCTTGTCATTTGTTTGTTAACGTATTTTTGTACTTTATGTAACAACATCATTTTACGTGATGTAGTTATGTCTTGTTATGATGTACTTACGTGAGTTCTTTTCCATAGGATGGTGAGATCATGACCTGTCCCTCTCTGCCTTACTCTGCCTCTGATTGCCGTACCCTGGCCTTCCCTAACCAATCTCACTTCTTTTGCCTAAACCTAACCAACCCAACCAATGAAGGCAACAAGCACAAGCCAGTCAGAGGGAGAGTGGGGCGGGTCCTGCCTTTGCCTTCCTAGGAAATAAACCTAACCTAACTAAATATGTTTTCCCTATACTTAACCAAACTGCTACTGTTTCCAGCATTAACCATGCGTTTGAAGTGACAGCCTGGAACTGACTTTCCACTGGCATTATTTCTGTAGTGCAGGCAGATAATTTTAATAGCAATGTTAAAAGGTAATGGTCATTTTTCGTATTTCTTTGAGATAACATTGAATATTCATACTATTTGAACATTTGTGCAAAACTGTCAGCAAAAAGTTTTAAAGAGAGGTGCACATTTTTTGTTAAGTTTTACCTCAAACTATGTCACTGAATTACCTACATGTACACTGAAAGACAAACAGGTCACTGTAATTGTTTCTTCTGGCCGTAAAGAGTTCCCCCCCTAAAGCCATTTCAGTGTCCACAGTCCATGTTTTGTGCAAAAATGCATGCTCAAGCTTAATCTCAAGTAACATATATGGGGCTTTAACTAGAAAACAAAGTTGTTACATGTAGTCTTTTTTGTTTTTCTTTGGCTTCCCACAGACTGCGTTTCCTCACCAAGCTGTAGTGTAGGGATATTCACACAGAGAACATTTTTATACTAAAAAAATAACTTTGGAAGATAACTGCCTGATTCTAACTAGCTTCAAGCTTCATATTAGCTTCAGATAAACTTTAGAATGTATATTTTCAAAAATGTGAACATTTCATGTTAGGGACTAAACTAAAGCTGTAGACTCAATCTGGTGTTGACGCCCTGTTATGAGCTCTTATGGTGCTGGGGAGGGTTTTTGTTGGTCGTTGGAATTACTGTCTGGTGCTGGAGGCAGCTGGCAGGAGATGCAGTTAACTGGATGGGAAAGGCAATGGCGATTAGTGATTATCACCCATGCGGGTCAGTGAGAGTAGTGGTACTTTCAAGGTTGCTTGATTAGATGAAATAAACTAAAGTGGTTGACTCTGAACCGCCTGAATACTGCAACACTGCCATGAGCTGCCGACTCCGACTACAATCAGTTGCTGCATTTTTCAAGATATAGTGTTTTCATGGCTGTAGCAGTTGGGGCTCATAAATGAAATGGGTTTCATTAGTTTTATTTCAGCACTAACATGATGGTCTGCAGTTTACATCTATTGACACAATATGTTCAAATGTCTGCGGATGTCAATGCTTTCTGAAGGAGAAAAGGATGGTCAATAAAGAACTCTTACCAATTGAACCTAAGCTAACACTAAAGGTTAAGGTCAAGGCACAAGTCGGGGCAAGTTAAATACCTGTTTGTTTTAGGGTAGAGTTTTAGTATCAGTTATCTCTCTGACCTTTGCTGCCCCAACATCGTTTTTCTGTGAAGTGCCTCTGTATCTTCACCCCACAATCTTATGAGTGTAAAACAATTTCGCTCTAACATGGCGACTTCATGAATATCAAACCCTGCACCCAGCCAGAGTACTCTGCTGGTGTATGAAATCTTAACAGCTCGCCTGCTGAAGCTTTGATAAAACCTTGCGATTGCTCGATACAGCTTGTCCCACAATGCGCAGCCTCAAAAGATTCGGTCGTTGCAAGCATCACATATAAATGATGCAAAATAGTGTCAACATGCCCACCTGCCAAAAACACACCACATAACAAATAAATGTTTGCAATGGAGTGATAGACAAGTACCAATCCAACAAGGCCTGTAGATCTTATATTGATTTGATGTCCTGAACCAACCTACCATCCATCCATCCATCCATCCATCCATCCATCATCTGCTGCGCACCCTGGACAGGTTACCAGTCTATCATATTGCCCTCTTTCCATACACATGTGCTGGCTCGGTTTGATTCGGCATGACTTGGTGTGTCAGCCCAGCGTGGCAGGGATTTGCATCTCCATACAACAGGGTGTGTCTTCAAGGCCCAGACACACCAAACCGACATCAAAGAACTTGTGGCGACAAAGGCTGACTGTTGTGTTGCCTCATGTTGCCTGTGTCTTGGCCCAAATGTTGCACTGAACACGCCGTAAAGACTACAGCCAACGGTCAATTTGCATGTATGCTCTGCACCTGTGATAAAAGAAACAACTCTCCATACCAGCAGCTGGTGGTAGTCTGTGTTTTTCATTAAAAAAGAGAAATCGTAAGTCTGATAAGATGGATTTAAGGTGCTAGTTAGCCAGTTAGTATATTAACAACACAAAAGAGCAAAAGATATTTACTATGCGCGAGCAAACAATAACACAAACAATTGCAAACTTTTTCTGCTAAAGAGTTCAATGGCCAAAAACATAATCTTACCATATATATCATCTTATCATACGTTTGTTTTGATCTCACTCCCTCCCTCTTGACATTAGCTGTTTGCTTTCCTCTCTTCCGTTTCTCATCTTGTTTACTGAGCCCAACTGCCAGTTAGAGTAATTTCTCTCAGTGATAGGCTCTGCTGTCTCAGACATGGATTCAACATGCTGAATTGGCTGAAAAAGCTGACAATGGCCAACTAGTGCCAGTGGGGAGGGACATACCACCTAAACTGGGTGTCAGATGGTCACTGATGGCCTGACATTGACCAAGGCCCTACCATTGGCTTGGTGTGTCAGGGCCCTTAACTGATGACATTATTGTCTTGAGCAGATGATGCTGAAGTAAAAACTTCTTCAGTACTGTTTACTGTTGCACTGTGCAACAGTTGTTGGTAGCCCACTACTTTTAATCATGTAATTTCAGGCTGTTATTACGATTTAGTTTGGCATCGACCGGTTATTGCTTAAAAAAAGGGACATGGAATGTTGCTGAATTGTCACTGAATGTTGACACTAAAGTGTCACTAAATGATGATGAAGTCTATCTGACGTCACCACAACCTGCTCAGACTTGCGTTGACACAACTCTCAAGATGGTCCATCTCAAGCATAACTAGAGTGTTTAAATAAATGAAAAAACAAATCAATATGGCACAGTTTGGCTTTGCATGGCCAGAAGTGTCAATGAAAAAGCCCTAATAGAGACAGAAAACCATTCATGCACACATTCACACATACAGGCAATCTAGAGTCAACAGTTAACCTAGCCTGCATGTCTTTGGACTGTAGGAGGAAGCCAAAAAAACCATGCTAACATGGAGAGAACATGCAAACTCCACACAGAAGAAAATAAAAAATAACTAGCTGAGCACATCCTTTTAAAGATACCAAGGAGATCAATACAAGCCCCTGCTATTTTTTATGTTGTTGACAAAACTTGACCAAAACTAACAATGATTAAATGCCAATTAATTAAGTAAATCAAAATAAATTAGAAGATTTGAGAATTAATAGTTTGCAGACCTCAGGTGAAGCTTCCTGTTTCAACATACAGTTTCAGAGGACATGGCATGTGTATTGATTCAGTACATGATGAACTTTGCCACTGCTTATTGTGAGGTGAAAGAATGAATTAATGTACTTTACTGGATATACAATAGTCAATACAGCTGCTAATTACAGTTGGCTGGATGTTGTGTTTTGTGAGAAAACTGCTGCAAGGAAATGCTCAATTGGTATTGGCATTTCCAGTAATGATGAAATCTGTTCATAAAGGGCAAGAAAATGTGTTTTACATTGTGTTTACATAAACACAAGAAAATGTGATTGCATTTCCAGCAGTCAATTCATGGAGCAGGCAATTTTATAAGATTGGTGTACAAGATTAAGTGCTCATAACATTTTGTGTACTGTATGTTCCTGCGGTCATGTGCGCATGTGTGTGTGGGTATATACATATCTAAAAAAAGAAACAAGAGGAAGAGAGAGAGCTACAATGTGTTGTAATGGGCCTACAGTCAATATGGGCTGGAAGCTTGGACATTGTTAACAGGAGTCATTAGTGTCACTACAGTCAGACATAAATAGTATAAAGAATGCACAGGGGTACTTTTTTCCCCCATTTAGCACAGAAAGCATTGAACAATTTGGTGAAGAAGCTCAGTGTGTGTGAGAATGTATCCCAATTATGCAGTACTCCCATGGTGGCAATGTTCTTTCCTTATCCCCATGTAGGAAAATGGTGTTTTGTCACTGGAATCACCAGCGGTTTGATTATTTTCCAGGGTGGTATTTTGGGGTTGGAAAAAAATCAGTTATGTGAAATGCAAATATACTGTACATACTGCCTAAATGTCTGAAACCACACAATGTGACACAGGAAGTGCTATTAATTAGAGACACAGTCTTAACTCATGGGACAGTTAAAGCACAATATCATTCACATCAGGTGTTATAGTCCATTCAGTTCTGTATTTCAGCCTTCTTTTTAGCAACCAGTGTTAGATATAACTCTATTTTTCTCAATTTAAGTCCTTCAGGTATCAAGCCTTGCATGAAATACACTGTAAACTGTCTTGGTTTTTGTAACAAAGATGCACCACAAGAAGTCATTAATGTGACAATAATGCCAAATTTAATGCTTTTGAAGGAATTATTTCCTGGTGAAGGCTCGCCTCCCTTCTCGTGGGTGTCACTTGACTGACACCAAGTGTAATTGAACATAATCACAAGTACAGTGACAGATAAAAGACAAAGTTCTGTCTGTCCAGTACTCACATTATCACATTGCCTCGAGCCTGAGCTTTTCTGTGGTCAAAAGAGAAGTTGATAACAATTAATTGTGAACACAAATTAATAACATCATGTGGCTTACCATATTAGGAAAACTCAACTTATAACATCCTAGCATTTGGTGGATGTATCAGAAACAATGTAATAGAAAAAGTGAGTCACATATTTATGAGACCCCTTGAAAAAACACCCTTTTATCACTCTGTGTCCCAGTTCTCTGCATAGAGTGCCTTGTGATGATGACTGAGTGTTAAATAAAGTAGATAAAGGCCTTAGAGTTCTTTCAGAGAGAAGAAAAAAGTTCAAAGACACTGTGAGGAAAGTTGTGTGACAAGGAAGACAAGGGGATCTGAGGGACCTGAAAGAAAAGTCCAAAAAGAGAAAGACTCTAGCATGAAATAACAAAATGTGAGGGGGCAGGAGTTGCTGTGTGCTGTGCAGTCCGATCCTCGTCAGTTGTGTGCAAGTGGATGGGGTGGCAGGGCAAGAGAGACACCCAATCGGTAGTGACACACATCACCAAACACCACTCTCCTCTGCAGTGATGTCTCAACCCTAATCTCCAAAACGTACTTTTCTGTTATCACCTATCCAACTTTTTTCCCTAAAAAGTCACTTTCCCCAACTCTGCAGAGCGTGTTTTCCTTTAGCAGTGATTGAAATGTTCTCAAAACCTACATGACCCAAATAAAATGCACAACTATACAAAGAAGAGCCTCTGGCCTCCAAGTAAAAGGTATCACTTTAAATATCAGGAGTCACTTCTCACTGTGACAGGTGTTGTTGTTTTTTTTTTTTTTTTGCCAGATAGGTTATGTTTTCAAAAAACTTAAAAACAGGAAGAAATCTTACAGACTATTAAATGTATTTAAAAAAATAGGTTTCTTTAAAAAACTATAAAAGTTTGTGGACCTATATACGTATAAAGAGAAAAGAAGGGATTACTTTTAGAAAGCTATGAAACTAAGTACTAACACACCAAAGTTTGGATTGCTGGATAAACTACAAAGAGTCTATGCAGGACCCTGGAGGCAAGGGGGGGCTTTGTCCTTAAACCTGCATTAAACCTGCATTAATTGATTTTTTGGCCAGTGTAACAAGCTGTAAACACAACATGGATATATTATTGCATGACAAGTTGGTAAATGTGAAAAAGGAAAGCACTTATTTTAAGTGATAACCACAGTTTCACCATGAAAAATCACACCCCTAGCATGTCAACAAAGCACCTACTTTAGAACAAGGAAGCTCTGGAGGAGAAAAGTTGGAGTTACATAGATAGATAGATAGATAGATAGATAGATAGATAGTACTTTACTGATCCCAAGCTGGGAAATTCTTTTGTTACAGCAGCAAGTAATCACACAGTATGTGGACATTAAAATATAGAAATATGAAATATATACAAAAATGAGTAGTACTAAAATTAAAATATACAAGAAATATGCAGGAATAGAATTAAATTAAAAAAAAGAGTTGGGTCAGAGTAAAGATAAATGATGTACATGATATTATTGGAGCAATATAAATAGAATGTGGTTAACATCCTTAACCAAAACAATCAATTTATTTTTACCTTTAGCTAATATATTGAAAGCATAGGTGTTGTGCTGCCAGAGTGCTCCCAAAAGACGCTCTGTCACTTTTTTCCTTTAAGTGAGAAAATAGAATAGTTGCAGTTTGAATAGTCCAGAAAAAATTCATGTACATTTTTCTTTTAAGCGCTTGAAGGTACAGTCATCACTAAAGCATGCCGTGCAAGAGAGACAATAAAAACAAATGGAATCATCAAAGTATTATGTCATATTGACATTTAAGGCATGTTGACTGATCCATAACGTTATACATTCCTCTTTAAAAGTTGCCAGTTGCTGCCCATAGTCTCTGAGCTAGCTGTAGGCCAATTTAGGCAGTAAAGCTTACCTGTCGAGAAGAAAGCAGACAACTTCAGCGTCCATTTTAAAACCTTTCTCCTTCAGCAGCTCTTTCCACCTGGGAAAAGCTACCCCGATGTTGACCCTCGTTTTTTGAATTCGCTGGTCACGTTGCCTTTTTGATTCCCTTTTGCGCTTTCTTGGTGACGAGGATTCCGTCTCCCGTGATGCTGCATATGCATGATCCTCCATTATGCTCAAAGAGTGGGACTTTGTTATGCTGCTGTAATGCAAGCTTTCAAATTTGCCGGGGTAGTAGCCAAGTGCCTCTTGCTCTTCTCCTTCAGCTTCTCAGTCAGGTAGCGCTGGCCTGGCTCTCAACGAAAACGTCGAAGGTGGGGCTATTCCCTGGTAGTGCTTTATGTCCCTTGCTGGCAGATGTATTTTAAAGATGGCGGAACGTTATGGAACCGCCCAAATGACTTACCCGATCCACAAACAAATCCAAAATTCTCCTTTTACAAGAATAAGTCAGATTATTGGTGGAGGTAATAATACACCAATAATGACATATTTATGAATGCAGACATTGATTTTTGCCAATAAACAACTGACAACGCTACACAATGTCCCTTTAAAAGGTGTTAGCAAAATGTTAGCAAAATGATTATAAAGCTTCTACTAATGCTAGCAAGCTAACTAGCACTGATTAATGGGGGTGCAGTAGTAGCTACAGTGTGGGCTTGTATCGCCTAATACCAAGACGTGTTTTTCTTGATGTTTGGCTGGTTGCAGCGTCAGTTATAGGTAACTTATGTCAGTAAATTTGTCACCGTAGAAAGTTGGTTACCTGTAAAACAAGCCACAACTTAACCATGCATGTACATGCATGTGCACATGTCACAATTGCGCTCTGGTTCCTAAACAAATAAGACTCCCCTGATTGAATGTGTACGTTACTTGGCCTTGTGCTATTGTGTGCCCAGGTCCTGTTCTCCGGAAGAGTGTGTGTAAGAACACTTAGTAAATCTGTGGGCCCACAGTCATGATAATCCATTCATGATTGTTGGATAGAAGGCTGAGAGAAGGTGGAGCTTGTTTGAAGGCTAATAAATTGCAGTTGGCAACTGACCCATATAGAAAGAAAAAGTTAGCAGTAATGCACTGTCTAATGATCCTCCACCTACTAATAAGAAATGACAGATGGAACAGTAACGCTTCATTAATGTTACCTCAGCAAGACTCAAATAGACAGTAGTAACAATTAAAGAGGGCTTTCCAGGGACATACAGCTTGCTCCCGTTGTGCTACACAAGTCAACATGTGATGCATTTTCCATTCCCCAAAACAGTTTCAGCTCTGGAACATATTGTATCGGGATTCCTGCTGCACAAACATGAGGTTGCACTTTAGCTTTGATCACAGGATAAAGAAATCAGTTAATGGTTTGGAGAATTATGAGTGCGTCTTCTCAGTGCTCCTTTTGCTTAGATCTTTTTTCCAGCCTCATGAAAATAGAAAGACAAAATGATTAATGACATGAAGTTAAAGAAAAATATACTAAAATTAGTGTGTAGTTAGGAGACTGAATTAAATTATTAGATTTATAACCTACAGTACATTGATGGAAAAGCAGGGATACATAAACAGGTCACTAGTTCATCTTCCTGCCTCCTGCCAAAGGCATTTTGGGAAAGGCTTCAGGCCATGACACCATGGCAAGGATTAAGTTGGTGAGAAAAAATGAATGAATGAAGGCATAAAATGATACTAAGATACTGAAAAGATGGATTACAGGCACCATAACACATCAAATCCTTCACAGACGTTCCACAGAGAAAATAGTTAAGTTGAGAATACTAGATCAGTGAACGCACACTCATTCAGACATGCATAGGTGTGGTGTATGCTCATGACAGTGAAATTCTCCGATCAAACATTTGTGCTCTCTCACACAAACACTGAATTGCACGCCACCCCCACACATACACACAGAAGCATCATATCTCTGGTGTTCACCTTGACTTAGCAGAAGGCTGCCTTCATAAATCCCCTCTTATCTCGGGTCTCAAATGCACCCAGATATATGACCGTGGGATCTGACTGAAATATGTAACACCATGAGTAGCGGTGATGGACACACCCGTGAAGACACACACACACACACACACACACACACACACACACACACACACACACACACACACACACTTAGAATATGCACAGAGAAGAAGGCAGTGTAAGATGAGACGGCCACATGAAAGAGTTGTAAACTAAAGTGTTAGTGTGAGAATAAATTGTATTGTTGAACGTCTCCAGGGTAACATACAAAGACTGTGCTTGTTTGATAGTCTTAATGGAGCTATTGTCAGTGTTGGGCAAGTTACCTAAAAATGTTTTAATTACTCATTACCAAGTAAGGAAGTGATTTTATTTCTTTATTAATCACACTACAACAAAAGCAATTGGTTATATTACTTGTGACTTTACTTTTGTTACTGAGCACAGCTCTATCTTGAAATAAATTCTCTACAGCCACCCGACATGTCTTCTGTACTTAACACAACCCAACCAGCACTCTCACAGAATTCCTGACCTCACAGTGAAGCTGCGGGGTTCACACACCCTCCAAATCTGAAGAAGGTGATTCCTGATAGTAGGCTTATCAGTGGGTAACCTTGGAAAGACAGCTTAAAGCACACAACATATACTGTGAGCGCATTAACTTTGGAGTTACTGGGAGTTGTATTTCTCCTCTTTTGGTAGAGGCTAGCCATCTTAATGGGAAGCCCAAACTGATGTTAACCATCAATCACACTGCGTAAGACAGTGAACAAGCCAATGTTCTGATGGAGCACTTCTGTGATAAGTGATTGTAATGAAAATTACTTGATAATATAATATGATATATATGTATATTTATAAAGATAAGGAACCTTCTCACAATACATGGAGAGATTCATCCCAAGTCCAGCACCCTGAGTCTGTACACTAGGTGGAATGAAGGGGGCAGAGGACTGGGGAGCATCAGAGCCACTGTTCAGGACGAAACAACCAAGATCCAGGAATACATCAGGAAGATGGCCCCCAAAGATGAGCTGCTAAGTGAATACCTCAGGCAGCAGAAACCTGAGAGTGCAGAAGAGGAGGATAAACCATCATGGAAGGACAAGCCCCTGCATGGCATGTACCACCGACAAATTGAAGAAGTGGCCGACATCAAGAAATCCTACTAGAGGCTGGAAAAGGCTGGACTGAAAGGACAGCACAGAAGCACTAATCATGGCAGCACAAGAACAGGCACTTAGTACAAGATCAATAGAAGCAGGAGTCTACCACACCAGACAGGACCCCAGGTGCAGGCTGTGCAAAGATGCTCCTGAGATAGTTCAGCACATAATAGCAGGGTGTAAGATGCAGGCAGCAACAGCGTTCACGGGACGCCTTAACCAAGGAACATCTGCACTGAGTATGGGCTGGAAGTCCCAAGGTCACAACGGAAGACACCTCCTTAGGTAGTTGAGAATGACCTGAGCTGAGATCCTGTGGGACTTCCAGATCCAGACTGACAAACTGATGATGGCTAACCAACCGGACAATGTGTTGATCGACAAACAACAGAAGAAGGCAGTGGTGATAGATGTAGCAATCCCGAGCGATGGCAACATCAGGAAGAAGGAACACGAGAAGCTGAAAAATATCAAGGGCTGTAAGAGGAGCAAGAAAAGATGTGGGGAGGAAAGGCAACAGTGGTGCCAGTGGTAATCGGAGCACTCAGGGCTGTGACCCCCAAACTGGGAGAGTGGCTCCAGCAGATTCCAGGTACAACATCTAAGGTCTCTGTCCAGAAGAGTGCGGTCCTTGAAGAAACAGGGCAAAACCCTCAAACTCCCAGGCCTCTGGTTGAGGACCCAAGCTTGAAGAAGACAATTATATCTGCAGTAAGCCTCAAAGGTTCAGTGTGTAGGATTTATGGGCATCTATTGGCAGAAATAGTATATAATATTCACCATTATGTTTTCATCGATTCATAATCACCTGAATGTACATATGTAAAAGGTCCTCTTCCAGAGAGGCTGCATCGCTGATGTACAAAATGGGCAAACCAAACACTGGCTCCAGATAGGGCCAATCACATTTTTGTGTCTTCCACTGTAGCTCTCCTACATGCTTGGCACACGGGAAAGTTTCAGTTACAACCTCACTGCTAGATGGTACTAAATCCTATACACTGGACCTTTAAAGGGGGCAACACAAGTCTTGAAGGTACACTCTGTGATTCTTATGTGAATATATTTGCTGACCATGTATAGAAAGCTCCTAGTGTTTGCAAAATAAGATCGTAGACTACATAATATCTCTTTGACATTCGGGAAATACTGGTGAGTCATATGTACAGATGCTATATATTTACTATCTCTTGTGATTTATGTGATAGTTGATGTGTTTATCATGATGTACTGTTTTCTTAGAACTCAGCCACTTAAATTGCAAATATGCTGCATATCAGTTAAAGGGTGTGAAAGATGAAGTAACTCAGAAGTGCCAAAACTCTTCCTGAGTCATCCCATGTTCCTTCATACATTAGTATAAAGACAACCTATCAGACAATGAAACATACCGTTACACTGACAGGCATCTCCCTTTAACATCCTTCTCCCTTGAGGCCTGTACTAACAACTCTCTACACAGAAGGGAGTAGATGCAATGGAGAGACAGGTGTGTTAGTGGAACAAGGTTGGTGAAGACACCCAGGAACCCAAACATGTCAGTGCTTGGAGTGCTAACTGGCTGATTGCTGAGTTCTTAAAAACCAGAGCCATCATCTAGGGAAAAGTGGAAGAGAAATAGGGTGGAAGAGAACTGTGAGGAAGTAAAGTGGTTGGACAGTGGAAAAAAGAAGAGAGACAAACTGATAAGAAGAAAGTCAAAGAAACCTGAGATGTTTCAGACTTTGAGACAGGTAAGAGAGTCAGCTTTTTGATGGGAAAGTCAGTGCAGGACTTAATATTTAGAGGAAAGTTCCAAGGGCAGGGAAAGAGGGGATTGGAGTAGAAAAAAGAAAGAGGTGAGAGTCAGATGTGTAAAGAGGGCATGCAAGGAGAGCCATTTCACAGCAGCAAAGCACTGAGGGATAAGAGGAGAGGGAAAGTAGGGAGAACATGGGTAGAACACCGAGGTTGGAGCCCTGGCATCCAGAGGGACAACCCACCTGCAGAGCAAAGCCATTGGGCATTGACACTGCCCCTTCCATGATTAATAGAGCTGTCACTTGTGACAAATGCAGCACTGTGTACGTGACCTACTTCAAGATAGCATTAATGCAACATTCCTCCTTTTCCTGCTCCTCTTTTCCCCCCTCTTTTTCCATATGTAAAAAGGAGGACTAGCTACTCTCTCTACAACTCCTGCTTTCTTGTTGTTGGAATTCTGCCAATGTCCTGTTGTTATCTGAGGCTATAAAGATCCTCTGCGCCGACAACAGGCCTGCCTCTTTCCTGTGACTGCAGAGGGACTGTCCAGGGTAGAGTATTTGTGACAATGAGGTCCCTTAAGTGCATTCAGGACATTGGGGGACAACCAGGGCAGATGTTCTGTGCCAGAGTCTGTGCACTTTGTTCGATAGCTTCTGTGCTGCCGGCAAAACACAGCATGGAGTCAAAAAATTAATAAATAAAAATAATAATACAGATACAATTAGAAATTTATTTTACGCTAAGTTACTTTCATAACCTTAAGTAACAGTGATTTAGAGGGATTTAGTGGCATCACTACTATTGATGAGGATCAGTGTTGGGCGAGTTAATCTTAAAATGTAATACATTACTGGTTACCTTCATTTGAAAGTAAGTTACTTTACAATATTACTCATTGTGTAGAATAATAAGTGACTCATTACATTACTTTTGTGTTTCTTTCACCAAAATGACCTCAGATGAACAAATAGGCATTTTAACAGGATGGAGGTCATGGTATATTTATAACAGCATGATGTTACATAACAATAGATAGCCTAGACCTTTTAAAATAAATGAATAGCCTTGGACACACGGACAGACAGAGGATCAAAGTTTAATAATTATGAAATATGGACAAATATTTGTTGGTTTATGATATAAAACTGAGTAAACAAATATTGAGGTTAGCACAACAAATGGAATGGCACTCGATTAAGTCACTATGACGCGTGTAATAATACACTGGATCTGAAAGACCTGCCAGTCCCCTGGTGTGCTGGTCAGCTACAGTAGCATGGGAGAGAGAGTTATGCAAAAGAACAGGACTGTGTGCCGGCATTACTCTGCAGTTGTAGGGGATGTGAATGAAAACACATCAGACATATACTAACATCACCAAGACATCGAGAGGAGGGAAAAAAGAAAACTGGAGACCAGCTGCTTTCTAGCAGACGTAGGATGCAGAGGCAGAACGGGGTATGTTGTAGATGTTGCAGGTGTATTAATGGAAACACACTGAACATGAGACAACAACCTTTGGGTGCATTTTTTTCTAGTGGCGTACTGGCAAATGTGGAGCGGTGTAGATCAGTGTGGATAAATGAAAAATGAAAACAATATACAGTTTATTTTGGGTGGTAACGCATAACATGACACTGAAAATGAAATTATATTACCCAAAATTCTGTTGGTAACACGTTATATTACTTAGATACCACCAACACATCATAACACTGGGGGTAACGTGAGGATTGCAGATTGCAACCAGCTGCAACTTCTCCAGGTTAGAATTCCATCAGTGTTCATAAGAGGTTTTAACAGGGAGACGAATCTGCAGAGTTCTCTTACTTTCCAAAACAAATGGAACAGGTGATTAAAACTGATGAAATCATGGAATAAAATCAGTACATATCAGTGTTTCTCCTATGCTGCTTGGCATGTTGCAGATGGGTATCTGTGCTCACCTTTTGTTTGATTTAGACATTCAGGAGATTTTCTACCATGAGCCAAATTATTCAGAGGTCTCCTCCTCTCCATAACAAACAGACCCAGTAATTTAAACCAGTAAAAACACTGAATAAAGCAGTTTCATGTCACAAATCAAGTCAATGTCTGCTCACATTTTTTCTCTGATAACTTAAGATCAGTTGTTCAGGAGGTTCTTATTAGGAGCTGAATTATCTAGAGAGGTCTCTTCCTCTCTAAAACAAATGTAGTTGGTGTCTTGAAATGGTAAAAACACTGACTAAAGCAATTTCACCCTTTCTGATGCCCTCATTGTGGAGGGGCCGCTAACTACGGTGGCTGACTCAAAAACACAAATGGCCCTAGCCGGAGCCAGTGTTTAGCCTGTCTGTTCTGGGCATTAAGTGCACAAACATAGTGGTGCGCAAACATAGTGGTGCTCCCTAAATAGATATAAATGGCTCACAAAAACACAACAATTGTGACTATACACTACGGAAATAATTTTTATCTGATTATATCGAATTTCCACCAATGTATCCCCCTAAATCCTACACACAAGACCTTTAAAATTATTTGTGA
Source organism: Cephalopholis sonnerati (assembly GCA_019142605.1). Lineage (NCBI taxonomy): Eukaryota > Metazoa > Chordata > Actinopteri > Perciformes > Serranidae > Cephalopholis > Cephalopholis sonnerati. The sequence continues at coordinate 6,485,643 of JAGQAX010000017.1, read as the reverse complement.
TTTACGAGAAGTCTGTGTGTGCCTTTGCCAGCAACCCACAAAAGAGGTTGTCAAAAAGGCATATGAACATAATCCATGAAAAAAACACGAGGAGAACATCCCTATGGTAACCTGGTATCCCTTGCATTTTCCATTTGCACACTGCCTATGTCAGCGGGTTCTGAACCTATGTATTTGACAATGACTACAAGATGGGCAAAATTGATTTACAGATAGCAGAGGGGAATAGGTTGGATCTGATTCTGAGATTAACAGGTATGGACCCATATAGGACTGTGTCCTATACCATGAACCTAGCTTTTTCAGAGAAAGCTGCTTTTTTTTCCAAGAGCCATAAATAGGGCCTGTAACTTTTAAGTGTTGTCCCAAGAGGTGGAACTATATGGCGCAGTTCTGCATCTGTGTCTAGTTTTGATGTCTCTCTGGCTCTGTGGAGTTCTTCTGAGCTCAGTCTCCCTCAGGGTCTGTCCGCCTGCATGGAACAAAATCTTCTCAGCACACAAACACACACACACACACACACACACACACACACACACACACACACACACACACACACACACACACACACACACATTATTTGAGGTTATTAGCTGCTTGTACACTGTGTGGTTCAAAAATCGGAGGCGGAGAAAATAGCATGCTGTGTTTAAAGTTGTAAAGTTTGACAGTGTTAGTGCCTTCTCAGTAAACTCAGCATGCTGCTGCGAACACAGGGAACCTGAATGCAACAATCTGCTTGACAGGTGAACACCTCATATGTATTCCTGGAAACAGCAAAGACATGATGGAAGAGGTGAAAAGGAGGGGACGGTTAACTTGTTGTAATAGGCCATTTACTTGCTTCAGCCTCTCCTGGGGTTGCTACATCAAAGGTTAGATATATACAATTTGTCCCTTTTCACCTGGATTGCTCACTATAGCAGAAAACACTTTATGAAGCCTTTTATCTGTGTGACTTCACCATTCAGAGATACTAGATGGAAGTCATTTGACCGTGAAATCCTTGTCACCAAATAAAAGGGGTCAAATCTGGTGCCACGCATGAAAGACAAATAGTGAGTGTGATTCATTTTGAAAAATAACTTAGTGTGATGCTGTTCAATACATAGTGCACATGAAGATGGTGATGTGTTGAGTGCTTCATATGCCCCCACTGTGTGAGTAAAGCACTGAATGCACTGCAATTGCTGATAACAGCATAACTCATTACTATGAGTGTAACCCAGGTTTGTGACATTAAACATCTCTCCACATACAAACAAACAAATGTAAGAATGTGAACCACAGACTGAAAAGAAAATTCAGAGGTGGACACTCTTTACAGGTCTGTTTTCTACAACACATTGTAAAGGTGGCATGATTGCACACACAGTTATGGAAAGACAAGCAGACAATGTAAGCAAGGACACACAAGTTAAAAATGACGCAAATAGAGTGAAAAATGTGCGCTAATCTATAACTCCACCTAAGGATTTGGAAGACAAAAATACAACTGGAGGCTAAAATTCAATTAGATTTTGTTTTAGTGAACACACATACATCGATAAATATTTCACTTGCTCTATCCTTTTTTGTCACATTGACCCTGAAACACATTTTGAGTTTTATACACTGTTGGAAAATGGAGATTGTAAGCTTTCCAATGATTTCAGTATTGTTTTTGTACTCCAAATACTAAGCAAAATACATCACATTACATAATGACTGTCACCGAGCCATGAAAGTTTATCTAAATGAATTATACTTTGATGCTCATGGTTTCCATAAATTGATGTCAGCGATTAATTGTGGAGGATCTAACAGAGCCTACGATGTGTAACATGTCCATATTGACAAAATTTTAGATATTTAACATTATATTTTCACTTTGAACTAGCTTAATTAGGTTGCGACTAGTGACCCAGTAAGTTTTAATATTCTGAAAGACAAGTCTTTATGAAAACTCATTGTCCCAAACCCTGCCTCATTACTATAACTTTAAACCTTTCATTCATAATTTCAGGTAGCCATAGCAGGAGCGAGGGAGAGTAGTGCTGAGTAGGACCAGGATGCGGTGGACAAATGTTCACTGCTAGCTTGTCATTATGCCTTTACAAGAGTAAAACTTGTATTTATTGTCTGTGCTTGGTGATAAGCATTATAAAAGCCAAGACTTTGTTTATCTAAAATCAAATAAACTCCTAAAATGACCAAAAACTGAGATAATGACATACATACATCCATTTTCATATGCTTATCCGGAGCCAGGTCACGAGGGCAGCAGGCCAAGCAAAGCACCCAAGACGTCCTTCTCCCCAGCTCCTCCTGGGGGACCCCGAGGTTTTCCCAGACCAGATGGGATATGTAGTCCCTCCAATGTGTTTTGTGTCTGCCCTGGGGCCTCCCACCAGCTGGACGTACCCGAAACACCCCCAACGGGAGGAACCCAGCAGGCCTCCTGGTCAGATACCCGAACCACCTCAACTGACCTCTTTCGACGCAAAGGAGCAGCCACTCTATTGCAAGCTCCCTCTGGATGTACGAGCCCCTTACCCTATCTCTAAGGCTAAGCCCAGCCACCCACCGGAGAAAACTGGCTGCTTGTATCCGCGGTCTCAATGTTTTGGTCACTACCCAGAGCTCATGACCATAGGTGAGGGTTGGGAGGTAGATGGACCAGTAAATTGAAAGCTTTGCCTTCAGGCTCAGCTCCCTCTTCACCATAACGGTCGTGTGCAACGCCCTCACCACTACAAAAGCTGCAACAAACCGCCAATCCATCTCACACTTCATTCTACATTAATCGATTGGCATGACTCCACATTTATCCAGAAATGAGCCCTTACAAAATCTGACTGATTCTGATAGAGTACGCCATGTGTTTTAAACAGTTACATAAAAGATCATCGCAACGCTAACAAATATTAAGTTGCTTCGTCCTTTGAGCCATGCTGAATGCATTACTGTAGAGGCAAGATGGACTCAGCGTTGGATCAGGCCGGCAAACACAATTAAAGTTACATGCATGAGTCACATGGAGAAGAGGCTCCTTTAAGATCTGACTCTGCTCTTCAGCAGCATGAGTGGCTTCAAAGTAGGAAGACTAAAGAAAAAAAATGTACATGGCTTCACTAACAGCTGAGATACCAAATAGGGCTTTTCCACAGGGACCTTTGTTTGCCAAGCCATGCTGTGGTCGGGCTGAGTCCAAAGCATGCCCAACCACCAACAAGCAGGTTGCGGTGACATCAGATGGACTTCTTCATCATCATTCAGCATCACCATTCAGTGACAATTCAGTTACATATTTTATAAGCCTCTGCTGTACCTCTGGTATTTTATCATTTTTAACCAAGTCTCAAAAAAAGCAAAGCGAAAGAGAACGGCAAGCACTTGGTCTGCAGATGAAACACAAGCCCTGCTTGCTTTTTGGAGCGAGAAGACTTTGCAGGGTAACTTGGCTACTGCATCAAGAAATGAATAGGTCTACTGAGACTTTGCAAACAAGCTGGAGTAAATGGGCATCCGGTGCCAGTTTGTGGTGTGCTAAGAGAAAACTTTTAAACTCTGACAACAGTACAAGAAAGTTGTTGACCACAATAACACCAGTGGGACAGACAGAAAAGTACTCCGTTGGCACACAAGCACAAGCACATCATCAGTTAAAGACACATCTTCAAGGGGTTAGCCCTGTTGCACACTGGGCTGACGCGCAGACTTAAACTTGCCAAGCATGTTTAAAAAAAAGGGCTTTAGGTAAGTTTAGTTGATTCCTCACTTTGGACGTGACCTGGGCAAGACAGATTGAAAGTTTACACCACAGGACGTGCCAGAGGTTCAAAAATATCACTTTTGGACACTTTTTTTTATTGTGTACTTGGGAGTGAAGGTTTTCCAAGAAAAGAGATGCCCATTTGGGTGACAGTCACTTTTATCCAGGAAAACTCAGCCGAGCTCCTTCACTTTTTTCCAGTAACACCCTGCTTCACATTAATGATACTGTAAATCAAGTGAGTGAATATGCCACAGATGCTCATCAGTCAAAACAAACTTCAGTGTGAGTCCCACGAATATCTTGAACGGTGCCAGCTGTCAGCTAGGCAGCCTGTCAGTCAGCGATCTTACTGTCTACCATCAACCTGCCTTCTAATTTTGTCCCATGCTCTGTTTGTGCATGTATCTGTTTGCTGGATGTCTGCACACACCCTAACACATACCCCTGTGTGCAGATAACAAACGTGCATCCTTATGTTGTGTGTTTGGCCCTCTTTGTGACTCGTTGATCCTTGAGGTGTTTGTGAGCTCTTCTGGAGAGGAGAGTGACAGCCTGTGTCACCCTTTCACCAGACAGTGGGACAGATCAAAGGCAAAAAAACAGAGACAAGGAACCCTTGCCTTGGCTTGTTGACTGGAGGCTGCCTGGAGCATGACAAGCCCATTCACACATCCCAGAACGAAAAAAAGAGAGAATGGTACATAGACAATACACAAACACACACAGAGGGACACACTGGTAGACAAGCAGATATACAGACACACAAAGACAAATGTCAGGCTTTGAAAACAAACATTTCATTTTCATCGACTGTCTTCATTCTCTAACGCCCCGACACCAGAGCATAACTTTCAATTTGCATGAGGGCTACTCAGGGTGGTGCCATGCCACTGTTCTTGTGGCCGAAAAATTCAAAAGTCCTAATAGTCCAAAAAATGTCCCACTGGGCTGAAAGTCTGTTTCTCCAACAGCTCATATTCCCAAAACAAAGGCCCACACCCCCTGCAGTTAGTTCAGTTTCCCAGCTGCATTTTAGCCACCGATTCTGGGTGTTACTGACCTTTTGCTGTGTTTGCCAGCGGTGTTTGTACCCCTGGAATCTGAGTGTTTTTCCCTGACCCATCCCTGCTTTTTTTTGTGCCACCAAATGTGGGCATTTTAAGCCAAAAGGGGCTATCTGTTGTACTGCTCCAGCATGAGCATACTGCCACAGCCCAGTCGCCAGAAGAAAGTGATGGCGTGAAAACTATACATTCCATTCAAATCTTATGAACATTTCTTAAGTTAGGTTATATATAAGGTGATTCCTGCCCAGTTGCAGACCACTGTTCCAGACCAACAAACAACAACACGGGTCATCCTGTTTCCAGTGGCTATTAAGTCACCATCTTGGGTGTTTATTTTTTAGCAGTGGCACAAAAAGCAGTTGATTTTTAAGACATTGCTGCATTTTCAGCTGAGATTGTGCCACAACAATCGGTTGTTTTTTGCTGAGACATTAATGGCTTCTACAGCCGTGATCGTGCCACCAAAACCCTGCTTTTTTAAAGCCCACATATAATCTTTTCCTAACCACAACCAAGTGGTTTTTGTGCCTAAACCTAACCACACATTAGCGACTGCATTGTAGACACATGCAACGTATCCACGATTAACAGAAACATACAATGTGAACATTTTCTCTAGTAAGTTGGTCTAACTGCAGTGAGTATGTATTTTCAGAGAAATGGGACTTCAGAGCAATGGGCATTTATTTTTTTGGGATAGCAGGCTGTCGGAGAAATGAGCTTTCAGTCCAATGGGACATTTTTCAGGCTACCAGGGCTTCAGAATTTTAGGCTGCCAGAACAATGTGCAGTCCGCCTCAGGGCTACAGTTTGCAATGTGTAATTACAATATTCTTAAAAGATGTGAGACTTGAATGTCAGGTAAAGATAAGGCAGTAAAGAACATTCAAATATTTCCTGCCAAAACACAATTCCTAACCTTCAGACAGGTCTCTTTCAAAAAAAAGAGGCAAGACGATCAGTACAAACACATGTACATTCACACTCAAGGAGCAGAATCATAGTCACAAATGCTTACTGTATATCCTGTATTTCAGTCCAAGGGCAGTCACAAACTGTAAATGGGTTACATTCACAAATAACCACACACTTGTGCACCAGCGCACACATTGATCGATTTGACAGTGGGCATTGGGGGCATGTCATCATGGCTGTAAAATTGGAATGACTTTCATCACTTGCTGAGGACGCTGTGCAAAGGGATTTGGCTCCTTTCACTTTCTTAGTCTCTGAGTTTACACATTTCTTCAGTCAATCACACATCTCTATCTTTCTCCCGGCGTCCATTTCTTTCCTTTGTCTCTGCACTTTATGCTTAGTCATGTGCGTTTACTCTCTTTAGTTTATCTCTTTTGTTATTTCCCTTCTGCTAACAACCCCACCTTTCTGCCTTCTCTCCCCAAATTCTTTCTTCTTCTCTTTTCCTCTTTATCCCATAATCCCTCATTTACAAATCTGTTCACATATAATCTTATGTTTGCTGCAATCCAGTATTTATCATCCATGATGTCTGTCACAGTGCTTGACTTTGACCTTTTCATGAGTGAGATTTGCATTGTGACTCTACTTTTGAGAAGAGATTAAACCAAATGCCACTACAGAGATACAGTTTAATAGAATAAATGGCAGTGTGGTACATTAGGAAAAAAGAGCGTAGTATTCATAAATAATTAATGATCTAACAGTAAAACCGTGCATTAATGTGCTTCAACACGTTTACTGTTGCGTGTAAAGAGCACTCTGTGCTCTTGTGGGTCAGCGTCAGTGGAGAGGCGTTCCACATGCTGCCTGGATTGTCTTCCACTGTGACACACTGCAATGGGTAAAATGAGCATGAAAATGACCGCCTGACATTTATTCTTATTCCAGACACCCAATGTCTGTCAGGTCAGGCTATTATTGTGCAGTCTGAATTTGGAGTGAGAGGAATAAGAAGACTTTGTTGTGCACTGGCCTTTGAATTCAATTTTGATCTATTTAAAATTTCACTGTGGATTGTTCTCTCTTCCATGAGATCTTTCCTAATGTGCTGTGTGAAAGTTGGAATCAAAAAGGTCAGAGTGAAAACTGAATTAAAGTTGTAATAAACTGCAATTATCTTTTAATATCCTCTGTCACATGACACATTATACACTACTTAAAAGTACTGTATGTAACCCTGGGGAAAGATGATCAAATTTGCCAAACCTCTTCAACCCTCTTTTAACTAGGAGACTCCTCTTTTTCATTGCCCTCTCTTGGTTTTTTCCCTGGGTTATTGTTCTCCTAGTTCACAACAAAATTTCACACTTTTTGTCCTGTTGGTATCACAACCTGTTTCTGGCATTGTGCAGTGTATAGAAACCCTTTGACTCTAAAAGTGTACTGTTTCCTCTCCTTTATCACCCTGCTAATGCAGGCCCAACAAGTGCCCCACTCCGGCCCCAAACGGATGGAGAAGGAGGGCCAGTCAGCCCGCCTGAGTAAGGTGCCACTGCAAGTGAACACCTCAACTCAATTAAGCTAGGGTTTGTGGAATGCCTCAAGGGTTAGGGGGGACTCACCGTCCCCTTCTCCTCTGTGGCAGGGAGCCTCCCAATTCACCTCAGCCAGGCTATACTGTAGGTCCCTGCCAGGAGCCAACTCTACAGCCTCGTTTCTTGGGTACTCAGATCATAAAAAACATACAAAACATACATTTAAAAAAAAAAAAAAAACATATATATTTCAGTCATAGGAATGTAGAAATAAAAGTATCTTAAACTCAAATTTTGGTTTTGAAACCCAAACAAATTAGTAAAAAAACTACACCAAAAAAGTAAACCAAAACTACAGTATCAATGGTGTCCATTTTTCCTAGATAGATTTAAAAAAGATTGCCGAATAGCATAAAACTTCTGAGCACACCCTTTTGCAGAATAGCAAATTTTCTCCAAAGTCAGATGGTGTATAAGGTCTTTAATCCATATATTAAAGGTTGGAGAATTTTTTTCATTCCATTTAAGCAGTATAAGTTGTCCAGCTAAGAGATGCAAAAGCTATCATATCTTTTGCCTGACAACTAAGATGTACATCTTGCGGAGCTACTCCAAATACTGCAGTAGTAGCTGAAGGTTCTTTCAGTACTTCCAACACATCTGACAAGGTTTTAAAAACTGCTTGCCAGAAATTATTTAGTTGAGGACCAATCTAAAACATATGTGAAAGGGTGGCTGGTGGAGTGAACTTAGCTATATACTTAGCTTATAATTGTGTAATAAATGTTGTAAGGAAAATGGAGAGGAATGTATCCTATCTAAACCTTTTTTCAACTTTCATCGGAAACTGTGTCTCCAAATCTTCTTACTAACTTATTAACAAAGTCAAGGGTTGCAAATTATGTAAGTTTAGTAATAAATAAACTATCCTAATAGACCCTTTGGCTTACAGGTTAAAGCTACAGTGTGTAATATTTATGGGGACTTATGGACAAAAATGGAATTTATTATTCCTAAGTATGTTATTTATTATCATCAATCAACTAAAGGTCATCATCTTTATGTTTGTCTTACCTTAGAAATCGCCATTTATAGTTACATATGCGCGGGTAGCCTTCCGGGGACAACCGCCATCTTGCACCGCCATATTGACTACGGCAGCGCAGAGCGGACAAATACGCTAAAAGCGACTCTTGTGACGCCCATAGCGCTCTTACGTAGATGCCGCAGCGTAAACACGGAAGTTGAAGACGGCGACAGACGCGGGTTATTACAAACAAGAAGAAGAAGAAGAAGTTATTACTGGCAGAGTGTCTGGCGTTGTGAAGCCAAATTTCAGAGTAATGGAGGATCACACATACTTTCTACCAGAAGGAAAAGCCGTGGACAGCGAACCCTCTTCATCTAAGAAGCGGAGACGCGAGGAGGCTAAACGCCAGCGTGACAAGAAACGGCAAAAAACACGAGTCAACATCGGCACAGCGTTCACGCGATGGAAATCCCTAAAGGAGGACAAAGGGTTTCAAAGTGACGCTCAAGTTGCTTGTTTTCTGCTGGACAGGTAATTCATCCTACACACATACTTGCAGTTTATTGTGAGATCGCTTCAGCTAACAAAACAACAGCCACGGTTGTACGCCATGATCCTACAAACATACTTGCAGTTTATTACGAGATCGCTTCAGCTAACAAAACAACAGCCACGGTTGTACGCCATGATCCTACAAACATACTTGATGTTTATTGTGAGATCGCTCTAGCTAACAATATAACACAGCCATGGACATAACGCTGGTTACTCACACAACTACCCCCCCCCCGCCCCGTGTTTCTGTCGTTAGTACCTATTTATTGCCATGACTGTAAGTTTGCAAGTATTCACCAACCATATGGTCAAAATATCAGGTGGCATTACTGAGATAAGGCCACCGCTACAGATAATCGTCACTTACAGAAGTGTTTCAGTTGTATATGTGACACATAAATACATCTGCATGTTAGTGAGCGGATATGCAGCTGTTTTGATTCAGCTGTATTTACACTTGCCGTTGACTGCTGGTTTATGGTATATACAGGTATGATTCAATGTTGTATGTCTATGTGAGCCACTCCTCTCAACCTCATCGCTTGACAAACTAGTCGATGCGGACGTTGCGGTAGCCATTTTGTCCTCTGACGGCCACCGTATTTTCGGAGAGGGAGGGGCGGTGTGGGGGAAGGTTCACTTGGTTGCAATCTGCAGTCTGACCATTAGATGTCACTGAAAATTACACACTGTAGCTTTAAGTCTCAAAGTGAAATATAAAAGAGGGCTGGGTGTTGATGGGAAATAAATTGAATATGTTGATACAAAACTATGGAGTGGCAAAAATCTGAACAAATGAGAGCGGGGCATATTAACCTTTATGATCTTTTTGATGTCCTGATCAAAGGACATTAAGCTATTGTCAATAAATATATCTCTTATTGTGGTGACCTCTCTTCTAACCCAAGTATCAAAACATCGCTACCTGTCTATAACAGATGGTGTAAGTAGATAATTTTTCACTATAAGAGCATAGATTGAGAAGACCTTGAGTGAGAAGAATCGTCCATAAATCCTCCCTATTTCTGAGGTCTCAATGTTGGCAAGTATAAAAGGAGCTGATTGTTCAGTCTCTCTTGGGGATTCAGTCAAACTACCGACCCAAAGCATCAGTATTTGAATTTAAATTACATGCAGCACCTTTAAGACTGTAATCTCAGTTAAAAATACAGGGTATTACCACATTCCTATTCTTAAAGGCATGTGCATGTGTGTGTGTTTGTGTATTTTGGTTTCAAGTGAGAGGCTGAAAGCTGTAACCAGCAAAGTAAGATTGATAACATGATGGAGAGTCCAATTTCTCACCAATTTCCTCAAATGAAACCACAGTCAAACACAAAGACCATAAAAGAGTAAAAGAAGTAAAAGAAAAATGTGCCTTTGCCCCACACTTCTCTGTGCTGCGACATGTATTGCTGCTGTGACATACAGCCTTGTGATGCTTAACCTTTTTTTCCCCTTCACATTTTTTTTTACAGATAGAGAACTGAGAATGTGCACACAAACTCCATCTCTGTCTCCCTGCTGTTTCACACCATCTCTCTCATTCTGCTCCTTTACCCTGGCACCTCTCCACCTCCTTCAGTCTCATATCACAGGGAACATTGTCCAGAGCAGACAGGAAAAGCTGTCATGATGCATCTTAAGAGACAGATTGTGATGAGCACTGCTTCTGACATGGTAAGTGGGTTTAACAAAGGCCCGAGGAGAGTCTCTTGAGCCATTGTAACTGACTAACGTCGGAACCAAGAAATGTGACAGTGTGTTCCTGTGTGTGCAGTGGAGGGCATCATGGTAAGGGGGACAGGAGATGAGTCGAGAGCAGAGCTCGCTTTCCAGCTGATTGTTAACTCTACAACATATAATGTCGGATTGTATGCACATAAATGGGCAAATAAAATGCGAAGTGAGTTGAAGGACAAGGAATGTACTGAGTAAACTCAAGTTAAAAATGAGAACTTGTGTGACAGAAAATAAATAGCTGAAACTAAAATTTTTTGACAGACTGTGGTTTTAGATGTTCTAAAGTTGACTGCTTAGCATGACAATGTGGATTTCAAAGAGCATAGGGGTGTGAGGCTGCATAAAAGAGCCAAATAGAAGAGGTAGTCTTTATTCCTTTGTTGCTATGGATACAATTGGTATAAAATCTCAAAAGGCAAGCTATTGTCAAATGTGCACTGTCACTACAACCACACTGATCTCATCATGCATACAATACACACTCGTGGCCTGATGTACTAAAAAAATTTCATTGAGTCTGTGGGCATAAATTTAGAGTCACAAGGTCATTACATTGACAGCATCTGGGACTGAAAAGGTTCAAACATAAACTAAGTAGTACTGTAAGTAATATTTCCAAACAACCCTGTAAGTAGTAGAAAGATAAAGTCTTCATGACAAATGTCCACATTAACGGTATTCTTCCAGTCCATGGAAAATGAGATGTTAAATGAAACCAAAATAAAACCCATATTTGGAAACACTTGCTCATCACACAGCTGGATAAACATTTAAATGCACCACGGTGGCCCATTCCAACTCATTTACACATTACTTAACAACTAAAATCTACTGTTTAATAAATGCTACAGTGATTACCATTTCACTGCGTCTGTGTGTGAAGGACACGGACCAAAAAAAGAGCATTACAAAAACAGTTTGAAGATTTGGCAAGCTTTTATTCATGAATTCTATTCAGCGTAATGGAAAACTGATGTCAGATTTGCTTTGAGGTATCAGAGAGTTTCACCTGCTTTGTCAGCAAAGTGTTTGTCTGAAAGCTCAGTGGCGACGGAGTGGAAACACTGCTCCGAGCAACATGACATTCAACTGTCCTGCCTGGAAAAACAAGTTATGCCAAAATTTAATTCACAGGTTCTATCCTCTCATCTGACCCCCAAAGCGAGTTAAGCGATAGTTTGAGAGCATTCTCTGGAAGATTAAATTCCCCTCCAGCTAAATCTCCTTGTGTCCTATTTGAATGCAGAGGCAGAAAAGAGAGAGACATAATCATTGTAAATAGGACTGCATTCACAATTAACTTTTTTTTTTTTTTTAAAACACCACTTTTAATTGCCTCCCAAAATGTAGCATTGTTTTAGATGTAAAACATAATTTTAACCTGCATTTTCTGATTTTCTGGCTCTCTTGTGGCAGCTCAAACTTTGAACACAACATTGACATAATATCACTTTATAAAGCTGTTATAGTGAACATGCTGGCAAAAATCTCCTCATACATCTAGTTAACATGGCAAAACATTAGCATTCTCTGCTGAGTTCAGTACTAACTCTTTTAGCTCTGCTCTTGGCCTAACTCCTGAGGAAGATATTTGGCTCTTTTGCTGCTAAATCCTTCACTATGTTCACAACCCATCACCAGAGAAAATGTTGGCATTGTACGTTTCCACAAAACACAGATATAATACATTTGTGTATCACTATGTAACGAATATGTTAAAACTTTATGTTGTAGTTAATGTGTAGTTAGGTTTACACACAAAAACAACTTGGTTATTAGGTAAAGATCATGTTTTGGCTTAAAATACCCAGTGTTGGGAGCACAATACTAAAAAAAATACTTTCTACGGCACTATCCTGGCAGAACACTTTGTGATGCTCTACAGACCCTTTTACTGTTAGTAAACAGTATGACGTTTTTTGGTTGGCAGGGCTTAGCTGGAGGCAGAACAGTTCTCTTCAGACATTAGCTAGTGCTAGCTAGCAAGTACTCTTGGCTTGTTTTAGGAAATGGAGGAAGATGATCTGTCTGGGGAGATGGAGCAGCAGAGCACCGAACGGAGTGAGTGTGTGATTAACTTAGCCGTGCCTAATTCATATAGAAATATAATGCTCTGTTTCTTCTACAAACAGGGCTCTCATATTAGTGTAGAGTGTCAGACTAGATTTACAAAAAAATCTAACAAAAATACCTCCCCAGTTTCTGATAAGGTGGACATGATAACCCTTAGTACACATAACGTTATCCTACAACAGTAGATACTTTTTCCCTAACCTGAAATGAAGGCGAACATGCGGGCATTTTTGATGATTGCCACTGTCCAGTCCTTTTGTCTTACTAGTGCAGTGCCCGTAGGAAGTATGTTTTTCTATAGAAAAGTGGAAGCTTAAGTAGATTTTTCATGTATGGCCAAATGAGGCTGTGTTCGATGGTTGGATGTACAAAGAGGTGTACATACTCTTACATAGTGTTAATAGAGAAACTGTACATTGGGTAAGACATGAACGTACATTGAGATATGGAGAGACACCCAACATCATTAGGTTTCCTAGCTTTCTGTAGGCGAACAATCTTGAAATGGTAGCTAGCAAGCATGTAACCCTGCACGCCTGAAAGGAAAAACAAACGTTTCCGACCTAGCCATACTTTGGTATGGGAAGTTTAGGCAATGTTTTAGTCAATCTAACCATGTTGTAGCCATGTCAGCAAACACCATGAGCAGATGAGAACAGCGCGGTGAAACTTAAGAAATACTACTTACCATGAGATTACTGAAACATGTCATGTTAATGCAAACTGCACCACTTCATCTATTCCTATATGGGGGAGGGACGAAAGGGAATGCCATAACCCCGGGTGTACACTGGATCCGTCGCGTGCGTGGTCTGGCCGTGGCACGGACTCCTCCGTCCTGTGCCGGGCGTCAATGTCCACTGGAAGCGTATCTATAGCGGCGTGCACGCGAGCGGCTGGAATTGACGGATCGCGAGATCATGATGTCACGCGATAATTTGCGGAAACACTGGAGGTAAAAAGACATCAACAAACAAAGAAAAGATTTCTCTACCTGCCGGGGGCCACAAACTTTGACGTCATGTTGTTGTAGCGATGTGAAATACGCTCCGAAGTTTTCATGGGTGTTTTTATTTTGAAAATTGACTGGACACTCTCGTCTTTTCTGCGCCTGACTTCCTGTTTGACTCATTTGGTCTGTGGAAATTGACACTTCGTCGCGCGTCGTCCGTCAAAAAATAGACCCGGTGCGTATTTTTAGCGGAGCGGAGCACCGAGCCGCTTCTGGTGGAGCAGTTTACATTGACTTAATGGCCGCGATTAGCTCCAGCACCCGCACCGTGGCTGAATCGTGCACGTGAAGGATCCAATGGACATCCAGGGTAAGCCTGTGCAAAGCTTTGGGTGACCCAGAGCGGTATAGCAGTAGGATACTTTGATATTTTATTCCGTGAGGCGTGGCTACAGCTGCGAGCCAGAGCACGATAGGCTGATTGGTTACACGGAGGTCTATGGGATTTTAACTTTTAATGATAATGTTGTGAATATGAATCCAAAAAAACTTCAAAATCAAGGATGCACACCATCGTGCCATGCGCAAGCCATATCCGAAAGCTCAGGTTAATCTGACAAATAGTCAGAGAGATATGCGAGCCACAGACACACAGACATACAGACACACTGACAGAGATTTCTTGCTTTATAGATAGATGTGATATAAACATAGTCGTCTTCATTTTTGTTGACAGGCAGTGGTAGCTGGTATGTGATAAAATTAAAGTTTTGAACCATGGCTCCTTCTATTCTGGCTCCCAATAACACAACAAGACAACATTTTAAGAGTCCTATGTAGCCTACAGCCCTGTGGTGGCAAGTTGTGTTTTGCCTCCAGCTAATGAAATGCAGTCTTTGTGACGCTGGGTCCTAAAATGGTCTATACTGGCATCTACAATAGTCGCTATTGTTGTCTTGACTCTCTAATGTTGAGGTTTTCAGGTTATCAAAAGCTGACTTTGACCAATTCGCAGGAAAGGTAGACTCCTGAACACACTTCTAGAAAAAAGTGTCTTGTAAAGGATTTGAAATAAATATTCTCATCACTGTCTGCTGCCTCTCTCACAGCACTATGCAATATTAACTGTTGGAAGACATACAAGTACGATTAATTCTATTTGGTCACCAAAACCATTAACTATGTATTTTTGTATGTCTTCAAGATTTAAGAATAGCTGTGTGTTCATCAACAATTTCAAAGACCATTAACTCTTAAAATAGTTATTGTTCTGCTTGTGCACAGCCCTCTGGGTACCTGAGCAGAAAAAGACAGAAAGGAGATCTCATATGGTTCCATCAGATAAATCAGCATCATCAAACCCAGCATCACCATTCCTGGCATCTTTTCAGTTTGTCTCAAAGCACCCATGCTCAAACACATTTCACCAAGAGATGGTCTTACAAGGAGTAAAGTCTTTCTTATAGCAGCAATAGAGAATTTGTACCATCTGCATGGACAGATTTTAGAGCTTACTGTCTCAGTATGGATGCAATCATGTTCCAAGCCAAATATAGCAGGTTTTTACCCCACTAAAAATATGAATATTCCATGTGAATGCTTTGTGCATGCTTTTGTGTGCTTTTCATTCTGTTGCGCTCCAGTGCAAGATCACATTTACTATTGGCCACAACTGCAAAGTTCAGAGACATCAGATGGCATCTGACAACGCTCACGCAATGTTCTGTGTAAAATGTTGATTCATATCACCTCAGAGGCAATTTGCCTTCAGCGTCCTTCAAATCCAGCGCAACATCAGAGATTAACTGCACTCAGGGATATATCAGAACGGCTCTCCATAATAAATTCCGGTTGCCTTGCCTTAAGTTAGACCTGACATTGGGCCTCTGCAATGTAACAGCCCATGGTCACAAGCCTTCCCTGTAATCAGCTAACAAAAGAGCTGAAATGACGTATCAATGTGAGTTAGTGTTATCTCCCTTACTGCCTGCAGCACGTCACACGGGGAGAAAAAATTCAGCGAGGTGGACTGATTCACATTCAGTGTTGGATCTCGGCTTTGAGCTGGAGACTCTATGAGGCTCTTGTCATGAGTAAAAACAAGAGTTGGCCTAGGGAGGAGTATCTTTCTGAGTCATTATCAACAGGTACTGTGCTATAATTCAGTGTTTGAAATCCTACTGAAGAAGTTTTCAAAATTTTGCCTGGAACATGTGCCGACCTTGAGCTGCCAAGTGCAGTGTTGGGCAGTAACGTGTTACTACTAACACATTACAGTAATAATATTACTTTTTCCTGTAATGGGTAGTTTAATTACTCACTAATAAAATTTCAGTGATAATATTCCAGTTTCCCCAAAACCAAAGAACTCATTACGTTCCTTCTGTTATCACATCTCGATGGAATTAAAATGCAACCATCACATCATCGGATTCACTTTCCTAATCGTCGTGCTGCACCAGCACATTATAAAGCAGGAAGCTAATTTGGAAGATGCCACTGTGTTAAAATAATTAGAGCTGTATTCTACTGACCCATTTCTGTGTCAGAAAAAAACAAACAAAGTGGAGGCCATTAAAGGTACGTTTCTAGACCACAGCCTTTCAGAATTAACTTTAAAACAAAAACTAAATTCAGTAGCTTGATTACGTATTCCACATATCTGACCTTGAGGGGTTAAAATGTTTTAATAAGTTAGATTGGTGCATAGACTTGTGTGCTGGCAGACACCCTGAACCAGCATGTAAGGGAGTATCGGAGGCATTTCCAACAGTAGTGGAACTCTACCCAGAATACCTCTACTGAGAAGAATACAGGTAGCATTTGTGACCTGAATGGGTGTGTAGCAGTTGGCTACATTATGTTGCACCAGTCACTGACAATAGATGTGTGTGATAATGTGTAAGTGTGTAATATGAGGGGAGTCACTTGTATGACAAACTTTGATTCTGCAGTCCCCCTCCCTTACATGGGTTGCAACTTTACTGATCCACTCACACACAGCTCCAAATAAGCCAACACCACCAAGCTAACACCACCGTTCCTTGTATTTTTTTTAGTCTGTCTCAAAGTACCCATGAACAAAGACATAACATCGTTAAAAAGTGTTAACAGCTTGTTCGGCTGTACCCAAGTGGCCAAAAAATCTATTAATACTAAATTGGAAGCAGAGGATGCTAAAATATACTATGTCTGGAAAACATAGTTTGGATTATTATAGCATGAATTCCATTGGAAGCCCATCCCCATTAAAGCAACCAATAAAAATATACGACTGGCCCCAGTGGTAACTAAATTCTATTGCATGAGATGATTATCCTCTCCAAATTAGTTTTGGCTCAAACAGCTATGTTTATTTTTGGATTGCAGACAGCACTTGCCAGAGTGTTTTATGGTTTGATAGCCCCTCAATAAACAGTTTCTAAAAAATGGATACCACATATTATGACTACAATCTATATACATCTCCATAAAAACAGTAACTTCTTCTTTCTCCTCTGGTTAGAACAGAGCTTCTGTTCCCTAATGACTTCCCCACCTGCTTGACTAATTACCACCCCACTACAAATCAACTGAGCATGCATGGCAGACAGGGAGGGGAGACGCTTGGTTCTATGAACTATCACACGTATTTACACCAACATTAGTTTACAGACTGTTTTTCCAGGGTGTATTTGTGTGTATAGAGAGCTGTGCTAGGTGATGTTAAATTGTGGGGGATTTAAGAGAAAATCCTATGCGCAGTGTGGCAGCTGCTTGCCAAAACAGAACACCTGTGGTATTGATCATTGAAATAGATTGCCTGAAGCACAGAATGGTGGGGGTTTCTGTGTCCTTGTGGAGGTATTTGACTGGAGCCAACATTCAAAGCCCATATAGGGAACATATTCAATCAGTGTACAGAAGGTGATTTGTGCGTGTGTTGTGGCGCGTAAGATTCTAGTCGCCTCTCTGTCAGCTCTTCTTAATTGACCCCTGTGTTGTTGAGCCCTGGTCTGAGCCGGCCTGATGCTACATTATAATTGGCCAGTCTGCGTCCGGGGGCAGAACTTAGCAAAGGGTCAATTTGTGCTATATTTGTGCTAAATTTAGGCTGTTATGTCTATTTTGCAAGTCTTGGTGGTGCTTTTTGTGACTGCTTTGGATGGTGGTAGCGTGTGGCTGTGATCACTCATCTGGATGAGGAAATAAATTATAAACTCCCCCCTGCCACCTTGAGTTAGCTAGAGGATGGGCACCAGCTGTACTAGTGTCTTGCTCGCAATTGTACAGACATTGGAAATACACTGAATGACTTTGGTGCTGCATCACTTTCCAACGGAATATCGGGAACTGTAATATCTTTTGATTCAGCGAAAACTTAACTAAATCCTGGACAGTGTCATTCAAGCAGGTGACTCTTTTTCTATATGCTAATGTGACAGAGCAGAGGACTCTGGTGAGAGAAGGAGAGGAGTGACCATGCATCTGTCTTATTGAGGTCAGGATGTGCTGACAGTTAAACCATTTCACAGCCAGAAACCATAGATTACCAGAACTATCTGGAAACATGGACAATTATAAAGCAGCAGCTAACAATGTAAGAAGATGTAAAGAGGGACTAAGTTACAATGCACAAGTTAAAGGAGCTGATGGAATCACATTTCACTAGAGCTGTACCTTGTATAATTCCATAAGACAATTATAAATAAATAAATTGTTGAGTAAATGATGTCCAGAATAGGGCCAGATGACTCTGGACCTAGCCCCCAACACCTCTGTTCAAAACTTGTCTTCTTCTCACAAATGTATCTTGGAATCAAGAAGATAGTACTCAAGAAGTCACTGGAAACACTTAGAATCAGGTGCCATTGAGTTTAATGAGTTCACAAGCAACAACACATACAACTCATGAGTCAGGCTCCGGCACCAGACTGAAGACTCACTCTCAGTGCTCTCTCTTTTATGCTCTTTTCCGTAAGCCTTCCCTCTAAACCCAAAACCTAATGGTGTATTGTCTAGGCATGTCTGGACATGAGTCTTTACATAATGGTGTAATGCCCTGGACAAGTAACGACATGCAAAGTCATGGTCCAACTTGTCCTTCCAATATGTTCGGGCCTAATACTACCATGTTTTTTAAAAATATTTAATCACAGTTTTTTCAACAATCACAGTATTTCTAACAATGTGATCAAATCAGAGGTATTCAATACATGACTAGATATGTGGAAGAGTGCATTGACATGTAACTATTTACTAGGTATGGGGATAAATGCATGCTGATTAATACACTGATTAATATATTCCGTCACGCTTCCAATCACCCAAGGCTCATTTTACACTACAAAATGATTGATTTATTGTAAAAAGATCTATAGATGAGTCTGTAACAGCAAATGGTAGATGCATGGACATCTGCTTGCAGTATGCACAGCCATGCATAGATACACGCTGAAGTTTTAAATTCAAAGAACAAACACAACACCTTGAGCAGTTATCTTTGTACTTCTATGCAACTAAATCAATTTCTACTGTATTCCACAATGCGCACACACACACACACACACACACACACACACACACACACACACACACACACAAATCCGATAACACAGTCTTTCTATATGAGGAAATACTGAAGGTAAGAGTAAAGCTTTAGAGAGTTTAACAACTTTTTCCTTCTTTCAGACCCACTTCTTCTAACAACTTTGGAGTGGTGAACATTTTGTATTCTTGAGCATTTTTGACATTTTAAGCACCCCTCAAACATCAAAACATAAAGTGATGAGAAGAGCAGCTTGGGAATGTGCTTTACCTCAAGTCACCATTTAAAAACAGTTGCACTGACACTAGAGAATGGCAGTTTCTTTATGGCCCCTGATATGTGTTGTTGTGTGTGCCAGTGTATAGTATGTGTGTTTGCTCCAGTGTGTGTGTGTGGAAAGTAAGGCCCCCTCCCTACGTTTGGTCTGTTACATGCTGGCAAGCTAACGTATGGCTCTGAGCGTTCCCAGGGCCTCAATCTAATTGGTTCTCTACAGGGGACATTGATGCTTTCATGCTTCCCATATTGCCATCACTTGCTACATCCAAGCATGCCAGTTAATCTTAATCACACACAAACACACACACCACCAGTCAAATGCTTACAGAAGCAAACCTATTTGAATGCATACATGTCATATTCATTCAAGGAAAAATGCTGCTCAGTCCCAGTGAACATTTTTGTTAGGCCGTCAGGTTTCTGTGTTGCATTTTGAGTGAAACTGACACCTAACTGGACTGGTTGACATTCAGATTATGTCTCTATTGTGGATGTTAAGGTGACCTGCTCAGTTTATCCCAGCACAGACACAGCATCCTCTGTCATAACATTTTGGACAGCAGCTTTGCCACTACTTTACTACTAATTTATTTAACTGTCTCATTTTTCAACAAGCTGAAGAATCCCATAGAAAACAACACAAAAAAACAAAACAAACAAAGATAAAAAGAAACCATTGTAAACCAT